>OX439003.1:34470394-35070394 GCA_949316495.1 Amphiduros pacificus
ACGGTGTGTATCTCACCTATTCTGGTGTGTATCTCACCTATTCTGATGTGTATCTCACTTATTCCGGTGTGTATCTCACCTATTCTGGTGTGTCTCACCTATTTTGATGTGTATCTCACCTATTCTGGTGTGTCTCGCCTATTCTGGTTTGTATCTCACCTATTCCGGTTTGTATCTCACCTATTCCGGTGTGTATCTCACCTATTCTGGTGTGTCTCACCTATTTTGATGTGTATCTCACCTATTCTGGTGTGTCTCGCCTATTCTGGTTTGTATCTCACCTATTCCGGTGTGTATCTCACCTATTCTGGTGTGAATGGGAGGGATATCTCACCTATTCTGATGTGTATGTGTTTACCTCCCACCTGGGAGGGGTCTGGCATGTTTTTCACGGCTTGCATCATATCGAGGCTCATCTCACTCACATAAACTGCGTGGTATTTGGTGATGATGGGGGCTCCAGAAACCACCATATATGCATCTCCTATTGTCTCCACCTGAAATCCACTCACACATTAATATCAAATGAAATATTAAAATATTCAACTTTTGATTTGATCAATAATAAACCAAAATCAGTTAATAGATATGTAAAGTGCACCTTGTAGACTCTGTGTGTTTCGCTGAGCTTATCAAATGATGTGTAGACGCCATTAAGCATGGAGACGACCTGCATAGGAGTTATCTTACTGCAGATACCCGTGAAACCCACGATGTCACTGATCAGGATGGACACGTTCTCAAATATCTGAAATAGGCAAAACTCACTTATAAACATCTGTAAAATAAAGGAGTGGCGCTATTATCAACAAGACAAAGTATCTTTATTTCATCAATCGCTATATTTTTGTTGATACAGGGCATTCATTAGTAATGGACAGATGATAAAACATATTTCAAAAAGCTAGCTATGAAGATTTGTAGGAGGGTGTGAGCGAGTACCTGGCAGGTGGTCATGGAGGGGTCGCCCCGCCTCAGCCGGTCAGCCACCGCCTTGGGGATCATCTGGTATAGCAAGCCGTCCGTCCTCTTCATCTCCTGGTCCAACTGCTTCATACTCTCCTGCAGCTTCTTGCTTTTTTGCTGCTCCTGTAATATACAGGGGTAAAGTGGTATAGGAACGGCGGTACAGAGGCACAGAAACAGGAGTAGAGGGGTACAGAAACAGGGATACAGAAACAGGGATACAGGAACAGGGATACTGGGGTACTGGGGTATTGTGGTATAGGAATAGAGTTACATGGGTATAGGAACAGGGGTACAGGGGTACAGAAACAGGAGTAGAGGGGTACAGAAACAGGGATACAGAAACAGCGATACAGAAACAGGGGCACACGAACAGAACAGGGTACTTGGGTATTGTGGTATAGGAATAGAGGTACATGGGTATAGGTACAGTTTGGTACGCATCTCGGCTGAGGGTCAACATTTCATTGATTGGCCCGCTTGGCAACTCATTTGGCATGGAATCAAGCATATCAAAATGATCGTCTGAAATAATACTTCTCGAATATTTGTCTAAAACATACAAAAAAATATGTTCAATCAATTCAAAGTTGGTCAATTTTCATATTTGGAAAACCTACCCTTCTGCAGCTCGATCAAATTTATATTATAAATCTTGAAACTGGTGGACTGATTTCATGAATTAACCACTTGGATGAAGTTTGGTGAATAAGGATACATTCTTTGAGCTCGTATCTAAAAGGAGTAGGTAATAGGATATTGAAATATACTATATGTGGAAAATTAGGTTTTTTTACTTTCAAGGTCATTTACAGGTCACAATATTTTATAAGTATAGGTTCACATTGATTTTTGCATCATTTATAGTGTAATATATGGGCCTGTATAGACGTTACAGACCCATGTCTGTCATTTCTAGTGGGATATTTTGCTAATCAGTCCAAGCTATAGTCGGTTGAGTGATGTCTCGTGATACCAATATCAACTTACCTGATCTAAGGCCATCTTGAGCTCAGCCTGCTGCTGTGTCCCCGCCAGAACCAAGTCTCGGCTCGAGTCGTGCATGCTCAAATCATTGATGTACAAACCTGTCTCAAACATCTTATCTAAATCTTCCATTCTAAAATATACAAACAATGATATAAAAGTAATTTCATATACGGTTGGTTCACAAGCATCATCAAACCTGATGATAATTGTTTACACACATATTCACTTATCCGACTATCCACACGACAAACCAAATGGGCCTGAACATATATACATATTAATGTCCAAAGATATATGTATGACTACTCAGATGGATGGGTACAGATATATGTATGACTACTCAGATGGATGGGTACAGATATATGTATGACTACTCAGATGGGTGTGTACAGATATATGTATGACAACTCAGATGGTTGTGTACAGATATATGTATGACTACTCAGATGGATGGGTACAGATATATGTATGACTACTCAGATGGGTGTGTACAGATATATGTATGACAACTCAGATGGTTGTGTACAGATATATGTATGACTACTCAGATGGATGGGTACAGATATATGTATGACTACTAAGATGGGTGTGTACAGATATATGTATGACAACTCAGATGGTTGTGTACAGATATATGTATGACTACTCAGATGGGTGTGTACAGATATATGTATGACAACTCAGATGGTTGTGTACAGATATATGTATGACTACTCAGATGGGTGTGTACAGATATATGTATGACTACTCAGATGGTTGTGTACAGATATATGTTTGACTACTCAGATGGGTGTGTACAGATATATGTTTGACTACTCAGATGGGTGTGTACAGATATATGTATGACTATTCAGATGGGTTTATGACTACTCAGATGGGTGTGTAGAGATATCTGTATGACTACTCAGATGGGAGTGTAGAGATATCAGTATGACTACTCAGATGGATGTGTATGGATATATGTATGACCACTCATAGAGGTATATGACTACCCACATGGGTGTATGACAACTCAGATAGGTCTGTACTATTGTAGGTATGACTACTCACATGGCGATATGACAACTCAGATGCGTTTGTACTATTGTAGGTATGACTACTCAAATGGATGTATGACAACTCAGATGCGTTTGTACTATTGTAGGTATGACTACTCACATGGCTGTATGACAACTCAGATTGGTTTGTACTATTGTAGGTATGACTACTCACATGGTTGTATGACAACTCAAATGCGTTTGCACTTTTGTAGGTATGACTACTCAAATGGATGTATGACAACTCAAATGCGTTTGTACTATTGTAGGTATGACTACTCACATGGCGATATGACAACTGGCGATATGACAACTCAGATGCGTTTGTACTATTGTAGGTATGACTACTCAAATGGATGTATGACAACTCAGATGGGTTTGTACCTTTGTAGGTATGACTACTCACATGGCGATATGACAACTCAGATGCGTTTGTACTATTGTAGGTATGACTACTCAAATGGATGTATGACAACTCAGATGCGTTTGTACCTTTGTAGGTATGACTACTCACATGGCGATATGACAACTCAGATGCGTTTGTACTATTGTAGGTATGACTACTCAAATGGATGTATGACAACTCAGATGGGTTTGTACCTTTGTAGGTATGACTACTCACATGGCGATATGACAACTCAGATGCGTTTGTACTATTGTAGGTATGACTACTCAAATGGATGTATGACAACTCAGATGCGTTTGTACTATTGTAGGTATGACTACTCACATGGCTGTATGACAACTCAGATTGGTTTGTACTATTGTAGGTATGACTACTCACATGGTTGTATGACAACTCAAATGCGTTTGCACTTTTGTAGGTATGACTACTCAAATGGATGTATGACAACTCAAATGCGTTTGTACTATTGTAGGTATGACTACTCACATGGCGATATGACAACTGGCGATATGACAACTCAGATGCGTTTGTACTATTGTAGGTATGACTACTCAAATGGATGTATGACAACTCAGATGGGTTTGTACCTTTGTAGGTATGACTACTCACATGGCGATATGACAACTCAGATGCGTTTGTACTATTGTAGGTATGACTACTCACATAGCTGTATGACAACTCAGATGGGTTTGTACTATTGTAGGTTTGACTACTCACATTGGTGTGCCAAGGAAAACCACTGCATCCCACTCCTGCATGAACAACATCTGCCCCTTCAATTTCAAACGTTTTCTTAGGTCATCAGAGTCTTCTTCATCTGCATAAAAGATATAATGATTATCCATTCACAGAACCGTTAAGATGACAGCAAACAGATAGTTATAAAGTGGGTACTGACCTGCCTCGGTGGTTCCCAGTGTAGTATCATCCCTCGTAGCCCTTACCCTCTGAACTGTATCTATTGACGTCATTTCAAACACATTGTTCGTGTGCATCAGGACCTTGGGAAAATTATATTTTATTTTGTTATTCATTTATTTATATATTTATTATCTTTTTAGAAGTCCAAATATTGTTGTCCAAGTTAACACATTATTTCATTTGAGGAAACTATGGCAAGGACTTACATTTTCCATAGAGAATTCCACCATTGGTCTGTTGAGGAAGAACATCTCATCTATGGCCTGGTTGGATACATGTTTCATCACCTCATGCAGTCCAGAACCTATGCTCTTGATGATCATAGCTCTATTGAACACAATGTGGAATGGGAAGACATCAAAGAACAATTCCGATGAGATGTTGAGGCCATCTGTTGATCGTTCACTCTTTACAGAGTTATCTTTGAAGGCAAGGTTGTCAAAGTGAAGTTTGAGAATGACATGGGTCATATCAAGTGTCTCCTCCTCACTGATCAGTTCTATCTCGACTGGAGTATTGTAGAAAGCTTTGGCCACCTGAGTGATCTGCCCCATCACATAGTAGACAAAGCCCTTTCTCTTGCTGCGGTAGTGCAGGGTCAGACCGTGGCGGGATTCATTTTCACAGAAGAATGACGGTGGTTTAAGTTTGGGATAGCTGAAGCGGAGATATTCATGGAGGTTGTCAAGGCCATTTAAGAAGTCCCTGAGATGTCTGCCAAGGACACGCATGACTCTATCATATCCATACTGACTCACAAAGCTGACAAATACAAGACCACACAATTCAAATATTTCATCTATAGGTCTGCCTGTGACGTCACTGGCGGCCTTAACAATGCGAGGTGCCACTGTCTCAGAGTAAGTCTTGTGCATTACAAATGTGTGATGGGTAACTCCAGCTTTCTTCCACACCTCGGTCCATACTTCTTCTCCAAACCTCTTCCTGATGGCATTGCTTATGCCCTCCAAAATAAGCCCATACATCTTGACTCTCACTCACGACCTCTGAAAAGAATCACAAAAATTACCATAGCATGTCCCATTGGAATTATTCATTGATCTATCATAAATATTGTGCTACTGCAGAAAACAAATTGCCAAAAAAATGAACATTGTTAAAATGTACATACCCGGTAAGTATGTGGCTCTGTATAATCACGAGTAAGGTTACTGATATATAACGTGAATATCATATAATGTATAAAGTTATGTGCATATTAGTGTGTATACCTTAATAGTTAATAAGTTGACCTGACCAGACCAGAGATTAAACTGACTTAAAATGTATGATTGTGACCATGTAATAGAATATTGCACTAGTCACTCTATAAAATCTTAGGTCAAGCATAGACTAAGTGTACTTTGATGACATGCGTTAATTGGTTATAAATAGCAAATATATTATACAAGGTGGCCAGCCATGTTCAATAAGGATCTCTCTAATAGTATTCCCATTAACAGGTCTCGCTTCCCTGAATGCCACGATCCAATGATCGAGACAGATATTGGAAATATATCCAGACATATACTAGACAGGCGACGTGTAAATGTCCCAAACGTAAATCAGATCCTAACCATGTCACGTGGTATCAAATGTCTATTATTAGGATGGCTCTCTATAGCAGCAAACACAGTCAGCTGTTCGCATGAGAAGTTGATAAATCAATAATGAAATAAATAAACAATAAAATAAAATAGACATAAATGTGAAATCAGCATCCCTTATATTTCTTATAACGGTCCAGACCATATTGATTTTGTGTTTAAACATTTGTTGCTATCTTTCTGGTAACAAGTGAGCACTTGCACAAAGAGCTGAGTATATTGGTGAGGGAGTGCAGGAGACCGCCTTATCACAACCGGAGCTGCCTGATGACCTCCATTTATAACATGATTTCAATGTTCATCAAGGTTTCACACTGCACGTAGCTATATTTTTAAAGCTTTTTGGCAAGACTACATGTGAAAAACCCTGCCAGTTAGAGTCCTGTGATGTAAAAAATCCATGGGTCCTTGCTGCCATGCAATTTTAAAACATTTTTAAAAATAGAATTGTAGTTCAAGTAAAGCATGTTATAACATATTATTAAGATGACTTGTTTATACCATCACTATTCATCTTTGTAATAATCAATGTATTGATGTGTCCTGCAAGTTAGGCAAATGAAATCTAATTGAAGCTGGATAAGTTTCTTGATGCGGTTTCCCCATCCTATGCGTTAGCTTCTATCACGGACTTTAATCGTGACACAAAGAGCACCCACAGCCCATTGCTCCTAAACTGCGATTAGAGCTTCCGCCCTAATTGCTTACGTTCCTGTGTGGTGGTGGCCCGTGGTCGGTTCTCTCAGATGGATCATCGCCAGATTACATGAGGTCACAGCAAACATGCCGAGTCACGGGACCTGGCAATACTGTCAATTGATCGCTATGTGTTTACTACTTGTAGAGTGAAAATTTCGGCTAATGGATTGTTTAAACGCGAGCATCATCTTTCATCAAATACTTACACGTAGTTTTAAATCGACTCTGATGAAGGATAGTTTAGTGTCCTTACCTGCATAACTGTCAGGTCTGAGATCGCGCAGTAAGATATTCCATAATTGAGTGTGGGTTTCACAGAAGACATTCAGTCAATATTGTTGTGTGGTTGTGTGGAGATACACAAGGCCCACATGTTTAAGAAGCTAGCCATGAACAGCTGACAGTGAGAAGCTGCTGTCTTGAGTATGCAGCCTCCGGGAACCATGGCAACCGTCACTATGGTTGCTGATTTAGACAAGCCAGGGGCTACGTGACTGCCACTTCCTGTTATGTAACATGACCTCTCCCAGAGTGCCATAGAGATGGACCATTATTCACTCGGGGGTGGGAGTCGGGGGACTGGAAGAAAATAGATTTGAAGATTTGTTTCCATGCTAGTTGATTCTCATTTTTATATCCAAATCGTATCTCCATTTTTCCTTTTTTGTCAGTTGGGCTACCAGCGCCTCTCCTCCTGGTGCACATGTCCTTATGGCTTCTAATATTTGTACGTTTAAGAACATATAATCTATTGTTAAACTATTACAATGACTCTATTTTAAACTTAATATTACTATTTCAAGTAATCATTCACTGTAGCAGATAACTGGGGCATAAAGATTACATTGTTCTTAAACAACTCTTAAGAATATACATGTATATATATATATATATATATATGTATACATATATATGTATACATGTATATATATATATATATATATATATCCAGTTATCTGTGAATGAAATAGTTTAATTAAGTGTAAATTAGAAAGCAAAGAGAATGAATCTTAATCAAATACATAAATGGTATATTTTAAGTTGACTCCGACAAAAAAACCGATGCATGTATGTAAATACAACGTTAACGTTTTTATAAAAAGTTTTGACTTTTTATGTCTGGAGTTTCAACAGCTCCATTCAAACAGGTCTCAGACATCTGTTAAATCTTTACATAGATTGTTTAAACAAAACGATTATTTTTTTCTTTTAGTTATTGTCTCCCAATAATAAATATTAAGTCAGGAAACTAATGGGAAGATGGTGTACGTTGGCTAAATAGTTATGTCATTGTATTCTTCGCCCACACCTGATGAACTGCCCCTCGTCCCCAAGATTTCCCGAGGCAAGTAAGAAATTTTATTTATCTAAGTTTCGTCTTTCCCCTTTGTTTCAAAATTACTTTGTATGACAAAAAAACTGCCGTTTCATTATTTACTGCGCATTATATTTTGTGATAAATTCCTCCATTTGTCTCCCCTTTAGGATATTTTATTAGAGAGTATTTTGTTGTCCTCGTAACTTTTCCAGATTGTTCAGTCCAGTCAGTATGACTCAAATTTCAAGCTAAATTGGCATCCCCAAAGTTAGGAAATATTGATGTGATCAAGACTTGTGCTTAACCTGTAATTCTTGGATCTCAACTAGAACTGTACTTACTTGGGCTTCCGTGACCCGATCGAAGCCTATGCCAACCATGAATATCGTTGATCTGATCTTGACCTGTGCTAAACCTGCCTTTCCTTGATCTGATCTAGACCAGTGCTAAACCTGCATTTCCATGATCTTATCTAGACCTGTGCTAAACCTGCCTTTCCTTGATCTGATCTAGACCTGTGCTAAACCTGCATTTCCATGATCTTATCTAGACCTGTGCTAACCTGCCTCTCCTTGATCTGATCTAGACCTGTGCTAAACCTGCATTTCCATGATCTTTTCTAGACCTGTGCTAACCTGCCTCTCCTTGATCTGATCTAGACCTGTGCTAAACCTGCATTTCCATGATCTTATCTAGACCTGTGCTAAACCTGCCTTTCCTTGATCTGATCTAGACCTGTGCTAAACCTGCATTTCCATGATCTTATCTAGACCTGTGCTAACCTGCCTCTCCTTGATCTGATCTAGACCTGTGCTAAACCTGCATTTCCATGATCTTATCTAGACCTGTGCTAAACCTGCCTTTCCTTGATCTGATCTAGACCTGTGCTAAACCTGCATTTCCATGATCTTACCTAGACCTGTGCTAAACCTGCATTTCCATGATCTTATCTAGACCTGTGCTAACCTGCCTCTCCTTGATCTGATCTAGACCTGTGCTTAACCTGCATTTCCATGATCTGATCTAGACCTGTGCTAATCCTGCATTTCCTTGATCTGATCTAGACCTGTGCTAAACCTGCATTTCCATGATCTTATCTAGACCTGTGCTAAACCTGCTTTTCCTTGATCTGATCTAGACCTATGCTAAACCTGCATTTCCATGATCTGATCTAGACCTGTGCTAAACCTGCATTTCCATGATCTTATCTAGACCTGTGCTAACCTGCCTCTCCTTGATCTGATCTAGACCTGTGCTAAACCTGCATTTCCATGATCTTATCTAGACCTGTGCTAAACCTGCATTTCCATGATCTTATCTAGACCTGTGCTAACCTGCCTCTCCTTGATCTGACCTAGACCTGTGCTAAACCTGCATTTCCATGATCTTATCTAGACCTGTGCTAACCTGCCTCTCCTTGATCTGATCTAGACCTGTGCTAAACCTGCATTTCCATGATCTTATCTAGACCTGTGCTAAACCTGCCTTTCCTTGATCTGATCTAGACCTGTGCTAAACCTGCATTTCCATGATCTTATCTAGACCTGTGCTAAACCTGCATTTCCATGATCTTATCTAGACCTGTGCTAACCTGCCTTTCCTTGATCTGATCTAGACCTGTGCTAAACCTGCATTTCCATGATCTTATCTAGACCTGTGCTAAACCTGCCTTTCCTTGATCTTATCTAGACCTGTGCTAATCCTGCATTTCCCTGATCTGATCTAGACCTGTGCTAAACCTGCATTTCCATGATCTTATCTAGACCTGTGCTAATCCTGCCTTTCCTTGATCTGATCTATACCTGTGTTAATCCTGCATTTCCCTGATCTGATCTAGACCTGTGCTAAACCTGACCTACCCTGATCTGATCTTGACCTGTGCTAAACCTGCATTTCCATGAACTTATCTATACCTGTGTTAAACCTGCGCTTCCAACAATAATTTAGGGTCTGACTAACATAATATTAATGGCCTTATTCTTAATTTGTCAAAAAGGAATTGAATTTTGTTTAGCGATGACTTGCTCTCGGTGACTCTATGGAGAGGTATTAAGCAAGCTTGGCTAGTGTGTTATATGGCCTTTTGCTGGGATATGCCTTTGATCTACTTGACCTGCCAGGAGCAGGCGATTGATCTCTTCCGACCTTCATTCTCCATATATAAAATAACTCAACTCATAATGTTGTTTCCCATTAAGAGAAATTTCTCGATAGGTCTTGAGACTTCATTTAGTCTTAGGGGTCAAATGTTGAAGTGTATTATGTTGGAAGAGCGTTCACAAGTTTTGTTTGGGTGGAAAAGACAATTCTATTCATTTGTGCCAAGCTTTGAAAGTTGTGAAACTAAGATGACTGATAGTAGGTTGAATATGTAATATCCTCCTGGGCGGTTAAGTACGACTTGTGTATACAACTACATGTATTAACTGAATCAAATGTTATCCATATATTCAAAGCTGGCGATGGCAGCTTAAAGCCTGCTTCAAGTACATCGCTCTTTCCATTGAAAATAGTCACATAAAGACCAGGTACAATGGGGTCGTGAACACTTAAGGTCTAGTCAACAGGAAATTAAAGAGTCAACAGGAAACGATTCCTCTCTTGCTGTCATATACAGAGTATTATACATGTCAAGTGACTGCGATGTGACTGTGACTCCCAGGCTGCTTCGCTCTCCCACCAGACCAGCCTTTATGAGCTGTCACATACCGACTCAGCATTACCATCTAATTTCCGTTCAAGAGAAGCATAAGCCTACCTTTACACGCCAAATAGGCAGGTTTGTGGACTAAACGAACTTGCTCGACATCAAATTAAATAACCTCAAAGGTGACGTTATATCAAGAGTGTCATTTTCTAGGTAGTTAACGTATATGAAAGAGATGAACTCAATGTGGTCCGGTGTAACATGTATAACAGACTGTTAGAAATATATTGCCCAGGCATGGTACATAACCATATTGTAATGTGCAGGCATCCTGTCTCTGGCCGTGATACATAACCATACTGTAATGTTCAGGCATCCTGTCTCTGGCCGTGATACATAACCATACTGTAATGTGCAGGCATCCTGTCTTTGGGCATGATACATAACCATAATGAAATTTTCAGGCATCCTCTCTCTGGCCGTGATACATAACCATACTGTAATGTGCAGGCATCCTGTCTCTGTCCGTGATGCATAACCATACTGTAATGTGCAGATATCCTCTCTTTGGACATGATACATAACCATACTGTAATGTGCAGACATCCTCTCTTTGGACATGATACATAACCATACTGTAATGTGCAGGCATCCTGTCTTTGGGCATGATACATAACCATAATGAAATTTTCAGGCATCCTCTCTCTGGCCGTGATACATAACCATACTGTAATGTGCAGATATCCTGTCTCTGTCCGTGATGCATAACCATACTGTAATGTGCAGATATCCGGTCTCTGTCCGTGATGCATAACCATACTGTAATGTGCAGACATCCTCTCTTTGGACATGATACATAACCATACTGTAATGTGCAGACATCCTCTCTTTGGACATGATACATAACCATACTGCAATGTTCAGGCATCCTCTCTCTGGCCGTGATACATAACCATACTGTAATGTGCAGACATCCTCTCTTTGGACATGATACATAACCATACTGTAATGTGCAGGCATCCTGTCTTTGGGCATGATACATAACCATAATGAAATTTTCAGGCATCCTCTCTCTGGCCGTGATACATAACCATACTGTAATGTGCAGATATCCTGTCTCTGTCCGTGATGCATAACCATACTGTAATGTGCAGATATCCGGTCTCTGTCCGTGATGCATAACCATACTGTAATGTGCAGACATCCTCTCTTTGGACATGATACATAACCATACTGTAATGTGCAGACATCCTCTCTTTGGACATGATACATAACCATACTGCAATGTTCAGGCATCCTCTCTCTGGCCGTGATACATAACCATACTGTAATGTGCAGACATCCTCTCTTTGGACATGATACATAACCATACTGTAATGTGCAGATATCCTGTCTCTGTCCGTGATGCATAACCATACTGTAATGTGCAGACATCCTCTCTTTGGATATGATACATAACCATACTGTAATGTGCAGACATCCTCTCTTTGGATATGATACATAACCATACTGTAATGTGCAGATATCCTGTCTCTGTCCGTGATGCATAACCATACTGTAATGTGCAGATATCCTGTCTCTGTCCGTGATGCATAACCATACTGTAATGTGCAGGCATCCTGTCTCTGGACATGATACATAACCATACTGTAATGTGCAGACATCCTGTCTTTGGACATGATACATAATCATGCTGTAATGTGCAGACATCCTCTCTTTGGATATGATACATAACCATACTGTAATGTGCAGACATCCTCTCTTTGGACATGATACATAACCATACTGTAATGTGCAGATATCCTGTCTCTGTCCGTGATGCATAACCATACTGTAATGTGCAGACATCCTCTCTCTGGCCGTGATACATAACCATACTGTAATGTGCAGACATCCTCTCTTTGGACATGATACATAACCATACTGTAATGTGCAGATATCCTGTCTCTGTCCGTGATGCATAACCATACTGTAATGTGCAGATATCCTGTCTCTGTCCGTGATGCATAACCATACTGTAATGTGCAGGCATCCTGTCTCTGGACATGATACATAACCATACTGTAATGTGCAGACATCCTGTCTCTGGCCGTGATACATAACCATACTGTAATGTGCAGATATCTTGTCTCTGGCCGTGATACATAACCATACTGTAATGTGCAGATATCCTGTCTCTGTCCGTGATGCATAACCATACTGTAATGTGCAGGCATCCTGTCTCTGGACATGATACATAACCATACTGTAATGTGCAGATATCCTGTCTCTGTCCGTGATGCATAACCATACTGTAATGTGCAGATATCCTGTCTCTGGCCGTGATACATAACCATACTGTAATGTGCAGACATCCTCTCTCTGGCCGTGATACATAACCATACTGTAATGTGCAGACATCCTGTCTTTAAACGTGATACATGATATATAACCACAGTGCCCATTGTCATTATGACGAGCCGATCGCTTCAGTTTGAATGTTTATCTATAATCTGCTGAAGGTGTTTTTTTATTTTTTAGTATTTCTTTTAATGGGCATATCCATTTTCCAATTACTGAGTGCAAACTGTGTAGCTCTGTCGGCTTCATCAGCCTCTCTAATTTGCTCTCCAGTGAGTAGTAAGGCCCCTCTGTTTTCACCAGATGTTCCAAAATAATAGCCAAAAACTATTTTAAAGTCAGATTGATTATAAAAGACTATGTTGTAGATTTAAGGCATTATAAATGGAAGAAAGTTTAGTATAAGAATGCGTCACAAAATTATAACTATTATTCAGTGACAACTTTAATGTGATATGCGCCAAAGTAAGTGCACCTGGTGATGACATGATGCGATGTGCCATTCTTAATAGATATCCGGAGAAACCGATACACACATGTATATGATACTATTACAGGTGTCTCCCAACTTGGCACTTGGTGGTTCTCCTGATGTATTATATAACCAATGCTGTATAAGATTGTTGACAGCTATTGAGATTCATTTTGTCCCATCTGCTTGGTTACAGTCTCGCACCTGCCCTATTATTACTATATCATAAACATTCACTCATAAAGCTAGCAAATATTTCCCATCTGACAGATATCACCTATCTGACAAACGTCATCCATCTGACAGATATCACCCATCTGACTGATATCACCCATCTGACAGATATCACCCATCTGACTGATATCACCCATCTGACAGATATCACCCATCTGACCGATATCACCCATCTGACAGATATCACCCATCTGACAGATATCACCCATCTGACAGATATCACCCATCTGACAGATATCACCCATCTGACAGATATCACCCATTTGACAAACGTCACCCATCTGACAGATATCACCCATCTGACAAACGTCACCCATCTGACTGATATCACCCATCTGACAGATATCACCCATCTGACTGATATCACCCATCTGACAGATATCACCCATCTGACAGATATCACCCATCTGACAGATATCACCCATCTGACAGGTCAATGAGAAATGGCTCATAAATACAAACTATACCAAGCAGACAACGAGTGAGCTAAGCAAAGTTTGTTCAATGGATGATTTAGATTTTGGCAGACTCATCTACTTTCAATGTAGGGGAAATATAATGGGTAATAACATTTGATCGTAAAGTTCAGGATATAAATATTTACACCACGCAGGGAATATATGCCTAGATATCTCATTTAATGAATGCTTCAAGGCTATTAATTCTGTGATTTTAATACCAATTACCAGGCAAGATTTGTCTAATTGGTGTACATGAGTAATAGGTATAACAGTATATAAGCATCTCAACTAGTTCGAGATTAATGAGATCTTCGTGCTGATATTTCACACATTTTTAAAAATGGAGTGCAGAACTAAAGTGGATCAAAGTGATTTGGTGGACACGCCCCTTTTGATGATGGCCACACTTAAGTTGCTGAGATATTTTGGTAAATGAAGCATGTTTGCCGTGTTCACAACAAACCACTTAAAACCAGTTAAAGAAGGATTGCAATTTGTAAAAAAAGGATATCTTTGAAACACTAGTGGCACAATTAGCACCTGTGGATTGTGAGTCAGATCATGTTTTGTAAACCGTGGGTAGGTACGTATTAAATCAGGAGATAACAATGAGGAATCCTTTGATAGATATTAAATTTGCAATATCATACTAAACATTTCAAATCATTATACTACTGGAATCCATAAATAAAATAAGACCAAAACTCAAAATAATTCCAGGATGTGTCAGATTTTAACATTGATGTATGAGCTTGAATCATTAATAATTATCAAATCTTAAATATATTTCGCACAATCGTCTTTTGCGACAAGAATCATTAATAATTATCAAATCTTAAATATATTTCGCACAATTGTCTTTTGCGACAAAAATCTTGGGAGAGTATTCGTCTGAGGAATAAAAAAATGTTACCTGTTTCACAAAAGCAAATCAAATTCATTGGCAGTGGGCAGTTGTGACAGCAATAGTTAGTTTGATAGTATAGAGTGGCGGGAACAGCCTGGTATAATGAAGCAGTTATAAAAGCAGGAAGGGAGAGACGGTGCACCTATCACAGAGATGACCACAGCTGAATCACCACCTTACCTGGGAGATCGGATGCCCGCCTCCTCAAGGTCGTATCTGACATATCAGCATCATTGAAGGAAGAGGGCACCTATCACAGAGATGACCTCAGCTGAATCACCACCTCACCTGGGAGATCGGATGCCCGCCTCCTCAAGGTCATAGCTGACATATCAGCATCATTGAAGGGAGAGGGCACCTATCACAGAGATGACCTCAGCTGAATCACCACCTCACCTGGGAGATCGGATGCCCGCCCCCTCAAGGTCATAGCTGACATATCAGCATCATTGAAGGGAGAGGGCACCTATCACAGAGATGACCTCAGCTGAATCACCACCTCACCTGGGAGATCGGATGCCCGCCTCCTCAAGGTCATATCTGACATATCAGCATCATTGAAGGGAGAGGGCACCTATCACAGAGATGACCTCAGCTGAATCACCACCTCACCTGGGAGATCGGATGCCCGCCTCCTCAAGGTAATAGCTGACATATCAGCATCATTGAAGGGAGAGGGCACCTATCACAGAGATGACCTCAGCTGAATCACCACCTCACCTGGGAGATCGGATGCCGTCCTCCTCAAGGTCACAGCCGACAACTCAGCATCACTGCCGTTAACTCACCTGTAAATATAGTTTTGGATTCATATCTAAAAGTAGATCTCTTCAACCACTGAATAACATACTATTTTACTTGTTTCTCTTGTCTTATTTACAGGGTGTTCAACTACTTAATCACCAGTTTTATTCTCATTTCTCTTGGAAAATAAATTTCAAATAGACACATGGCTGAGATCAAAACGATTCTTATCATTTGGTTTATGTACAGCTCAATGTATAAATCTACCAAGATAGTTCTAAAATATATATTTTTTGTTTTTGGAATATAACAGAATATAACAGAAATGTAAATGAGTACTTTTGCAAATAGTCTAACTATTTCGCATGGCGAGGAAGTCACATACTACCTTTGCCACAATTGGCATCAAATGCGGATTACTTTTTCCTCACATTTGCATACAATTACCACACAGCTCTGCAATTTGTTGGCTCTTAGACATGGTCATGCACAATGACAGAACTGTACACGTGTACATGTCAATTTCCAATATTCGACAACAATTTAGAATGGATTATTTATAGTTCGGGGGGGGGTTACATTGGAAATATCATTGATATATCAGTTTGATTGTTTGGGATTTTTACATCACTTTCACACTTATTTAAGTTATCAGCTTTCGCCATTAGAAAGAATTCAGGGTTTTTCTTTTTGTCCCCCCCCCTGGAAATTGGTGCTCCATCCCCTGATTGTTTTTGTCGGACTATTATGGTATGTGTGTCACTAACGATACATGTCTTAACTCGTTAATTGTTGTGCTCACTTTCCAGTCACAACAACTGGCAACTCTGTCCTTATTGGTTGCTAAAAAGAAGCTTGTACTGGGGGTGGAACTGGCAATCCTGGTCTATACTTGCAGAGCCAGTTATAAACCCTGGGTCTGCTAAGGAGAGTAAACAGGTCTATCAGTTGCTATTATCATTGATATATCATTTACCAATGTAACCGAATGCCGCATTGCACTGATTACTTGATATCATGTTTATGTAATGGAATCACAATGTACTATGTTGTTAAACTCTGTGGTTTATGCAACTAACATGATGTGCAGTAGACACTAATAACATGTCCATATATGGACAGTAAACCACCTCGCAGGTGCCCGTATGCCGTGCCCGGAATTCCGGTCATACGTCACTGGAAATATGGTTGTTTAGGGTTTCCCTGTTCTATATTTATGTCAATCAATCAGAGCAATCCCCTCCAAAATAGTGAAAATATTCGCCCGCTGCACAACGAGAGGTCCTTGATAGTCCTAATATAGATTTGGAATAGATTTGGACTAGCATGACTCTATCAGGTCACATTAGTGTCACAGTTCACCAGGGTTATATATAAATGGTGACTCAGGATTGCTTTCGTATTCAAGCCTTATTCTAGCCCAAATGCCCTGCTGAGAAGCATATGGCCACATATTTTTAAAATATGTTATATAATAGTCATACCATACGTATTACTTATTAGTCATATTTGGGTATTCAATGTATCGTCCTTAAGTATGTATTATTCATAATGGCTTATTATTCATAATTGTCATGCTTCATAGTAATTTGTAATTCATAGTTGTATTGTATAATTGTCATGGATGTATTGTAATAGTTGCTTGTAAATGGTGTCAAATGTAAAAATAGTGAAAGTTAGATTTATTTTATATACTAATATACATTCAGGCACTGATTTCAATTTACGGAACTTCAGAATACGTAATCAAATCTGTTTCAGTGCTTTGTGAGTCCATATTTTAAAACAGATATGATATGGCCACTCTTTCATTACTTGTATAATCTGCGTAATGATCATGTGACCTTAACTTATCCTATACTGGCCACGGGCCGTGGCGCAGTTGGTTAGAGCGCCAGCTTATTAGCACCAGTTCCTCTGTGGTGATCCAAAGGTCGTAGGTTCGAACCCCAGCCGTTGATGCAACTAATGATACAATTACCCATATGATCTGAGGCCCATGCCAAAGGGTTAATCTGTTGTCCTTGTAAATCTGTGATCGGGGGTGGGTTGTCATGTCAAGGACCTGCGACATGATTCAGTGAGGCAGCACTATATCTGCTACAAGTGGGTCTCATCATGAAATGACTGAAATATTGCTGAAAGTGATGTCAAACCTCAAACAAACTTATCCTATACTAAAATGTGGACTCACAAAGCATTGAATCTGATTGGTTACATAATCTGAGGATCATAATAAATTGATGCATGAATGTAAGCAGTAAACAGACACTTTGGACAGATATAAGAAGGAGCCTTAATTTCACTTTTGACAAACATACCTGGTAACACACAATGTAGAAACAATATTGTGAACAGGTAGAAATAAGGTTTAGTTGTCTTTCTACGTTTTTTCAATATGCTGAGCAGGTGCAAAGATAACGTTGTGGTCCGACCTGATAACAACGTTGTACTTTTCCGTGCTCACGTTGTCAGTTTTTTAACATGCTTACGTGGTGAGCATATTGAAGAATACTTGTGGTGGTTTAATCGGCCAATAGGTACCTGCAGTACCACAGAAAATGGCGACCTATAATAACTAAATTGTTAGGTAATTCAAAGTTACAGTGAATGTAATGGATATATTGTTCTGAATAAATAAAATAAAGCCTTGACCTTGACCCAGGTCAGATCGACAAAGAGTAGCTTCCTTGCAAAGGTAAAGAGGAAAGAGAGGCAAAAAGGCACTGGAAATGAAGCCAAAATAACAAAATTGTAGCCCTTTGGCCAAGCATGGTTTGACCAGGAGGCAGATTCTAGAATTTGCCCTATATAAGGCCCTTGTGGGGGTTGCTTGATGGGGAGGAGACCATACGAAGCGTGACAGCCCCCAGGCGAAAAGGGACCTGATGGACTTGATTTTCGAAAATGAGTTAACACCAGATTTAGACACTATGAGGCATCACTCGATAAAAATTGCCACTTTCGATATCTAATTACCTTCTTAAAGGGTCACACAGTGACCTTCAGACGACCTTGACCTTGACCCAGGTCTGATCGACAAAGAGTAGCTTCCTTGCAAAGGTAAAGAGGAAAGAGAGGCAAAAAGGCACTGGAAATGAAGCCAAAATAACAAAATTGTAGCCCTTTGGCCAAGCATGGTTTGACCAGGAGGTAGATTCTAGAATTTGCCCTATATAAGGCCCTTATGGGGGTTGCTTGATGGGGAGGAGACCATACGAAGCGTGACAGCCCCCAGGCGAAAAGGGACCTGATGGACTTGATTTTCGAAAATGAGTTAACACCAGATTTAGACATTATGAGGCATCACTCGATAAAAATTGCCACTTTCGATATCTAATTACCTTCTTAAAGGGTCACACGGTGACCTTCAGACGACCTTGACCTTGACCCAGGTCAGATCGACAAAGAGTAGCTTCCTTGCAAAGGTAAAGAGGAAAGAGAGGCAAAAAGGCACTGGAAATGAAGCCAAAATAACAAAATTGTAGCCCTTTGGCCAAGCATGGTTTGACCAGGAGGCAGATTCTAGAATTCGCCCTATATAAGGCCCTTATGGGGGTTGCTTGATGGGGAGGAGACCATACGAAGCGACTATATATATATATATATATATATATATATATATATATATATATATATATATATATATATATATATATATATATATATGTATATATATATATGTATATATATATATAAGCTTGCAACATGCTGAACACATGCTAATAACATTTTATCACATGTTCACAACATTATTTGGTGTTCACAGATCTACTTCCTTACAATATCAGTTCACAACATGCTCACAATGTGCTCACAACGTCCTGAGCAAGTGCTCACAACGTGCTAAAAGCATTCTCAGCATATATGCATGCTCACAACACGTTATTAATGTGCTCAGCATGTGTTCACAACGTTGTTACACAACATGCTCACAACGTTGATATGAAGAGCAAATTCTTTCTCGCGTGAACAATTCTTGTCAATCTCACATGAACAATTCCTTGCTTCTTCACATGAATAATTTACATCTTTTCCATGTAAATAATTAAAGTATTTTAACGTGGAAATGGCTGTGTCATTTTGTTTTGCATGTATGATCATCAAAACTAACATCTGAAATAAATCGCCATTTCAGACTAAGAATTTTCATATTAATAAAGTTCAAAAGAACTTTAACTGTAAAATAGATTGGTTGTGGTTGAAAACCTCACATACAATGTTGTCATGAGGTTTCAATAATAGGGTTATCAAATGCCGTAGTATATTTTGACATGTCTATGTGATAATGTAGAAGAAAACTTCCCAGTCACTCTTCGAAAAAAGTAGAGTATTGAGTCCCGGTGATAGGCTTCTATTAGACCTAATGTAGCCCAAACAGTGGTGAAAAGGTCATTAATAAAAACAAATAAAATCAATTATATCAATGATAGCTTTAAGTTCTTATTGGGAATGACGGATTTATTCGTCTTTGTGAACATATACCCATGTACCCTTTACGGATATTATCAAAATTTACAAATACAATAATTACTTTATCACAAATGGCTCTGTCCCGTGACAAAAGGAATTTATAATTGAGTTATATTTGTATAATGAAGGAAATGACACTGTCAATTATAAACAATGATTATTTCTTGGATTACAAGAAGAAATAATTAAGAGAAAGGAGAACCAGATCTTCAGAACTGCCTTTACAAATATGATAAAGCATCTTCGGCAGACATATTCATAGGAGGTTTTGAGATCCTGACAGAAAAAAAACATTAAAAAAAAAAGTCATTCATATGCATCTGGTTAGTAATCTATTGTGAGTAGAGTAGACATTCCCACCTCTGTCGTCTAAATTCCATGTTCTTTTAAAGTAAAGCCGGCTTATATTTGGGTTTTTTTTAGTTTATAATCTTTCAACAGACTATACTTGGGGCAGAATGGGGTAAACTATTAGCAATGTGATCCCACAGAAAGGGTGGAAGTAGATGATAATGAGACGGATTTCTATTTGAGATAATATAATTTCCTTTCTTTCATATCATAAATTATTTCATTGATATAAAAGTGGTGCTACCATCTGTCTAGTCACACCACACTGAGTGGAGTAATGTGTTGATAAATATGATGTATTTTATAAATCGTATACAATATAGAAGTACATAAACACTCTGGACACTCGAGCTTGCATTCATGAGATCTACATGTGAAGATTAAACTATATCTATATAGGATAACTTTAGAGTTATCCTATATAGATGTGTCATTCATGAACAAACTAAGGAGCGTTGTTTCCTTAGTTTCAGGAAATATATGGTCAGAATTAGACCTGTCTCCGTGGTAACTTAACTATTACACGATACTATTTTATGTTTCTAGGAAATTGTTATTTGTATATATGCGTCAACTGTGCTTGATTAGTATAAATGAGATAATTGCATTCTTGTTCACAAACTGGGTTTTCATTATTTCATAATTGTTTGCAGGTATGTGCATTGAATTGTCAGGTTCTTTTAATAAAACAAATAGGCTTCCTTGCTTATATTCGACACCAAGCAATAGTTACAATATGTTTCAAAAATACACGTTTATGACTTATGTTCTGCTTACTTCAATAATTTATGGTAATATGCACTTGACACTCACTTTATCTGTTCTAAGCATTAAGACACTCAGGCGTTTGCACCACTATTTGCCTTGGAATTACCCTTTATCTAATTATCTAAGTGCATGCAAATGTTACCAACTACTTTTCCTGTATCTTTTTCTGTATATTATTTGTACACTTCCCAATCCTAAAAAAAAATAATTTAAACTTATTTGTGTATGTCCCACCCACTGACTGTCCAATTCAGCATGTTCCCCGCGAATAACTGATGAATATTCATATTCATAGCTACCACTTTAAGATCCCTGTGCTCTATCAGCCCATAATGTGAGGAGGGAACATAAAAGTAAATATCTGAGGAAGTTTAGATGATAATATGTTAGAACACAATTTGTTAGGCCATTGACGCTGCTTTGGATGGTCTAGTTCGCTTCAATAAATGACTTAAATTTACTATAAATTAGTGTAGATAAGGCACACATCTTCAAATAATGCACACATTCTGTGGTTAGAAAATGTTTTTCCTAACCACACATCCATTATACATTCAATAACACACATAGAAGTATATAAATGAGGATGTGTGCACCTGGGAAATATTCAAATGGTGTTGCAGCTTGCTAATTTCTGTGGCTTGTGGGAGACCAGCTTGGAGACACTTTCCATAATCAAGATTGGATGTAGCAAAGGCATGGGCCAGGGTTTCAGTCGTTTTATTGTCTAGACATTGTCTGATGGCAGCAATATTTCTTATGTGATAATATCCCTTTTTACACATCTTTTTTATTTGAGCTGTCATATCCATTTTTGAGTCAAAGGTGATACCCAGGTGAGCAGCAGACTCGCCTGGCATAATGTTAGCATCACCAATTCTCACAGTATTTATGTCATGTCGGACAGCAGTATTGTATCTATAAACACAGATCAGCATCTCTGTTTTGCCATCATTAATTGTCATTTTATTTGAAACTAAAAAGGACATGACATCACTTATGCAATTTTCAATTTTCGTCTAGACATGTCCACATGGTGTCTACTGGTGTGATCCATAGGGATGTAGATTAGGGTGTCAGCAGCATAAATATGCTAGCTAAACCCAGCAAACCCATACTTACTTCGCGATAATATCAGCAAGGGGGGGGGGGGGCATGTATATTGTAAAAAGGATGGGTCCCAGGACGGATCCCTGTGGGACTCCGCACTTAATGAACCTCAGATAGGAGCTATGCTGTCCTACATTGACACATTGCGTCCTGTCCATAAGGTTTGACCTGGTCGAGTTTAATGCATGACCCTTTACTTTGCATCGTTATTCAAGTCTGTCCAGCAGTATTTGATGATCAATTGTATTGATATTATCAAGGTCACGTAAGACATCATTTTGCATCTTCATCAACGCAGTCTCGATGCTATGGTATTCCTTATAGGCTGATTGGAACTATTTAAGAATCCCCCAATGGATCTTTACCGGTGATTCACTACTCTGCTAAACAGAGGTAGTTGATTCTCTTCCAAACTCTTCATCCAATGCCCTATCATTGTTTTCACAAGGAATATGAAAAACCTCAGGTTATTAATAAGTATGCAGACAGGCTCCTCCCTCAATGCACATCATCAGACAGACAGGTACCATTTTGTGCATATTTAGTTTACTCTCATCTTAATACTTGTGAGACAAGACAAAGAAATTTTGCCTCATCATTCAGTGTCGCTATTGGTGGCCGCGAATCTGGGCAGAGGAATCAGAGGTAGCCTGAGGATTAACTATATACCTGTGTTTAACAGAGAAGTGATTCACCTCTGAAGTCCGGTGTATTCGCTGATGGAAAAATACTTGTCATTCCTCTGTAGGGTTTAAATAGGGTCATAATGAAAAATAATTCTTTTTCTACACTTTGTTGTAATGTAACTCTTCTTCACCATTAATGGATTTCTTATTTAAAGCTGATATAAATTGCATTATTCATATTTTGTAGGTAAATATTAATAAATTGCATTATTCATATTTTGTAGGTAAATATTAGACCAATATTACCTCTGCCACAAATGGCATGAAATTGCAGAAACCTTTTTTGGCATATTAGCATGCAATTACCAACTGCCATAGCCACATTGTGTGAATGCCCATTTCATATGTTCAAAAGTTATTAAGAGTGGACCATTTATAATTTGGAGTGGGGGGATATTGAAAATATATTCTTGGAAAATTATATCATTAATTTATCAATTTGATTGTTTAGAGTTTTACATCACTTTCAACATTATTTCAGTCATTCATGGTGAGAGCTGACATATCAGCCTTGCCTAAGAAAATATCAGGATTTTTCATTTGCCCCCCCCCCCCCCCCTTGAAGATTAATTGTTAACCCCCTAATTATTTTTATTTGATTATTCTGGTATATGTGCCATTAATATCTTAACTCATGTGTTGTTGTATTCACTTCCTAATCGCAACAATGACCCCAATTGACCGTGTTATTACATGTGACAAAATATTTGACTCTGTGCCTATTGGTTGCTAAAATAAAGCTTGTACTGGTTGTGGTCTCCTAAACTATGTTCAACTATGTTTACTTGCAGAGCCTGGTATAAACCCAGCTGAGGAGAGTAAGCCAAGCTATTATGCATTTAATATGTCAGGTCAATGAGGTTTTCGTGGCAATAAATTGGAACTTTTTTCTCTAGAAGTGGTATTTGGGTCTGTTTTTTTATACTCAAAAATATGGTAGAGTGATGAGAAACGATTATTTACTTTCCTTGGCCCGACATACCGGTGGAAAAAATGAAAACAAAGTACATCTTCACAGGATCACAATGTAGAGTTGTCCTTATAAATAATCCTGTCATACAAATCAGGTTATCCTTCAACATTACTTTTATGCAAAAAACTAATTAATAACTAATATAAAATTGATAATTGGGCATTACAAAATATTTATTTCAAATCTTGTTTTGATAATACAAATAATGCAATAATATTAATAGAGGAGTTTGATAATTTACTGTTTGATATGTTTTATTTATCTTGCCATACCCATCAAGTGCAATTATACACTGTACATTGCGTTACATACATATCAGGTGATTTCTTTATCTCTTTGTTTTAGACATATATCTGACATGACAAGACACATATGGTTTCACACCTTAAAAAACAAAATACTGCTTAAATGTCTTTTTCAATATATATATATATATATATATATAAATTGAAAAAAACACTGTTAACCAAATACTGACTGAAGGATTTTATATTATTTATCTGAGACAATGTCTGTTCAGACAGGGGCTGTTCTATCCACTGTCTTGGCAGTATAGTGTAGATATATCACTACAAGCACTCCACATCAATATATTCATATCAACAAAACCCAGGATATTTACACAACAATCCAAATGATAAATTCAAATGAGAGAAATATATGAGACATATTTTGGTTATTAATAATATATATTTATAACATCAAAGATGAAAAAAAAAGTCGATAACCAGAGGCTATTTTTTACCGCTGGTTACTGATTGTATGTTATGTAAATTTAACCCAGAACATCCTTCTCAATGTCATACATTTGTACTCCTCAGACTGCAATATTTCGTCACACACCTTAATCAAACATTACAAAATATACTGAACAATTTTCCTTCAAAGTAATGTTCATTTTATTTCAGAAATTTCCCAGATGTTTCTATAAATGACAAAATTTCAAATGATTTTTATATAGATGCATATATCTCATAATGATGCTTTGATAGTATAGGGACATTAGGAGCTGGGTTAAAATAACAAAATGTTAGATCACATGATCAATGAGGGGCATAGCAAGGACAGTCAATCAGATGAGTTGTTAAGGATGCCTGTTTGGTAGCATCGTAGACCTGTTTATGGCGTGAAGGGCTTTATTGATATTAACAAAAGATTTGGCTCATTAACACATCTTGATTGACTCCCTAATTCCTCCTCAGCGAGTCATGCAATCTGTGTGGCTATTATCTGCACCATCATCTTTCTACAAACATTAAATTATTCCTGCATAAGAAACCAATTTTCCTTCCAATCTTGTGATAACATACAGTATTATGTACCCATCTGGTGACACCTTTCATCTACTATCACTACATCTCAGATGACCCATTACCAACCCTTATTATCATCCTCTATCATCTAACACTGCAAACAAACTTCTTGTGCACTTTATCTACCAGACACAACGCCCCATTACACCACCTGCTCATACAAATTTGTCTGTATGCCTGTGCTACTTGTCACAGAGAACCATATGAATTACCATTGATTTGGCATTGGCAGTAGAGTTAAGTTGGCCTCGTGTGTATATCTGGTGGAAAATATTGCTGAATATATAAAGAGGATAAAAAATATCCAATCTTTAAACATCATGTAATAAGATATTTCAATAAATTAGTTTAAATATTTCCATTTTGTGTACATACATTTGTTGGACTCTTAAACTGTGTACGAAAAGCGTAACAGCTGTTCCTAGTCATGTAACATGTAAACCTTGGAGCTCTAGGCTATGATTCAATCTTTATTGAGAAAATTATATCTTCATTAGAAATGTAGATTAACAAAGCACATGTATTAAACATTTGCATAAAGTACAGGCCTTGACATTAACATTTGTGATCCACTTGCCCACCGGGCAAGTAAATTTTAAAATCTACTTGCCCTGAATTACAATTCACTTGCCCTGAATTTTTGTCCCAATATTTGAATACGGTATAGGACTAAAGCTTATAGGATTTGTACATTCAAACATTGGCTGATAATTAGAAAAAATGCCCATATAACCCATAGAATACACAATATTTGGCTTGAAAAAGTTGAAATGAATAGTACATGTTTTTATTTAAAATAGCATGCAGTGACCTCAAGTTTGTTACAATTTTTTGTGCATATGCATAAGTACCAAATTTTAGTTCCTTGGATATAAAAACAATAGGAATAGGGCCTTTTCTAACTCAGGAGTTCAATTTTTAAGCAGAGAAATACATGAAGACTTTGAGCTTGTGAGTAAAAATGTCACCCTGAATTGTCAATCTTGTAAGAATGTAACCTACAATTATCACTTTATAAGATTAAGTAATGTCAAGTGTTACTGATGGATATACCCCACTGTTACTCATCATACTTAAAATCAACTGTACATGTTTCCTGGATAATATAATGATTGACAAAGACCAAAATGTGTGAAATTGATAAGCTCTACCTCCCGATACAGTGCTTTGTGTGAAATACCATCTTGAGGAATATATATATTTAGCAGCATGCCATAACTTTATCTTGGTCAGGGTTTGGGAGGCAGGGGTAATACCAAGGGCAACGGAGCTTGGACACAAAGTTATCTCTAATCAGGTGTCATCCCTGTGATGTGGTCAGCAGCTCTCTCTGTTCTCTGTGGGGTACTTTGATTGGGGACAGATTACAGTACTTGACCACCGGGCAAGTGGAACAGATGTATCAAGTTGCCCGGACTTGCCCGACAGGTGTGAAATATACCTCGGGCAAGCGGGCAACTGGCTAATGTCGAGGCCTGAAGTATGTTTTTTTTTCATTTATTTTTAATTACCATGATATATGTTAAAAATACAAAATGCTTCAAATTACAATCTTCTTGGCATTGGCACTTTTACAGTCCTGTTGGGGTACTGAAAGACACTTCTACTCGGCAAATGGGGCAGGTTGGATTATCCTGTATAAAAAAAATCAGTTATAACACATCAGTTATCATAATCAAACAGAAAATATTATTTTGCGAAATAAAGCCAAGAACAAATTTCATGTATGCTGTAGTTATAACAACATTTATAAGTGCAGCCAGCAAGGTTAACCAATTATAGAAGGGCATATAAGCAGGCCTCTATTTACCAGGTCACTCAGAACAGTTGTTTCCTACCACTACAATCTAATCTATATGAAGGTTTGTCAGGCAAAAAAGGTTAGGAGCCCCACCACTGTAATCTAGGCCATGTGCAGGCAAGGTCAGGAGCCCCACCATTGTAATCTAGGCCACGTGCAGGCAAGGTTAGGAGCCCCACCACTATAATCTAGGCCATGTGCAGGCAAGGTTAGGAGCCCCACAAGTATAATCTAGGCCATGTGCAGGCAAGGTTAGGAGCCTCATCACTGTAATCTAGGCCACATGCAGGTGAGGTTAGGAGCCCCATCACTGTAATCTAGGCCATGTGCAGGCAAGGTTAGGAGCCTCATCACTGTAATCTAGGCCACATGCAGGTGAGGTTAGGAGCCCCATCACTGTAATCTAGGCCATGTGCAGGCAAGGTTAGGAGCCTCATCACTGTAATCTAGGCCACATGCAGGTGAGGTTAGGAGCCCCATCACTGTAATCTAGGCCATGTGCAGGCAAGGTTAGGAGCCTCATCACTGTAATCTAGGCCACATGCAGGTGAGGTTAGGAGCCCCATCACTGTAATCTAGGCCATGTGCAGCCAAGGTTAGGAGCCCCACCACTATAATCTAGTCTATGTGGAGGCAAGGTTAGGAGCCCCACCAGTATAATCTAGGCCATGTGGAGGCTTGTCAGTTAGGAAAGTAAGGAGCCCACTCCTATAATCGCTGCCCTGTGCAATGTGGTCAGTTAGTAATGAAAAATAGCGATAATATACAGTCATTATCACACCGCAAATAATCCCAAGAATATCTTTTACATACCTTGATCCACTTGTCGATGCAGTCAGCATGGAATTCATGGAAGCACATGAGAATTCGGAGTCTCTCATTTTCCTCATATTCACACATACATACATGGCACTCAGGAATGTTAGCGCCTGCTTTCACACCAGACGAGCGAAACTCTCTTGTTGGAAGTAACTCAATCTGAGACTTGGTCAATCCTTTGTTTTGTACCTGGCCCAACTGGTCCCCTAATGCCAGGAGTTCCTGCAAATAATAGAGTTGTCTTGTTAAGATTGAGTTAACATCTTGTTCTATATTTCTATATGCTAGTGAGGAACATCATTACAAGTTTGCTTAAATATAACTCTCACCTCATAGTCATTTCCGTCATTATTTCCAGTTCTAGATCGGTTGCGGATTCTGAGACCACCTCCAGACTCCCGTCTCTGCTGCAATTAAAACATCCAGACATATACAGAATACCAACAGACTCTGATGACGATGTGAAAAAAAAATTGTGAAATGGTGTTTTAACGACCCTTTCAGCAACTATGGCCATATCAGGTCGACTTTCGAGACTTTTAACCAGTGTGAAAGTTACACTGCCGGCAGTGGGAATCGAACCCACCACCTCCCGCCCTCCACTTATATAACCATTAAAGGCACAGATCCTACACTCTACCAACTGTGCTAGTGGGGCCGGTTCTGATGACGATGTGCCACTTCTCTCTTACAGTGCTATAATGCGTAAACCGTTCTCATAGTTCAAACTATCTTTATAATATGCAGGGCAAGTGAGGACATGAGAACACCAAGATGGCAATATACTTGTGTTCTGCTTACTTTAATTTTTTAGGAATTTAAATGCATTTATTGTCATAATGTTACTGAGATTGCAATGTCAACCACTGAGTGTGGCAAACATATTTTCTCATAACATTTTATTTATTATACCAACCATCTTATTACTTAATGTCCTCACCTACTGAGACAATATAATATGTAAGACTAAGACCAATGCTGCCTTGGATAACAGCATCTAAATCTATCCTGTCTTAAACATCAGTCACACAATTGTGGCAATTGTAGTATACTCTGGACTCACCCTGTATTCCACTAAGAAATCCAGAACTTCTGCATCCAAACCACCTACTCCTGAAATGGATTCAAAACAATCAATTTATTGTTAACATGACATTCTAGATTTACACACATATATTGACTATTAAAAATTCTTTTAAAGTACAACGATGCTGTCAATCATGTTTGTACTGTATTTATTTGTGAATCTATTAGACTGGTGATCCATGAATGATATATATATTCATACTTTAATTAAAAAAACTTCATAAAATATCTGGATTTTTGATGATTTGAAAGTTATGGCTTTGATTATTTCATAGGCAAAATGGAAGCATCCAAAATGATGACATAAATTGGAATTTGTAAATGACTCTAACCTCTTCTCTGGTTGCGCCTCCTGGTGGCAGCTGTAGCCCCGGGACCATATCCCACAAACTGAAAACATCAAAACGGCTCAGTTCATCACTATATATTAACAATTCACTTCACTATATCCTTGCCAAATCTTCAATATATTGAAAGAGTTCTTCACAAGATGGAGGTTCAATATCGCTGTTTTATCATGCTGCCCACTATAAAATTATCTATTGCAAAATTTAAATGAAAATGGATGGAAATCAAACTACTCAAAACTTGCATTCGCTGACACCTGGTGACAACTCATTTTTCATGATATATTAAATCTGCAAATTTTAGACAAGCTGAATAGTAGAACTTAGTTGTTTGAAATATGTATTTTTATATTATTATGTATTTTTTTCAATTTGATGGGCATTTATATATTTCTGTCAATGGTACATTCATCATTCTTCAGTAATGGATAATTTTGATTAATTCAAATAATTACATTTCAACAAAACCAATTCAAGAAAAGCAATAAAAGATGCATAAAATTGGTTCATTTATTCATTTTGGAAAACAAATTACCACATGATATCTACCTATCTTACAAAGGGATGACTGCAGACCCCAAACACATCCAGCACTTTATAATAAATCATTATTTGGGATGATTTCCGATAAAACAGCAACAAATAATATATAATCATAAAGGGGAACACAGGAAACCTGTGGGAAGAACAACACTGAAGCATCCCTGTGCAACATCAAAGTAGAAGCTGTTTGGCACCACAGCGAGGTTAACGACCCGGTCACCAGGTGGCAAGAGATGAGGGATGAAAGGTTGCAGGAGGACACACCATGGCATAGCCCAAGGCTACAGGAAGCACAAGGTTAACACATGCTTCAATCCCTCAACAAAATCATAACATTAAGAATCAACTGAATACATCCCACCTTAAAGCGTCTACCTTATACAACTCTAAAACTTATTTGTGATGAAATAAAAAAAATCATATCTCAATTACTGCAAGATCAAAGAAGTCACAGTTTGGCATGGTGGTGAGGGTGTTGACCCTGTCAGCAGGTGGCAGCACGTGTCACCAGGTGGCAGCAGGGAGTCAGGGTCAGGGATGAAAGGCTGCAGGATACAGCATGGCAGAGCCCAAGGTTACAAGTAACACAGTCAGGGACAACTGGAGAGAAGGAAAGACAAACTCACAGTCAAATGTCTACAACTCACTTCCTGGTATTCATTAAATAGCTTAATTTATTCTTTAGCTGTGTAAAACGTGCTGCAGAGCTGTTTTCCTCTCTGTCTCCTATCTTTCAAGGTCTAGGTCCCTCAACCAAGTCAGACTGTCATCAAAAGTATACATATTTGGGCATAGTTGAATATTTAAATTTGTAACAAGGAATGTGTTTATTGAAAGATTTCATGCACATTAAGTGATCCAACAAAGGAAAAAAAAGAATCATTGTCCTACTTGCCCAAACATCAAATAATTTCCCTTTACCTATAATGGACCTTCATGGATCTATGGACCTGGTATTCCTCCCCAAATATTTCATCAATTCCTGGATTGCTTGTTTTTATAATATACATGGCCTATTCCAAACTTCTTTTCAGATATCTCTCAACTTGTTACTTCTAAAGGATTTGGGTGGGAGGCAAAATAACATGGCATCAAAAGTGCAATAAATATTTTTTTCTATGTTAAGATTACAAATGCATTTTGAAGTATTTTGAAAGAATGCATAGATTCAGCTCTATAAATGTATGCTGTGAGTACTTACCCTATGTCGGTGCCAGTCATCTTCAGCCATGGCTCCTATCCTCATCAGCATATCTCTCTCCCGCTCCACGTCTGCTATCTCAGCTTCCCCTGTACATATAGCACATCATCTTCATTTCCTGGGTAACACTTTTGATATATATACATAGACATAAACCACAATAACAATAACAATACCAATGTATTTGTAGAGCGCCATATCTAATGAGGTCGGCTCTAGTCCTTCACAGAATTGTGAAATCAGTCTTGGTGCACTTTACCAATAAAATATTTGACAACTATCTTATAACTGACATGCTAAAAACGCTCATGAAGTTTGAATATAATATCCTAGTGTTAAAAAAATTAGTATTCAAAGCTTTTTGTTTCTCTGGCAACTTGCAAAGCTCACTTGATATAGGCATAAAACTGCACTCAGCCTCTAAGAATGCCCTTTAAAGCTCCCACACTTGGCTCTACACAGCCCCTCTCCCTTATATTAAATATCTAGAAATCACAACTCATAATTACTATGTTATGCTTTTCAAAACCACTTTAAGAATGAATGTGTATTTTCATAAGTATATTTTCAGAAACTAAATAAAAGTAGTATGTACATTACATTTATTCATTTTTCCAAAAAAAGGTAATAGATTTGTTCTTCTTACAATTCCTGGTTGACCTGGTAGGTCTGGACCTGTTGTTTGCAGGGTTATTGCGTCTGGTTCGGGGTGGGGTGCGGGGTGGCAAGCGCACAGGACTAGTCACATTAGCCTGTACAGCTGTCCTCTCTCGATGCAGCTCCAAGTACTCCAAGATTGTCTGGTCCAGAATATCTAAGAATGTATTTGAATGTATTTGTAAAGGGTTGCCAGCTTAGTTAGGCATTAGCCTGTCTTGGCAACTTTCTGATTCATGTTTTATGGATTAGATAAATAAATTATCATCATCATCATCATCATCATCATCATCATCATCATCATCATCATCATCTAAAATATAAACATGTTGCAGGATTTATGGCAGTTAAGCAGTTTCATCAGGCTATTAATAGTAACTATACAAATCCCTGGGTGACCAAACTTTTAAATGCAAGATAAGCTGTATTAAATGCAAGATAAGCTGTATTAAATGCAAGATAAGCTAATAAAAGTTTAGACCCATACAATTTAATCCATTTCATATGTTTTATGGTTAAGCTTACAGAAGGGGCCGTACCTCTTTTTTATAAAATCATTGACACCACTATTAACATGGGATTTACCTCTTTTTTAAGTGTCACTAAAGTTAATGACGTCAATTTGTCTGATAACTTTCTCTCATGGTGTAACTTGTTTATCTTGCATTATCTGCTGACCAACAGAACTAGTATGCTGTCAAGCATGTCAAATGTACTGCATTTGAAATGGGAATGTTGTGAAACTGATTTTCAAAACATTACACACATATACCGGTACCTCATTACCGAATACGTATGGAACCTGACTTAATTTTCCTGATCCCAGGAGTATAATTTGGTTAATATGAGGACTACTAAACAGCAAACATGTTCATTATAATCTTACTAGATAACTTCATGAGATCTTGGAGTATAATGAATGGAGTTGTGATGCCATAAGATCAAAGGTGCAATGTGCGTTACCGCCAAACCATTGTGTCTTATGATGCCATATGAGCCACAAACTTAAAGAATCTGACATTATTCAACTTTGTGACAATTTTAACTCATCACTGACGGTATTTAGACCAAAACATATCACGAGAGAAATGTTCTACTTTCTCCACTGATTATGGAGGTATAAATTTTATTTCGCTTCTCCACTGATTATGGAGGTATAAATTTTATTTCGCTCCTCCAAATGTAGACTATTCTATAGCGTTAAAGAAATGTGCATTACACCTAAAAAAGAACTCAATACAAATTTATGCATTGATTACCCTGAAACGGTAGCCAATTCTGTCAACTCACACAACATTCACATTTATTATAAAATGTAAAGTATTTTTCATTTTGAAAAAATCTTTCTTCTACTATCTTTTTCAAATTTGCTAATAAATGCGTCCATTCCATTTACATCTATAGCATTTGCCCAGCAAGGTGATTTCATATTGCACGATTTTTACCCCCAAAATTCTGATAATCTAACAAATAAACTTATTGATATCGATTACTTAGGAATTGTTTTTAATTATATTATTCATACTGTGAAAATCTCATCCTTCTAAAAAGATCTATATATTTTTCTATAGGCTTTGTAGTTCTTGAACAATGTCTCTGTACATATCAACTTTGAGGGCTTGTAGGGAATATCCTATTGAATTAAAATTATCCAAAATTTCAGAAAATGCTTCCCCAAAACCTGTTCATTATAAGATGATTAGTTTTTATATTCTAAATCTAAAATCTCAAAAATAGCTTTAAAAAAATTGGCAGTAACACATATCAGTTCAAAGGGGAACTAACCCATTGTTCCAATTAATGGATTGCTATGGCATCATGCACAGACGCTGCAACATCACAACTCCATTCATTATACTCCAAGATGAGACCAAAATCTTTTTTCTCCTCACTATTTTATTCTAACTTGTGACATTTCATAACTGCATTTGAACAAACATAATCAGATATTGTCACAAAATGGAAGAGCAGATTAACCACAGGTCCTGGGATACTGGCACAGAATACAGCAGGCTGGAGGCTTACCATAGAAGGTGCGATGGTCATCTGCTGGTGGCTCTGGAAGATCTTGATTATTGTGCATTGCCTGGAAATAAAAATGTACTCATAAAATATTCTATGGGATAATAAGGATCTTGATGTGATAAGTAAGGATCCTGATGTGAAAAGTAAAGATCCTGATGTGAAAAGTAACTTTAGATCCCAATGTGGAAAGGTAGGATCCTGATGTGAAAAGTAACTTTAGATCCCAATGTGGAAAGGTAGGATCCTGAGGTGAAAAGTAAGGATCCTGGTGTGATTTATCCTGGTGTGATAAGTAAGGGTCCTAGTGTGATAAGGATCCTGGTGTGATAAGTTAGAATCCTGGTGTGATAAATTAGAATCCTGGTGTGATAAGTTAGAATCCTGGTGTGATAAGTTAGAATCCTGGTGTGAAAAGTAAGCATCTTGGGGTGATAAGTTAGGATCCTGGTGTGATAAAAAATAATCAAGTACAATGGGAAAAGATCTTCAGTCATTAAAAACAAAATGGTATTTGTTGATGAATTGAAAAAGATGAATTCAAATACATTGAGCAGCACAATGAAAGTTTGAGGATTACTTAATGTGAACAAAGCTCTGGCATAATATGTTTGGGTCTGGGTGGCCATATAAAGGAAACACTTAGTGATAAGAACTACTTGGTCCCAGATTCCTTGGCAAGGACAAAGTGAGGTAACTCAAGACAATGCATGACCATGAAGCCCTGGGCCCGAGGCAGGGGTTGACCCAGCCCCTGCAAGATGATACTTACCCTATGCACCTCCCATTCATAGTCTGTCAGTGAACCGATTCTCTCCAGCATATCTACATCATGACCTTGTCTTTCCAGTTCTCGTCTTCTCTCTATGCTAAGGCTGCCACCTGTAAAACCAAATTTCCTCTGCATCAGTAATAATGAAAAGTATGTATTTTTATTTGTGTATAAATCATGTTATTTTAACATAAAACTCATCTTGTTCCTGACTATGGCAAAATAAAATAGGCAAGGGGTGTTTTCAATAATAATTCAGCAGTTCTTTCAGTTTGAGGGACCAGTAACACAGGACTACAATTTATAAGCATCTTTTTAAGATTGACTCTATTTACAACAGCAAACAATACAAAAAGAGTTTTCTAAGAGTTAATATATATACGAATGGAGCAGATAAGTAGATATCCCTCACCAGATGTCGCTGAAGTTGCCACATTTCTTGTCTGGCTGCTGGGTGACATGAAGCTCCCTCTAGTGTCACTTGTTGCTGTATTCCCTCTTTTCTGTAGGTTGGTTGCATACTCCCGGTCAAGTTGCTCCTGGAAGCATCAGACACTCATGTTATATAGGATATCTCTCTTCTTACTGACTAATCTTACATCATATAGGAAAATTATAATGAAATACAAATTTGTCACCTTTATGTACCATGTTTTCAGTGCATGTAAATATATATGATGAATATAATCATGCTAACAAATTTCATGCAACTCAAAATCGAGTTCTTTGTAATTTTGGTAGATTGTTCAAATATTTGAATCAATTCTGCCAAAATGTGTCTTTTTGGTATAAATTTATAAACATGCTTGGGCTAATGACCAGTTGAAGCCAAACATCTATACAGTCACATACAACAGGATTACTGAGATGCGACGCATAACCAGAGCTCAGTATCACAGAGCAGTAAGATCAGTAATGCGTCAAGGTCAGCATATTCAAATGACAAGGATGGCTGAGTCTATTTCTGAAAATAGACATCGTGACCTTTGGTCTGAGGTTCGAAAAATTAAAGGCAGAAATAATTTTGTGCCCTCTTGTATTGACGGTGTTGTTGGTGATGAGGAAATTTCAGAGCTATTCTCTGAAAAATACAACCATCTATACAACAGTGTATCCTATGATGTAAATGATATGAATGAGATAAAAGAAGAAATTTATAATCGTATTAATTCAAATGATGTTTACAATATTTGTGTTGATGATGTGCTTAAAGGTGTGCAGCATCTTAAGCTTGGTAAGTCAGATGGTGAAGAGGGCCTGCAGTCTGACCATATTGTACATGGACCTCATTTTTTATATGTTTTGCTAACCCTTGTTTTTAATAGCATGTTGATACATGGTGTTAGCCCTGATTCAATGTTGATAGGCACCATGGTCCCTACACCAAAGAATAAAAAACAATTATTGTGTATGTCTGATAATTTTAGGGCTATTACATTATCCAGTATTCTTGCTAAACTGTTTGATGTGATTATTTTATTTAAAGAACAGGATGCTCTGTCTACCTCTAATCTACAGTTTGGATTTAAGCCCAAAATGTCACCAACTCATTGTACATATGTTATGAATGAAACCATAAGCCATTATAATGCAAATGGTAGCAATGTGTATGTTTTAATGTTAGATGCTAGCAAGGCATTTGACAGAGTAAATTACTGCAAGTTATTTAAAGTGCTGTTAAAACGTCAATTGCCACCTATGGTTCTAAGACTCTTGTTGTTTATGTATACCAATCAAAAGCTCCAAGTCAGGTGGGGAGCAAATACATCTGGCCAATTTGTAGCTAGTAATGGCGTAAAACAGGGAGCTATTTTATCGCCAATTTTATTCTCTGTATATATGGATGGACTATTTGACAGACTCGAAAATAGTGGTATTGGTTGTCACTTGGGGAACCATTATGTAGGGGGTCTTGGATATGCTGATGATTTGTCTTTGTTGACACCAACACTCTCCGCTTTAATAAAGTTAACAAGAATATGTGAAAAATATGCTGATGAATACGACGTTTTATTTAATGGTGGAAAAAGCCAATTTCTTGTCTTTAGAGGTAAAGGATGTGTACCTGACAACAGGGAAATAATTGTTAATAACACAGTGCTGAAGAGTGTACAAAAAGCAGTTCATCTGGGTCATTGTGTATCTACAACTGACCAAGATAGTATGGTTAGAGATGCAATTGCCAAATTTTGGAGAAGTTTTAATATGTTTATGGCTGATTTTAGTCATGTATATTCTGTGATAAAATGTAAACTATTCAAACAATATTGTTGTTCATACTATGGTGCTCCTTTATGGCTGTTGAAGGGAAAACTTGTTGATAATTTATGTACTGCATGGCGTAAAGCACTAAGAATAATTTGGAGAGTATCTCCAGTCACTCACTGTGAAATTTTGGCACTTTTGTCTGACTGCCTACCACTAGAAATAAGCCTCAAACAGCGATTCATGAAATTTATGTGTAAATCATTAGAACATGAATCACCTGTTATCAAAAGTGTGGCTAATTTAGCACTAAAGAATCCATGGTCTAATTTTGGTATAAATTATTGTGAAATATCGTATGACTATGACTTAAATGTTAGCAAGTCTGTCTGTAAGATTGGTAATGATTGGAGAGCATCTGCGTCTGCAGAGACAATTAGTGATGCGAAGGTATTAATTGAGATGATTGAAGTACGGGATGGTTTATAATCATGTGAACTCTTGTCTGGAAATGATATTAATGACATTATTTTACATATAATCACAAATTGATTTTATATAACTTTTTTAATCACTCTTTGAAACAAGTGATTGTAAAACTTACATTGCCATGTTTTTATGTGCGAATAAAGATATTAAATCAAATCACACATTATGCCACACAGAATATACATGATCAAATAATGCCTTGCATCAGCTCTGCATGACTCTGAAGTCACATATTCAGTCTGGGATTTTAGCACTAGCCTGTAGTCCCAGACTAGTAGAAACAATGTGAAGCTTGTACACCTTCCCCGATGCTTGCCATCCATGGCCAAAGGTCCAAGCAGTTCACCATCAATTCCATCTTTCCAACAATATGTATATTTATCCCATCAATTGAATGCGGATTGACTTACATTCTACAGAACACATGTGGCTAAATGGGGCAATAAAGTCATCAGTTAATGAATTCATCACCGAGAATTAGTTATCAAGCACTTCATTTAAGGCCCTTGAAATTATGTGATGCATGTAATTATTTAGACTGATAAGACCATGCCATAACCAAACCTTCTGTGACCCATGCCCATACCATCTTGTCAAATGTTGTGGTTACACACTTAGAAAGGACCCTATATAATTATATATATGCCCCACCACCACTGACATCACACTGATGACACATGTATGATATCAGATTGCTTTGTCACTTGGTGATATTTTGCACAGATTTTGATCTTAGAATGTTACTGTTATACATCATCTCATCAATCTGATTTTACTTTTTTACTTTCTTTCTTTGACATAATAGTTTGCAATATATCCAACTCTTTGCTGGAAATCTACCTTAGAAATCACATAATTATTAGCATTTATAAAGTTCTATTAATAATTTTTAAAGTTTCTTTCTTTTGAAAATGGTAAATCCATAAAAAAAATTGAATAATGATAATGATTGAGATCTTTCATGCTTTCATCAAAATTCAAATTGTCACAAAATTAAACTTGGATATTGGCAGAAAAGATGGTCAAGGTTGAGAGTAATATATACCGGTATATCTGGAGGTGGCAAATTCTGGAAGTGGGTAAACACGATATCAAAACCTCATGAGGTGTTGATAATATCGGACAAGAGGTTGATTGTCATCTCTGCTGGCACAGGGGCATGAAACCACCCTACTGTGAGGGCAATCAAAGCACATCTAACGTTTAATAAAACCACCTACAAGCTTTGGTCTAAATTTCCCATGCAAGATTATCATGTGGGTAACTACTTCTTGTACTTATTGTAGTATTAATTAGCATTGTTTTATTAAAAACGGAGTGATTGTTATTCACATGCATCAAACAAAGAGAGCCTCATACAGGGATCAATTATTTAGTTTTTGCCAATGATTTTTCAAGCATTGGCAAAAACTTCCTCTTGCCATTTGATTAATCTTACTGAACTAATTGCCCTAACCAAGAACAGAAATGGTTTGGGTTAGTACACTTTCTAATGCAAATCTCCACATACTTGCCTGACTGTCGAGTGGACTAACAAGTGTTTGGACCAGACTGCACATTGGACATGCATGACTTGATCTGGTTATGCATGACCTCAAAGATGTTTGGTTTCACACAACAAAAGTGATGTTATATTTATTGATGATAACTGAACTTGACCCTAAACATGACATTGAATATCAAATCTTAATGCTCAGTCAGACGGCACTAACCTGCAGATTTCTTGCAAACAATTCATCAGCCTCCATCTGTGAAGCGAGTCTGGCAACATTTTCTGTGTCGTTAATGCCTCCCAATGTTCCACTCCTTCCTGCATTCGACCCTGAAGCAACTGGGATTCTCACAGCTCGGCTGCTACCCACTATACTGGATGCTCTGGTGGCACGGGACCTTACAGCACTGGAAGAGGTACTGGAAGAGGTGCTGTAAGAGGTACTGGAAGAGGTACTGACAGCAGTACTGACAGTAGCAGTACACAGAATGTTAGATGTTGTTCCAGGACGATTCCTATTGTTGGGGCAAGATGGCCAGCTGCAGCTACAGGCTCCAGCAGCTGAGGAAGAAGCAGCAGCTGAGGAAGAAGCAGCAGCTGAGGAAGAAGAAGCAGCTGAGGAAGAAGAAGCAGCTGAGGAGGAAGCTGAAGACTTGAAATAGTGAGTTATTTCACTTGGTGATGTTTTGCAAGTACTGGGCACTCGATCAGACCTGAAAAAGTCTGTGATCTTAGGGCTCTTGTCTGAGTGATGGTGGCATCTTTGAGGACCTTCTTGGGGTGATCTGACGGAGGCCTGTGGTGGCCACTCTGGGGGCGACAGGAGAACGACCGAGTCGTCTTTACTGCCCTCACTTCCCTGGGAAATGTTTCTCTTTTTACAAGGTAAATTGGAATGGGTTGGATTGTTTAAAATTGCATTTTGAGCAATGTCATTTATATAAGCATCTAATTCTTGTTCTGTGATATCAACACTAGAGTCACTCTCTTGGGAAAGGTCAATAACTGCACTGGGGTTTACTTCATTAGATGTTGAATGTCTACCTACCATCCTACTTTCACCCAATGTGTTGGTCTCAATGCCAGCAGAGGGCATGTTCATCTTATTTTTAACTTTTGGCACAGATTTGGCTTTTGCTATATTTTTATTTTCCTTCTCCTTTCTCATATGAACCAAAGGTAGGCACTCCTCTAATTCACTATCAGAATCACTCTGATCAAAAGAGTCATCATGTTTTTTTCTCTTGTTTGCAGCTTTATTGTTTTTTGTTCCTTTTGATTTAGCACATAGTCGTGTTCGTTTCAAGGGAATGTTCTGTTTTTCCTTCAATTGAGATAAAGGTAATATCTCTTCAAGTTCAGAATCTATCTCACTTTCAGAATCCAGCTTCTCTGCTTTTGACCACTTTTTATGTTTTAAAACTGTTGAAAAATCTTTAAAATCTGAATCTTCCTCATCATCTTCAGTATACTCATTGTTCTGTCTCTGTCTCTTTGTCCTCAGCCTGTGTAGGACATTTTGTCTGCCCTGGGCTATCCTGCTGGGCTGTCCATTACTCATGCCAGCTGCTGGCTGCTGCCTTCTGGTTCTCTTGTGGGGAGGTTGTGCTGGGTTCTTACTGCGGGCTGGGGAGGAGTGGGGGGAGTACCTGGCTGGAGCCTTCGTCCTCCGCTTCATTCTCCCCTGATATACTGGACTGAAAATCATAAAACACATTATGATAACAAATTGAAACTGATAGAAACTTACTCAAGATGTAAATGTTTTGATTATTTGGGGAATCCAATACTTACACACCTTAGGTTTATCTATGATAAAATGTGACAGCATTCATTATGATTCTGTTTACTAATAGTCATGTTTCATGGACTAAAATTATTATCTCAAATTTTCTTGGTAACCTTTAACTTCAAAATTGGAAAGCATCAAGGAAGAATTCACAACATTTCAGAACTATATGATTTAACTTCTATTCTTTTTTAAATATTATGGATGTATATTAAAAACATCATGTATATTAATCAAAAACATCATCTAATTGTTTTTAAAAGGACGACCTTCAAAAGTAGATTATTTCAATTTGTTTGCATTCATCTGGTTATTTAGATTTAAAATGATGGAAACAGATTGACAATGCATTCTGATATAAAGAGAAAAATTGCCATTTGTGAATATGGTTTTCAATTTTCAAGTGAGGATTATTGTTTGAAACAGAAGATCTTTTTATTTCACAAAGATTTACACCTGTTTTAACAAAATATCTCATTTACAATTGCCATCTGGTGGCATGACTGAAAGGAGTAAAGAAACAAAATAGATCTTTCACCTCACAAAAACTTACTGAAAATTTGTAAAGTGTTTTCTATCAGAGGGCTCAGCCAAGGGGAAGTGAACATTAATATGAAAAAGTGAAACTCAAAATATGTGCTTCTTTTAAATTGTACCTTATAAACTAAAAACTGTAGTTTCTGAAACTGTTTTATTTTTTTCTCTACCCTTATTGGTTGCAAAATAATCACAATTTGTTTAAGACCCTATTTTGTTCGTTCATTTTTCTGTCTGTTGTCGTTTTTCTATCAATTTAGAAAATATGGTGTATTTTATTAGAAATCACATGCAAAGTAGTGGAAATGGGACTTTAATAAAGTTGAGATGCTATGTTATCATTATTTAAAGTCAAATTCTTGGCACACAAGTCTAAAGATGTTTTGGGGGAAAAACTTTAAAATATGAATTTGTCCCTCCGTTACATGTCCCTCCGTTACAAAAAATATTGAAATTTTTACCTCATGCTGTAATGCATATCACAAGGAATGTGAAACTTTCTAGAAGTAAGGTGCTTATAGTGAAGTATCATAACCTTCTGTATGCTTTATTAAACTCATTTAATTTTTGGTTGATTTTAAATGAAGAAAACCTGTCCCTCCGTTACTAGTAACGGAGGGACAAATGTTCAGGTTCATGCAAGTTGTTATTATTTCAGTTATTTGCCAGAAATTTTTATTTCTTAAAGTGGTTTATGTCAAGTGGAAATGGACACAAACAATTTATTTGGTTAAACATGTATTGGTTGGCTAATTTGTGGTCTGTCACCTGAGAGACAATAGACACTTCATGTTTATACTCATGTATCAATCAACATGGTCATTGATACATAATTCTATTTCCCTGTCTACATACTCATGTATTATAAACACTGGTTTTCAATACTGTCTGAGTTTATGGCAAAAAAGTCATATTTGTTTGCATTGGTACTTCAGTCAGAGGAAGAAAGCCACCAGCTGACCTGCACTGGGTACACAAGCTGTCCGATCAGAGACAACACAATTGCTGTTTGATAGGTGTGATTCCTTGTGACACTATGTAACCGTTTGATCTTGTCAAAGTGTCTAATTTACCTGACAAATCCATTCTTAGGGATAATGCAGTGTTCCTGGTTTACAGTTAAGATAACACAAGGCTAAGAACATGATGATGCAATGGAATGAGTTGTGTGTGTCATCCTTATGATGACCAAAATGACCATGATACGAAGTGGACCACTGGACCAAGTGCATGTGCATTTCATTTGATAGCTATATATTCCCTCCTCTTATCTAAAACCTGAACATAGCTGCCAATCTTAATCTTATTCAGCTACTTTCTGCCGTCATTATACCTCATGTCCGTTATATCTTTCTGTTAATATTTTCACTTTTCACTCAGGCCTGGATATTAGCATAACCTTTAAAGCTTGGCGTCCATTTTAAGTCTCGGTCTTCAAAAACATAAATAGTATGCATTTCTAAGCATTGTTAAACTCATATTTTCTCCAACTTGTAGATAATTTACACTTGCGGATAATTTAGATTCATAAAATATCCAAATTCTGTCTAATGTGGCAGTTCAGTACCACGGTCACCTTTGTCACATGGTTATTTTGACCATAATCCATCCTTAGTACCCAGTTGTCATTTGTGGTGTGTATTTGGTCTTTGTTACTTATGTTATTTCATTCAATTTATTCTGTAAATTCATTCTGTCAAGTTCATAAAGATTTAGCACCTAAATAGTACATGTACAGTTTGCTACAGAAGTTACTTGTTGATAAGATTACAGCTGAACATTTGTGTCCCTCCGTTACTATTTTCTGTTGTCCCTCCGTTACGACAATATTTCTTTAATAAATATAACAGTGTTAAGGTTATAAACTGGATATTTTGGTATTTACTACTTAGGTATGTGTAGATGATATATGATATAGTGATTTTAAAGAATATTCATAAGAACTTTATGTTAAGCCCATTTTGCTACATGACTCCAAAGCTGCTGTTCAAAAGTGTCCCTCCGTTACAGAAAACATATATTGATACCATACATAAACTGTTACAATATGATCCTCAATACTTTGTCATATTGTAATGTTCAGTGGGCTTTGTCAAAAACAATAATTAAGTATTTCTAATAATTTTGTATTTCTGGAATAAATGCATTTATGTTATGCTGTTCAGTGATGCTGTCCCTCCGTTACCGCTTGGCCGAGCCCCAGAAATAAAAATGATAAATTGATCACATATCAGAATTTGCATTTACAGAGAACTTGAGAGAACGATGGCATAATGTGACAAGATGATGATTGCCTTGTATTTGCTTACATGCTTACCTTGGAGTGTCTGGGATGCAGTCCTGTCCCTCGTGGTCAGACAGTGTGACATGTTTACCACTCAGGTCCCTCCCCCACACACAGCTTGCCATCATAGCACAGTCACCTGCAATTCACACTCAACTTTTAAGTCAATTGAAGCTTAGAATATATATCTTTTATGAGTGCTGGAAACACTTATTCCATTCCCAGGAGCCCTTTCCCTTCAATAAATGCCTGTTTGGTGGTGTTCAAGACCAAGGTTCAAAAATTTGATATTTTCCGATTCACAATAGAAGTTTGGTAGCTAAATGGCCACATCTTGTTGCACTTGAAGATGGTACGAATAATTGTGCACCACAGTATTATTCAATATATTTTATATGTACTAATAAAAAAAATCATGTCAGCCCAGACACAAAACAACTAAGCATGTTAAGTATTGAAAATGACAATCTTTTATCATCAGTGTTGAGCCCTGTAGTTCCCAACTTGACCACATGCTTATAGGGTAATTAACCGATTAAGTTACAGGAGGCTGGGGTGTGCTACTGGGCACCATAATGTGACCCACTTGTGACCCTCACTCTGCATTTGGGTGTCAGATCTTACACATTAGGGTGTTTCATTTTTCGGACTTTTTTTCTGATCAAGCTGCTCATTAAAAGAAATGTTCTCTGATATGGAGTCAACCCACAGAAAAGATTTAAGACCAATCAATAAACTTTTAGACCCCCCCTACCACCTTGTATGTATGACCTCGGAAATCAGTGCTCGGTGGCCATTTTCTGGTTAAAATTCAAGTCTCATTGCCTCATAATTTCATTTTATTCAACTCAGGTAGTGTCTGTGTCACACAAATGTAGTTTTAAAGTTTACTTTATATATCAAGATCATTCTCATTTAATTTGGGTCAAAATCATTCAAATTCAAGACATTAATTCTGAAAAATATACATTTTCAAATTAATTTCACTCATATCGGATCAATTTTTCACATTATTTCCACATTAACTTCAAATTGAGAATTATATTATAGTATGAAAGTTCACAGATTTGTCTCCATTTCATTTTTAGCTCTGCTGAGACTCACAGAGCTTTAGGAGTGGGGAAAATGTCTGTCTGTCCGAAAATGTCTGTCTGTCCGCGGTATTGAACTGACTCATTGGACTGCGGTCAAGCAGCTGAATTTGGATAATATTGCAATGTAAATTAATATTGCAATGTAAATTATCTAAAAGGGTCATCTGCTAATCTTTATATCAATAAGCTACTTTCCGCCATAATTAGACCAACTGTCTGGCATATTATTCCGTGAATATTCTCACTTTTCACCCAGGCCCAAAATTAGAACTACGCATTCAAGTTTGGCGGCCATTTAATCTTCCAAAACGTAAATAAAATGCATTTCTAAGCAAAGTTAAGGCTCAAATATTCTCTAATTTACAATTGTAGATAATGTACATTGATAAATTGTGCAGATTGAGCAGCTTGACCGCGGTTCAATGTGACAGTTCAATACCGCGGTCCACTTGGAATCGCGGCTATTTTGACCATAATTCTACTGTACTTGGGGGTGGCACATCAAACCGGAGACTAGAATGAATACTATAGCAGGCTTCATAGTTGCCCATTGATATCTATCATTCTTTAATTTTGTAATGAATATTGACTTATTCCGAACCCTGTCTATAGTGATGGATATTGACAGCTTTCAAGCCTCGACGCCGACCAACAACAACTCTGGCGTCGAAGTATTCTTGCATATACTTGCATTATCGTTTCATAAATATGAAAGGTCGATGTACATTTCATATTATCCTGGTTTCGACGAAACTATATGCGAATTTCACACATTGAATGTTTACAAAGACAATGCGTGTTATATAAATGAAATAACTAACCTCAATTAAAAGTTACTGAAAATAAATTAAGATTTTCTTTCAAATTTTGACAAATCCCGCCATCCTCTGTGCTGGAGTTGAAAACCTCTGAAAAGATGCAAGAATGCAAGTGAGACGTGCTAAACTCGTTCACCACAAAGGATACATTGTCATATTTGTCTATGTGGTTAGCCACATACATTTTATTTTCTCCAGAACTTAAATTCAAGTAGACAAAACGAAATTTCTTAAATTTCTTATCTATATTACATATATTGGTTGTTTTGGACCAAGTAAGTAGAAATAATCAGGACCAGGGATATTTATATCGAATGTTTCTCTTCAGAAATATTTTGAGTTATTATCAGCACAACCACACAAACTGAATATTCATATGCAGATAAAATTTTAGATCATTGAGAGATAAGTGTAATTATCAAATAAATATTAGTGCACCATTCCTCTTACTCTGATCTTACAGTATCCAATTGTTGTTGGTTATTCATAATAGGTGTTTTCATTGGCACTCACTCAGTCAACTTGAGTAAATTGACCAAATTTGGATAAAGAATGATAGGCCTTTAAATTAACAACTGGTTTTAAAATGTCTTTTCACAAACAAATCAAATTATTACAAAAAGTCCAGTATTTCCAATAAATAACTTTAATTGAAAAAAAACCCACATCACAGTAGTCTATTTAGGCAAGAAAAGAATGTTCAAATGACAAAATTTACTAGAAAATCGATTTAGAACGACATTACTGTTGTATGTCTCAATAAACAAGTTTTTTTTTGTTTTTTTTTTGTTTTTTTTTTGTTTTTTTTTTGTTTTTTTTTTGTTTTTTTTTTTGTGCAACAATATTTCAAGACTTGTGACACCCTTCAACTTAAGGATTTATATGGATTTTTTTTTTCAATAACATACCGGTATACCCGTTCAGTGAGACCTTGGAGTAATTATGAATGGAGGCGCAACGGCGGTTATTTGAGCTATGGCGTCATAGCAACGCATTGTTTCACACAATGGATTCAAAATCCTTTGATCCTATCATAGTTGCCGACTTCAGAACAGTGACAAATTGAAGATTCATATTTTAAAAAAATAAATTGGGTAAAGTTTTATTGAAGTATTATACCACATTTTGGTTTATTTTTTTTAAAGAAAAATTCAGAATAGTTGCTCTTTTGAAGCTGACAATACCATCCACTAAAAATTACTTCAAATAAATCCATTCATTTCTGTTCTGATTTCATCAATAATAGATATTATGAAAAAAAGAAAAATGCATATTCCAGACCTTCTATTTTTTATACATGTTTGTAAAAAAATGTGTCACTATTCATATTACTTTATAAAAACTTTTAAAACAAAATATTGTTATTGATATAGCATTTATAAATTTTTTGTTGCAATTTTTTATTGTTATTTTTGGTTGATTTTAAATGATGACATGATATGTATTAAGTCAATTTATTTATAACGGCGCATAAATTGGCAGGGCTATAAATTACATTTTCTGATAGTACTTTTTTCATTGAACAACTTGGTATATTTTTCTAAGCTGCCAATATATGCGCCAATAATTAAAAATAAACTTCAAAGACAAAAATAACAAAAAAGTACATGATTTCCCGATAATCTGAGAGGAAAATGGAAATTTTAATCATTTTCATAAATATGATATGAATTTGAAAATCTTGTCATAAAATCGTCAATACTTGGAGCAGAGAAATAAAATTTATATCCCCATAATCTGCATAAATAAACAAACATTTCATTCGCGATATGTGTAGCTCTAAATTGTAGTTTTGATAACATAAAATAGTTCTGAAAAAACATTACGTCAAAACTTTCATATCTTGCACCTATATGGCGTCATTATAACAATAGCCATGGCGGCATCTATGATATCCCCTTTGATCTTTCCCCGTCACCCCTCCATTCATTATTACTCCAAGGTGAGACTAAGTCCATCAATGATCAGGCTCCACAAAGAACAAATTTAAATCTTGTTTCAACTTTGGTAGATAGTTCCAATTTATTTTGAAAAAAAAATTATTATCTTATTTTCAATAGCTTGTTTACTGATGGCTACTAGCAGAAAGGGAATCTGTAACGCAGAAAGGGGGTGATATTTGTTCATCAAATAGGCTATCAAATCTAATTTAGACTATATCCTAGCCTTTCCACATTGGATTGGAATCTGTTTCTGAGGTAACCGGCATCACCCTTTTCTCGATCTCGCGTTAAACTGGATTTATTTTAAACCCATGAAACATATTAGAGAGCAATTTCCATATGATACTTCTCAAATCAAACATCAAAAATGGGATAAGAGTAGATTTTAGGCCACATTTTGATTTTTTTTAAAAAAACACGAAATGAATTTTCCCGTGATGCACTAACCAAATATTTTCATCGAAAAACATGGCTCCTCGAAAATGACAGCTCCAAATATACATCCTCATTTTTGTTCAAAATCTGCGTTTGGGAACAATGTCGTTTCGTAATTAAAGCTAAAGACAAGAGAACAGCTAATTATTGATGGCCTGTGAAGATCTATAGGCGCATGATGGGATGTTGTACTCATAATATATCACAGTTTGAGGTTGTTTACACCGGTTCCTAAGACAACGAAGACACTTTCCCTTTTCCACTGCCAAAGTACGGTCAAATATCCTGATTGGAACAAAGACTCCAAATTTCTTAAGGTAAGTATGGCATGTAAAGTGTCTCAATATTTGGTATTTTTTATTTTCATTTTATTTAGTTTCTCATTGTGGAAAAGGGGGAATGTGGGTTAGTGAGTGGTTATATTTTCAATAACCCAACACTTATCATCAAAAATGTGCAATTATTGTTTGAAAAAACCTTCTTAATTGACTATAATCCAGTGATTTGCAAATACTTCAGAAAACTATATTGAATGATATATTCCTGGTTTGAATATACCAATTCACTATCAAAAACTGATGTTTGGTTTCCAAATATAATGTTGGAGTCAAGTCAAATTCCATTCGGTATATGAATCATGGGTACTATTTGAAAATTGAATTGTGGGTAGGATTCCACAAATTGTCAGGACCAATCAGATCAAGCCTAACATATGTATCATCAGAAAGAGATAGAGACTCCTCCCACTTGCTCAACCATGAGAAGTGGACTCCTCCCACACAGTGGCCATTCATCACCTCACACACTTCTCAGTGTCGGGCACACATCACTGATGGTACTGTGTGCGGGTGTGCACCTCAACATGGCATCTTTGTTTTGGTCAATTTTCGCTCACGTTTGTTTTGCCTTTAGCGCTAGATGTTCGAGGTTTTGACTGATTAAGCTGCAGGTCTATGGAGCATACCCCGATTATCGGTCCATGGTGGCCATGTTTTGGCTCAATAATTCTGCTTACACCGTCAAATGTCGCTTTTGTTTGAGAACTGATATGTGAGTGCATGGTAGAGTAAGAAGATTTTCGTTGGATTTTGCCTTGGGATTTTGCAAACTTACGCGAGCTTAATTTTTTTAAATCAACACTTAATTTCGATAAAAAATTCTTTTTTAAACGTGATCCATTGTGATTTGAAGTTTCCTGCCCCTCATCTCCCCAATTTGTACCCAATCTCCAATTTTCCTATCATTATTTCATAAATAGTCCCATAACATCTGAGAGAAGAGGTAATTACCTCTGTAGGTATATGCAAATTGCACCCCATGTTGAAGATAAACTCATCATGACACCCTCCTTGTTTTCGTACAGCAGCATATCATAATTCCCTTTTCCCTTCCATATTCCTGCAGATGACAGCTTTTACACCTTTATTCTGATGACAGCTCTTGCACCTCTCTTCATTCATTCAAGAAAAAAAATCATGGAAAAATTTATATTGATGAGGGAGTGGATCATATAGTGGTGAGGGATAAACAGGCCAGTAGTGAAGGAGAGGGTCACACTGCTAAGACTTTGACAGTACACTAAGGATGTGACTTTGCAGAGAATATGTTATATTAATAAAGCAAGTATGTAAAATTGTCCCACAGTATAAATCTTTGTATCAAGTGATTATGGCTATGGTGCACTGTGGAAACAATTTAGTCACATTTTGATGTGGTGTTAGGTTGCAGGTTGTGGATATAGTACACTGACCACAGATGGGTGGTCAAAGAGGATATGGGGAGGGGGGCAGGAGTGGCATTCAGGCAGGCTGCTGGTAAATCTATCACAGGTGGCAGGGGAGTAAACCCACAGAGTGAAAGTTGTGAACCTGACCCATTTTCCGAGTGGAATTGCCAGGCAGCACATATTTCACTCATCATACACCATTTTAAGGTCTTTTTGCAGATTCTTACAATTTAATAAATCCAATTTCAGCATTTAATTTTCTACCGATTTTGCTAAAAATGTCTGAAACAGTTAACATTTCATTATGTCTTCATGTTTGATTGTGAAATCACTTTATACATTTCTGTAAAACATTTTATCACGATATGAATCTGATATTGATGCCTGGTCACACAATCAGACTGATATATCAGCATTATATGACACATTATGAGGTATATGACAGAGCTCATAGATGTCATTTTCAGTAGTCACACACCATTTTATGCTTTGATACAATGGAATATTACTAAGATTTTGATAAAACATAGCTGAAACTGTTATTATTTTCTATTGTCTACATACCTGAGGATAAAGTCACCAAAATACACTGCCTGCAAAATTGTCTTATTATGATTTGAATCTGAAAGATCTTAAAATTAACACTTGATGTCATTCTCAGTGGCCACACACAATTTTATGGTCTGATGCAATATTTTTTTTAATCTCTTGATAGAATATGGCTAAAATTGGGAGATACTCCATAGAAAACGGAGCGCTCATAACACATCATATTTTTCATATCATAACCACAGATATGAGACTAAAATTGTAATGAATTTTGTTTTTGATTGATATAAAATCTTATCTATAACATATAAAACACACATTTTATACATCTATAAATTCATGACATATTATGCCCATAACTGTCTTGTATCAATATGTCTATCAAACATTCACACTGCATCCAAGAGGTCCTCCTTTGAAAAGGTCCTTACCAGGGTTGACTAGAAGATGTTTCTACTTTGTCTATTTTGTATACTTTGTATATTCAGCCCTACAAAGGAAAAGTCCTCCCAAGACTTGTGCTCCACACTGCCTCCAAGAGGTCCTGCTTCAAAGGTCCTTGCCAGGGTTGACCAGAACATGTTTCTACTTTGTCTATTTTGTATATTTTGTATATTGAGCCCCATTATGCCAGGTACAGGTCCATCATGAAAAGGTCCTTCCCAGACTTGACCAGAACATGTTTCTATTTTGTCTATTTTGTATACTTTGTATATTGAGCCCCATTAACAGAATGTCCTCCCAAGACTTTTGCACCACAGTATCACCAAGAGGTCCTGCTTCAAAAGGTCCTGGGCACAGTTGACCATAACTTGTTTCTACTTTGTCTATTTTGTCTATTTTGTATATTGAGCCCCATTATGCCAGCTACAGGTCCATCATGAAAAGGCCCTTGCCAGGGTTGACCAGAACATGTTTCTACTTTGTCTATTTTGTATATTGAGCCCCATTAATAGAATGTCCTCCCAAGACTTGTGCTCCACACTGCCTCCACGAGGGCCTGCTTCAAAAGGTCCTTGCCACAGTTGAGTAGAAGATGTTTCTATTTTGTCTATTTTGTATACTTTGTATATTGAGCCCTATTATGCCAGCTACAGGTCCAACATGAAAGTCTTTCCAAGACTTTACCAGGACATGTTTCTACTTTGTCTATTTTGTATACTTTGTATATTGAGCCCCCCATTAAAGAAAGATCCTTCCCTGACTTGTGCTCAACAATACCACTGAGAGGGCCTGCTTCAAAAGGTCCTTACCAGGGTTGACTAGAAGATGTTTCTACTTTGTCTATTTTGTATACTTTGTATATTCAGCCCTATAAAGGAAAGGTCATGTGGTCAATTATAGGCAAACCACACCCATTGAAGCAGGCCCTCTCGGCGGTACTGTGGAGCACAAGTCTTGGGAGGAAATTCTGTTAATGGGGCTCAATATACAAAATATACAAAATAGACAAAGTAGATACATGTCCTAGTAAAGTCTTGGAAAGACTTTCATGTTGGACCTGTAGCTGGCATAATAGGGCTCAATATACAAAGTATACAAAATAGACAAAATAGAAACATGTTCTGGTCAAGTCTGGGAAGGACCTTTTCATGATGGACCTGTAGCTGGCATAATGGGGCTCAATATACAAAGTATACAAAATAGACAAAGTAGAAACATGTTCTGGTCAACTGTGCCCTGGGTCTTTTGAAGCAGGACCTCTTGGGGGCAGTGTGGAACACAAGTCTTGGGAGGACATTCTGTTAATGGAGCTCAATATACAAAGTATACAAAATAGACAAAGTAGAAACATGTTCTTGTCAACTGTGCCAAGCACCTTTTGAAGAAGGACCTTTTGGAGGCAGTCTTGGATGGACCTTTCCGTAATGGGACTCAATATAAAAAAATATACAAGATAGACAAAGTAGAAAAATGTTCTGGTCAAGTTTGGGAAAGACCTTTTCATGATGGACCTGTACCTGGCATAATGGGGCTCAAAGTATACAAAATAGACAAAGTAGAAACATCTTCTAGTCAACTGTGGCAAGGACCTTTTGAAGCAGGACCTTTTGAAGCAGTGTGGTGCACAAGTCTGGGAAGGACCTTTCAATAAAGAGGCTCAATATACAAAGTATACAAAATAGACAAAGTAGAAACATCTTCTAGTCAACTGTGCCAAGCACCTTTTGAAGCAGGACCTTTTGGAGGCAGTCTTGGATGGATCTTTCTGAAATGGGCTCAATATACAAAATATACAAAATAGACAAAGTAGAAACATGTTCTGGTCAAGTCTGGGAAGGGCCTTTCATGATGGACCTGTAGCTGGCATAATGGGGCTCAATATACAAAATAGACAAAATAGACAAAGTAGAAACATCTTCTAGTCAACTGTGCCCAGGACCTTTTGAAGCAGGACCTTTTGGAGGCAGTCTTGGATGGATCTTTCTGAAATGGGCTCAATATACAAAATAGACAAAATAGACAAAGTAGAAACATGTTCTGGTCAAGTCTGGGAAGGACCTTTTCATGATGGACCTGTAGCTGGCATAATGGGGCTCAATATACAAAATAGACAAAATAGACAAAGTAGAAACATCTTCTAGTCAACTGTGGCAAGGACCTTTTGACGCAGGACCTCTTGGAAGCAGTGTGGGTGTTTGATAGACATATGGTAAAAGACAGTTATGGGCATAAGATGTCATGAATTTAATCATTTATAGATGTATAACATGTGTGTTTTATATGTTATTGATAAGGTTATCTATGAATCGAAAACAATACTTAATACAATTTTTATTAAAATATCTGTGGTTATAATATGAAAATATGATGTGTTATGAGCGCTCCATTTTCTATCCTAAAATTGTTTAGATTTAATTGTCTCTACATGCCTGAGGATGAACTCACCAAAATGCATTGCCTGCAAAACAGACTTATCTTGATAATTGTCTGAGAGATGTTAAAATTGATGCCTGGTCACACTATCAATGTGGAATATCAGCTCTATATGAGACATAATAGGACATGTGGATAAGATATTGAACTCTCTGAATAGTAAAATGTCTTTGTTTTGATGTACAGTAATAATATTAGATAGTCATTGCATAGTTATTTGAGGATTTTGAATTATTTTGTTATTAAGACAGAGCTCATAGATACCATTTTTCGGTAGTCACACATCATTTTATGCTGTGAAGCAATGGATATTTTTGAAATTTTGATAAAATATGGCTGAAATTTTTCATATTTCATTGTGTCTGCATACCTGAGGATAAAATCCCTGAAATGTATTGCCTACAGAACTGCTTTGTTGTGATATGAACCCAAGAGATGTTAAAATTGATGTCTGGTCATGCTTTCAAACTGAATTATAAGCTCTATATGAGACATTATAGGACAGGTGGATAAGATATTGAACTCTGAATAGTAAAATGTCTTTGTTTCGATGTACAGTAATAATATTAGATAGTCATTGCACAGTTGTTTGAGGATTTTGAAATATTTCCTTATTAAGATAGAGCCCATAGAGCCCATTATTCAGTAGTCGCACATCATTTTATGCTGTGAAGCAATGAATATTTTTGAAATTTTGATAAAATATAGCTGAAATTGTGTATATTTCATTATGTCAACATACCTGAGGATAAATCACCAATATACATTGCCTACAGGACAGCTCTATTGTGATAAGAGATGTTAAAATTGATGCCTGGTCATGCTATCAAACTGCAAAATATCAGCTCTACATGAGACATTATGAGAAATATGGATAAGATATTGACCTCTAAATATTGCAATGATTATATTTTGGTGTGCAATGTTAATACTATATACTCATTGCATAGTTATTTGAGAATTTTGAATTATTTTTCTATTAAAACAGTTTATAGATGTAATGTGCAGTAGTCACACACCATTTTATGCTGTGATACAATTGAATTCTTTTAAATTTTGATAAAACATAGCTGAAACTGTTATTATTTTCTTTCGTCTACATACTCGAGGATAAAATCACTGCCTGCAAAACTGTCTTATTGTGATTTGAATCTGAAAGATCTAAAAATTGATACCTAATGTCATTCTCAGTAGCCACACACAATTTTATGCTCTGACACAATAATTATTTTTAAAGTCTTGATAAAATCTGGCTAAAATTGTTTAGATTTAATTGTGTCCACATGCCTGATGATGAAATCACCAAAATGCATTACCTTTAAAACAGTCTTATCATGATATGGGTCTTCGATATGTGAAAATTGATGCATCATTTCATTGATGCATCAAACTGGAATATCAGCTCTATATGACACATTATGAGATATATAGATTATGAGATATATAGATAGGATCTTTACCTCTAAATAGTTACATGTCTGTTGTTTGATGTGCAGTGTTAATAATAAATATTCATTGTACAGTTATTTGAGGATTTTGAATTATTTCTCAAAGACAGTTCATAGATGCTATTTTTCAGAAGTCGCACACCAACTTATGCTATGATACAATGAAATCTTTTGAAATTTTGATAAAACATTGCTGCTCATTTTTCATTGTGCCTTCAGAACAGGTTTATTGTGATATGAGTCTGAGAGATGTTAAAGTTGATGTCTGGTCATGCTATCAAACTGAAATATCAGCTTTATATGTGATATTATAGGGAAGATACTTTAGATATTGACCTCTGAGTAGTCAAATGTCTTTATTTGAATGTAAAAATGTAATTTGGAAATATTCACTGCGCATTTATTTAAAGATTTTGATTTTTTTTCTGTTTATCTAATCACTGAATTGTCATTATCATGAATGTTGACTATCAAATGAAGTAATATCTGAACTTTGGACAAGGGCAGAATTGCACTGATTTACCCCTGTCCAGCAAAAGTGTTGTCTTGCTTCTCTGATCACAAGGATGTCTGTTGATATTCGATCTTTATATATCAGTCATGGCGGGAGCCAGAGGGTATAACAATAAACTTCCTACACAGGGCTGTACTATGGGTTGCTTCTGACATTGATACATTTGTGTGATTGTCACCATTCACTCTGCCTCGCATTTTAAAACTATTTGGAGTAATATCTTAGAAATATATCCTTTTGCTATTTAGTTAATGATGCACTAAATGGATTTTTTTGGAGAGATATATTACATTTTTGATTTCATGATATATAAGTGGTCAAACTAAAAGATCAAAGTACTTCATGTATTGTGAGAATATGTTGTCAAGACTTGAGGGTCATTAGTAACACACCACCGCCCCAGCACACATTAAGGGCTGACCATGGCACACTTCCCTCGTTACTGCTCATAATCACATTCATTTATGCCACAAAGGCTTCAAAGTTGTATCATATTCTAATACATCAATCTTCTGGTCTTCTCAATACTGCAGTCATGCCATATCTATTTTATCAATACAAAGGCCACGCTTCATCTATTTCATTAATACAAAAGTCATGCTTCATCGGTGTCATAAATGCAAAAATCATGCTTTATCTTAATGCTGCAGTCATCCGACATCTATCTCATCAATCCTGCAGTCATGTCCATTTGTTGTCATTAATACTGCAGTCATGTTTCATCTGTCATCAATACTGCAGTCATGTTTCGTCTTTATCATAAAAAATTGTGCTTCATCTATCTACTCAATACAGCAATCATGCTTCCTCTATATCATCAATACTGCAGTCATGCTTCATCCATCCATCAATACTGCAGTCATGCTTCATCTATGTCATCAATACATAAGTCATGCTCCATCAATGTCATACAAAAGACTTACTTTACTTTATGTACTGTAGTCATGTTTCCTCTATTTTGTCAATACAAACAAAAGTCATGCTTCATTTATGTCAATAATAATGCAGTCATGCTTCATCTGTCTTCTCAATACTGCAGTCATGATTCGTCTATCTTCTCAATACAAAAGTCATGGTTTATGTATGTGATCAGTACAAAGGTCATGCTTCATCTATCTACTAAAGTCATGCTTCCTCTATGTCATCTATATAAAGTCATGCTTCATCTCTGTCATCAATATGAAATTCTTGCTTCACATATCTACTCAATACTGTAGTCATGTTTCCTTTATGTCAAACAGTTATGCTTTATCGGTGTCATCAATACTGTAGTCTTGTATGCTTCATTTTTGTCATGCATTTCATGCTTTATATTTATCATCAATTCAAAAGTCATGCTTCATCCATCTACTATAGGCATGCTAAATCTTTATCATCAATACAAAAGCCATGTGTCATTTACTCAATATTGTAGTCTTATTTCATCTCAATACTGTAGTCATGCTTTATCTGGCTTCAATAATGTAGTCATGCTTCATTGATCTTCTTAATACAAAACTCATCCTTCATTTATCTACTCAATACAAACGTCTGCTTCAACTTTCACTAAAACTGCAGTCATACTTCATCTACTCAATGTTGCAGTCATGCTTCACCTATATCTCTACAAATGTCATGTAGTCATATTCCTCATCAATACCATTGTCATGTTACATCTAAATAATCAATATGGTAGTCATGCTAAATCTATCTCATCAGTAATATAGTACACATTACATCTACCATATATATGCAAGTATGCAAGAATCACATTACCAAGACTACTAGTGGGATTTATTAATACTATGTCTTGTTATGATACTTATATGTCCTCATCAATGAGAAAGTGGAGATACCTAAGCACACCATATGTCACACCATATTGTATGGCATGAAACTTGCAGTGAGAAGTAATGCTTTATATATATCTAAATGAATCCTGAAAAATGTAATATTATCAAAATGATCAGGACATACTGGGTACACAGAAATATCATTATATTATATCCAATGATATATATATATATATATATATATATATATATATATATATATATATATATATATATATATATATATATATATATATATATATATATATATATATATAAACTAAGGGGAAGAACAGGTGTCAGTTAAATAAAACTTAAATGTACCTCAACAAGTAGCCATTATCAAGATAAACATTATGACCCCCAACACATGCCCAGATAGCAATCTCCCACAGCATGCCCTCCATGGGTTGGATTAACCCCTTGCCTGCACTGTAATCATACTTTAACATTTAAATGGTCATTTCTTATTAAAAATCTCACCATAAACCTCAATGTTATATTGCACAATTTGGTTTGCAGTATTTGATAAAATGAGCATATAAATTTCAGAGCATATAAATTTTTGATCCTATCCTCTCTCCCTGCATTGTGATCCAATCTACATGTGTCTAAATTAAATATCCTGGTTTCTTAAAGGTTTCGAAAATGAAGGGTGTAGAGGTATTGCAGACCTGGTTTGAGAGTTTAATGAGGGGTTCATGGTGTTGTGAAGTCCCATGTGGGACATTCACATTAACACCACCAGGAATGATAAACGATCCATGTGTGATTCATCGTGATAAGCGGGTTAAGTACATCACGTTAAAATGGAGCGTACACTTCGGGCTCTACTGTATGTGCTAGAAACCTGACATTCACGAGTCAAGATTACTAAACAAATCTGCATCTGCTTGAGGTCTTGTACAATCTCCTGATTGTCTTGCCATTCATGTAAAATTAAAGAATATTTTCCATGGCCAAGCAAAGGCAGTTATGAATATCATCGCGTGTTGATGGTTGAATAAACTCTGGCTTATTTTCCTGGCAAAATGTTAACAAAGATTCCAGTGGGGACCAAAACAAACTGTATTGATTCTCCATTTCTGACAGTCATCTGTGATGATGATGATGATGATGATGATGATGATGATGATGATGATGATGATGATGATGATTCGTGGGGATTAAAACCCACGAGGGCCATAGCCAGATCTGATGGCCCTCCATAGTGTGCTACCTAAGCACAGGTGGTATATGTTGTGCCGAAGCACTGGTGTGCAGAAGCACGTGACCATGAATGATTAAAATGTCGTGAAGTTAAAGATAAGAACATAGAACAGAACGCATGTACTGACTATGCCTGAGCTGCTAGCTTATTGCTATGTCCCCAGTTATAATAAAAGGTGACACGATGAAATGGACATATTGTCCATACTGTGATATCCCAAACCACTAATGACACACGGGATAGATGCCATGTGTGTGCATCATATACGTGTAAAATATAAATAATGTAAATAGTGGCGGTATAAGCTAAGAGTGAAGACACACAGGATAAATGCCTTGTGTGTGCATCATATATGCGTGAAATATAACAATATGAATGGTGGCAGTATAAGCTAGGAGGTAGGCTGGCCAGCCAGTCAAGAGTGCACACAGACCAGGGATCCCACAAGCAGAACACACCAAAGCAGCTCTCCTCGCAACTGACGTGATTGTGCCGGCCAGACAAGGAATACAGAGGTCTGAGGAACGTCGAAAAACCTGTGACTCGTTCTCCCTGGGGACCCCTTAACAACTATATCGTGTAGCGGGAGACTACACACCACTTCAAACTAAGTATCGACCAGTACTCAGCCTCTGTGCTCTACGTTATGGCAGGTTACATTTCTCGTCTTTTGTGAGCTGACTGACTGACAGTGTGTTTATGCACGAGGGTCCTGGAGGTGGCCTTAAACACAGATCACTGCTTTGAACACATATAAATTTCTACTGGAACCATTGACATTTATAACAACACTTTTTATATATATTCATACACAAGAACTTTACAATATCACGGGAAACCTGCAAGGACCAGCTACATATCTGACCACAGACATTCCTTGCCAACATTACCACTCCATTTATAACAAGATCACATTTAACTGACTCAACCCACTGCCAGACACAGCAGTGCCCCTGAGGGTCGTCCTTTCAGGACTAAGACCCTCTCACATCACACAGATTCACAGTGTGGTAGTGTAAATCGTATTCATTCATTCTCATTCAGTCAAGAGCCGGCAGCACGTGTAGTGCAAGCACATGGCCAGACCAGGCCCGCACAGCGCCGCCGAGTCATCTGTGATGATGATGACTTTATATAAATGTACTGACCAATAGCGTGCACCCTTAGATAGAGCAGGTTTGAGCCACTTTAATGGCCTGTCAATCAAAAGTCATGTGATGACAAGATGATTGCCTATTGGTTAATGCTAAATCCCAGCATTCAACTTTCAAACATTGTGCAATTTATTTCCCCATATACCAATGCCAGTACAGAATATAACTGCAATGATTCAGAGTTTGTGGTCACATGCAAAAATTTGAAGGATCTCATATTGTCTAAAACTTTATTCTGAATGAAACACAGCATTACCTGAATTGAACATTCCTATTGATTATTTAAAAGATTATATTGGCATTTTCTTTAACAAATTGACCATACTTTCATCATATTGAACAAAGATCAATCTTTTTGGAAAAGAATTTTCACAACCAAATATTGAGACACTTGGCTTTCCATAGGTAAGTACACAAATATATTTACCGTTAGAATAAATACTGGATAGAATTATACTCGTTCTAAAAAAAATATTATGGCATCTTTTGCATCTGACAGCTGTTTGCAATAAACCCAAAATAATTAAAATTTTAAATATACAGTGACCGGCAGTCAAATCCGGACATTTTCATGTTTTTCACTCCCGATTTTCACAAAACCTTTAAAAACTGTGTAAAAACTGCTCACATCGAAAGAAGATCTTCGACTTTAACGGTCTGTGGAGTTTTAATGATACCCGTTCAATATTAACAGAAATAGAGTGATTTTCACGCATTCGGTAAACCTGCAGATTGTCCGAGTTCACATTGAGTTATATGGTGATGTTGGTTACGTCACCACTTCTGACGTCATTTGACAGTGATGCGATCATTCGTGCCGTGAAAACAAATAAACACTTTGGACGTTTTGAAAGGCATAGGATTTACAAGATGACGTGTGAGGCACAATATTCAGCTCAATTGCAATTAGTACAGCACAGTTTTACTCGATATTTGACCGAGTTAAAAATGTCCGAGTTTCATCTGCCGGTTTCGGACAGTTGCCGGTCACTGTATATAATTTAAAGGTCTGGATTATATCTCAGTAATTCAAATGGATGAACAGCTGAGAGAGGAAGTAATGGAATAAAACTAAAAAATATCCTATGAGAAGGCCATTTGGCCACAAAGATTTATTTACTTTTGCCACTTTTACACTGAACTTGATAAAGTTCTTATCAAATAATTGAACAAATAAATATTTTCATTATCATGGATGGAGTAGATAAGTGGCTGCAAACTCCCTTCACTTGAAATTTATGTGTAAAGGACCAGTCCCAAATTCTGGATTTGAGCTGTTGATTAGAATACCAGTGAAGTCAGCCCCCAAGTGATGTCGGCCCCGCCGTGGGTATGTGAACTCGGCCCCCAAGACAAGCCAGCCCCAGTCACTCTGTACCGGCTCAAAACTCATGAAATCTCCTTCGAGAAATCTATTTGACCCTAAGGGCATTAACTTACCCTAGGGACCCTCAGTAGCCATTAATTTCCTTCCGGTAACTTGATAATCTAGTCACCTAAATGTGGGGGCCGACTTCTCTAGGGGCCGACTTCTCTAGGGGGCCGACTTCACTCAGGGGCCGACTTCACTTGTTACCGTTGATTACTATGCTCTCAAATCAATTAGTTCAGAGGATACATACAAACAATGGAAATTGTAAAAGGATACTGATTACTCAGATACAAATTCATTCTCAGGCAAAAATATTTGCATGTGCTATATTCATTGAATTTGTTCACTTGTGGCTATTTTCAACCAAAGTATGCATTTCTAGTCATACTATACACTCAAATTGAATGAAAAAGAAAAAAATGTATTAATTGGCACTCACACTAGCTTTACTAAAATGAATTCACTTATTTTCTCTTAATAAAAATATTAGGATTTGATTATAAAAAAACAACAATAAGTGTAACATTTTTGAAAATAAATTAAGTATAACCTAACTGCATGAGAAATATCAGTTATGATTCATGTACACAGTTCAAGAAACCTAATTAAAAAAAGGTGGTGCACGATGTGTAACATGCCATGGAATAAAATAAAAAGACAAAAAAGAAAGTACAAAAGTTTCAACAACACAACAAAAATGTCACTCATCGATTGGCAATGATGATGTGATCATTTTCAATTTTCATTTTCGTCATTGATGATGTTATCAATGCTTTTTCTTTATTAACATCATGTAGGAATATATTCATATGCAATGGTACGCGCACTGATTCTTATTCATGGTCTTAGACACACACTCCACAGTGGCACTGATTGCTTGAACCTTATTGACCACAGAAAAAGACAACCCACAGGAAATTACTACAATTTCTCCATGACCATACCTCTCAAAGAGTAACACAGATAGTCCTTCTTTTGAGATCCACTGTATACACTTCATTTTATTTGATGCCTTTAAAGTGAAGAATAAAATCAATTTTTGAGTGTCATTTTATAATATTTGCGCAAATGTTATATCAGCATAGCTTTTTGCCCACATGTTCAAAGGTATTGAACTTGCCAGAAAATTTAATTTCTGGACCCCCAGTTGTAGTGTAGTATACAGGAAATATTTACATGGTTTTGAGTGTTACAGATGGTTGACCTGGCAATGTTCAGTCCACATTTTACATATGTCTTTACAGGCCAGGTTATATATTAAGATGGTATCAAATGATCATGGAAGTTCAGAATACAATCATATTATTTGATGTAGATATAGGTGTAGTGTTATATTGTTGAAGCATATGTTTTGACAAGATTGAGCCCAACTCATTACAAGTTTCCAAATTTATTTCAGAATGTCTGAGACAGTAAAGGTCATTGTGCGTTGTCGGCCCATGAACTCCAGGGAGAAGGGTCTGAACTGTAAAAATGTGGTTAACATGGACAACAAGACTGGGCAGTGCTCCCTGGTCAATCCCTCAGACCAGAAAGCTCCACCCAAAGCATTCACATTTGATGGAGCATACTTTACAGACTCCACAACAGAGCAGATATATGCAGATATTGGATACCCACTTGTAGAGGTAACTATCACCAACATTCCATGCTCATTCACTGTGCATTGTTGTCAACCTCAGGGTTTGTCTGTCCACTCTATCCTTTAAAACAATTCAAATACTTTTCATAATATAATTTTTGAAAACACAAATCTAATTCTATCATTTTATGAGCAGATTACTCTTTCGAAGGGTTTTGAGGAGTCTGATGATGGGTGACCTTCTGAAAATATTCCTATGGAATATCTGGATTGAGGTGGAAAAATCCTAATTGTATATCGGGGACAATATTTGATGTAAACCTTTTTATGTAACAGGGTGTGACAGAAGGATATAATGGAACAATATTTGCATATGGTCAAACCGGGTGTGGCAAATCTTTTAGTATGCAGGGAATTCCAGACCCAGCTACACAGCGAGGAATCATACCAAGGTAATCTGACTGCTTTATATCTCTCACATTTCAAACACTGTTCTTTGTTTTGGTATTTGGTTAGAAGCATCAAGATAGAGTCATATTGCTGCAGCTCAGAGAACAAGATATCATGTAATTTATAAGGTGCCATAGTCAAATAAAAGCTATGCTTTCGTTTTTATATAATTTCCGATACCTTGCACAAGCTAGCTGAAAATTTGCTTAAATTACACCAAATAGGTCCCCAGGTCACTGAAAAAGGTAACAAATTAAAACGTGAAGTTTTACAAGGTGCATAGAGTATTAGATATTTAGAGCAATTACTGTTGACAAGGCCAACTATTTTTTTATAATACATTTCACCAAGCCTCAAAAATGTTTAATGGTTAGAAAATACCTTTGAAATGGTTTCCAATTGATATGCAGGACATTAGTTAATTCAAGGAAATGTTTGTTTTAAATAAACGATAACATAATAAGAGAATTTTAGACTGAAAACTACACCAAAGAAAAAAGATTTCAATGTTTCAATGCATTTAACTATGCCACAATAATGTGGAAAACACTGGTTATGGACATGCCACTGATATCAATATATCATATAAAACATTACAAACAATAGCATAAATACAAAGAAAGTTAAAGAAGAAGTCCCACCCAAACTTGGAAAAAGAAATCTAGGCGTAAATCATACAAAAACAGAGGAATACACAGTCACAAGAAACGGGGATGAATCGTGGAAGACAAGTGTGTATCTGGGCAGCAAATTAGACACAGAAAAGGACATACAAAGAAGAAAAGGCCTTGCCATTTACACATACAACAATCAAGCATATCCTGGAACATAGAAGGCTCTCTATAAACATGAAAATGAGAGCAATGCAGGCATATGTGGAGAGCATTTTCATGTACAATTCCGAATTGTGGACCCTGACAAAAACCTTGGCAAATAAAGTTGACACTTTCCAGAGAAAACTGCTACGAAGAATGCTGAACATAAGATGGGAAGATAAGATCACAAATGAAATGCTGTACGAGATGACGAAAACAAAACCATGGAGCATCACCATAAAAGGGAGAAGAATGAGATGGTACGGACACCTGCTAAGATTAAACGAAGGAACACCTGCCAGGCAAGCCCTGGCAGAAGCGAGAAGAAAAGTCAAAATGCCCAGGGGGACGCCAAGAACGACGTGGATAAAGCTAGTAGAGAGTGACCTGAGCGAAATAGGAATACATGGAGAAGAACTCATTTGTCAAATTGCACAAAATCGCCTGTCCTGGAAAAAGATTGTCAACCGCGTGATGTCTGCGTGCGCAGACGGGACACGTTGCTGATGATGATGATGATATAAAACATCATGGTAATAGTTTCATAAAAAGATGGCTGCAATATGAAATTTTCATTAATAATTGGATCCAAAAAATCAATATTTCTGTTTTGAAGAGTTGTAGGAGGAAATGTGTACAAACTTTTAAAGAACTAATAGTTATTTGTTGCTTATTAAAGTCACTGGTGCATGTATAAACTTCACCTAATCTACATAGAATCGTGCCAAGCTTTCCAGATAATTTCAAATACAGTGAGTAAACAAGTTTTTCTTAGAAGGATTCAAATACTTAGATTATATAATTTAAGTCTACAAATAAATGAGATCAATAGAAATGTGATTAAGCTTGGTAATAGGCTGTCACACAGTGTCATTAATATGGTTTTCCTTAACATATGTAATAAGTAGAAACATATCCTGTACCACTGGCAGTGCACAAAGGACACAAAGGGCAAGGGCCAACATAATATCACAGCTTACAACATCTAGTAGAGGAGAATTGATTGAAATTCCTTTATGTCGAATAAGATAGTGATTCCAATGGTACTTGTGGTTTACCCAAAGAACAATGCTAATATATATTTATGTGTGTTAAATATTTTATACAGATTTCCTTTAATATTAGCATACACAAATACATTTCCCCCAGTAAACCTTGACAAGCAAGGTTGGCCAGTACTTTTGTGAACCTATTTTCTTTTTATCAAGAAAGATTCTTTCAAGAAACCATAATGTGCCATAGTAGATTTTTCAAATTGGATATAACAAAATCTTTTTTGTAGCCCCATATCAGTGGCATTGGAACCTATTTGGTGTAATTTAATTTTTTTTTTTCAGCTAACTTGTACAAGGTGTCACCAGTTATATGAAAATTATATGGAATAAGATTGCACTTTGACTGTGATAGTCTTTAAATTATTTGATTGTAATCTTCTCCATGTACACTTGATGGATAAATGTTTAAAGAAATAAGCAAAACACAAGAATCAGATCCAGATTCTAACAACCAAATTCCACCAGATGGTGATGTGGTTAACATTTCTCAGATATTCTAGATAAGATTGAGTAGGAAGTGGATGCTGTCTAGTTTGCATAAGGGCCAAGTTTTTTTCAATTTGATTATGATTTTCTAAAATACGATGGTAAACGGTGAATTGTTTTGCACACAGTTTCACTCCATTTATTCTGTATAGAATTAGAAGCAGCAAATTAGTAGTACACTGGTCTATGTTTTGAAAATAAATGAATAATAAAATCTGGATAGCAGAAATAATAATAAAAATATATCGGAACTATCCACCATTGTTGACCTTTGAAGTGATTTATGCATTTTGGCCAAGCATTTGCAAATGAGAACATTTTAGGTGTAAGAATTATGAATATATTTTTGTAACTGACTAATTATAAGATGAGTGATACAAATTTATAGTCATGACAGAAATTTTGACACGGTATCACATTGTTAGGCATATTATAGATTGTTTTAAGGATATGGTATCACATTATTGGGCATATTACAGATTGTTTTAAGGATATGGTATCACATTATTGAGCACATTAGATTGTTTTAAGGATATGGTATCACATTATTGGGCATATTACAAATTGTTTTAAGGATATGGTATCACATCATTACATATCTACCGTAAATACCCGTATATAAGATGAGGTTTTCATACCCAAACCCTTAGTTAATGTTTGGGGGGCCATCTTATACACGAGGGCAACCTGTGGACGGGGATTTACAGCAAGAATAACATGCTTACGCAACACGAGATTGCCATTTTGAAAGACGGAAGTGACCGTTTCAAAATAACGAATATCGGACGTAGCGAATCGATTTTAATTGCGTTTTAAATGATAAATAAAGCTATTTACCCAATATTATCACATATTACGCTTTGCAGGAACAGAACAAGACCATCCATCCATTTAACATGCATTACGCAATATGAGGTTGTGATTTTAAAAAGCAGGAGTGACGGGGACAAGCTGTTATTTTTGGCGCGAAAACAATTGGAGTGTATCAACTCACATTGAAATATTAATATATTGTGCTATCCGTTATTTAACGATATCCGTTATTTAAAAAATATGAACATCGTATTTACATTTTACCGTAAATACTCGAGTATAAGACCATTAAAGTCTTAAACACGAGTAAGATCTTGTTATATAAGAATATTTATGTTTCACTGTTAAAATGGCCACCAAACTTGAATGGTAGCAGTACCAATGTCTCGAGAAAAAAATGACTCATCTGATATTCGGAAATTAGTCTTTTCAAGCAAAATAACCTCAATTTTGGGGGTCATCTTATACACGAGTGGTCTTATATACGAGTAAATATGGTAGGTTGTACATAAAATATGAATGTTCATTTTAATGGTCTGTCCATTTTCTGCCCCTTGTAATTTGGAAAAAAATGGCTAACATAAGTTACATTGATTGCACTGATTTTGATAAAGTAATTGATTGTTTCAGGGCATTTGATCATGTGTTTGAAACAATAGCTGTGGCAGACAGTGCCAAGTATCTGGTCCATGCGACCTACCTGGAGATCTACAATGAGGAGATCAGAGACTTGCTGGGGAAAGATGCCAAGGCTAAGATGGACCTCAAGGAACACCCTGACAAGGGGGTCTATGTGCAAGGTGAGAGACCAGAGGTGTCAAGGTGCACCCTGACAGGGGGGTCTATGCGCAAGGTGAGAGACCAGAGGTGTCAAGGTGCACCCTGACAGGGGGGTCTATGTGCAAGGTGAGAGACCAGGGGTATCAAGGTGCACCCTGGCAATTAATGGGGCCTGTGTGCGAGGTAAGAGACCAGGGGTATCAAGGTGCACCCTGACAGGGTTGTCTGTGTGCAAGGTGAGAGGCCAGGGGTATCAAGGTGCATCCTGACAATTAATGGGGTCTGTGTGCGAGGTGAGAGACCAGGGGTATCAAGGTGCACCCTGACAGGGTTGTCTGTGCAAGGTGAGAGACCAAACCTTACAAGGTGCTCTCACAGTATTATTAACTTCTAAAATGCCCCTAGTCTGGTTATGTATTAGTCAATTATGTAATTATCAGAAATTGTATGAATTTACTTCATTTTGTGTTCAACAGGTTTATCCATGCATTCATGTAAGAATGTGACAGACTGTGAGAAGGTGATGGAGAAGGGTTGGAAGAACCGGTCCGTGGGGTCCACACTTATGAACGCAGACTCATCCCGCAGCCATTCTATCTTTACCATCCACATGGAGCGGAGTGATACTGATGAAAAAACAGGAGAAGATCATATACGAGCTGCCAAGCTTAACCTGGTGGATCTGGCGGGAAGCGAGAGGCAGGCCAAAACAGGCCAGTACTCATATCTACTAAAATACACAGGCTCCAGCCCTCAGCTAACTAGCCTCCACTATAATAGATATAAGATAACTCTAATGAGGCTGAATATCTGGCTTATATAGTCCACAATCTGTGAGGTTATAATGGAAGACTAAATTGTCCACACAAGTATTAAGATCATTTGAAATTATTAAAGTAAGTCTGTGGAGGTATGCTCATTTAATCTTTGTTTATTTCTGGCTTTTGATATTTCATTGTTGTTTTCATATTTCTTACAGGAGCCACGGGTGACAGGTTAAAGGAAGCCACAAAAATCAACTTATCATTATCAGCACTAGGAAATGTAATTTCAGCTTTAGTGGATGGAAAATCTAAACATATCCCCTACAGAGACTCCAAACTTACAAGACTCTTACAGGATTCACTGGGTGGAAACACCAAGACATTAATGGTGGCCTGCCTGTCCCCTGCTGACAATAACTATGATGAAACACTCAGTACTCTAAGATATGCAAACAGAGCCAAAAACATCAAGAATAAACCAAAGATCAATGAAGACCCTAAGGATGCATTGCTAAGAGAATATCAAGATGAGATTAAGAAATTAAAAGCTATGCTGATGGGAGAGATCCCTGTTGATCTGAATGGTAAGTTGAACTTGATCTTGTTATTTGAAGAGATCCTAAAATCCCTCTAGGACCTTTGTTATTGTATATTGTAAAATTCACTTGTTTAAATATCTAGAAATGGACATTTCTTTGCAAATATTTTACTGATTGGTGGTTTGTTGAGCTGATTCATATCATGGTGTTGACCCATGTTAAGTTATATAGATATTTGGTTTGAGTAGTTCTCTCTCTGTTGTTGCAGCAGGTCCAGCAGCAGCTGTGCCACAGAAGTCTGCTGTGCCTCAAGCAGTTCACCGGGACCATGAAGCACTCGAGGCAGAGAAGGAGAGAATTAAAGAGGTATCTTCATACTCAATATTTGCTACTCTTACAAGGATATCAGATAAATAAATATCTAAAAAGCTGCTGTAAGATTTTGTTAAGAAAAAGGATTTTTCAAAAAAATGAATGAACTATTGGCCTTTGACCTTAAGCTAACCGTATCATAAATGGACTATTAAATTCCAATTATTTTTATTCAACATATGACATTTTCTGTTTTGTAACACAAATGTCAGCATTATACATGTATTGTAGCCATCATTTTATGGATATGTTTCCAATTATGACATTAAAAAAATTAATCTGTTGAATTAAAGCAATTTTTGATGCAAGGAAACCCCATTTCTATGTATAGAGGACTGTAGGTGCCATGTTACAACAGGACTGAGGTGCCATGTTACATTAGGACTGAGGTGCAATGTATAGGGAGTGTAGGTGCTGTGTAACGTCAGGACTGAGGTGCCATGTTATATTCGGACTGAGGTGCCATGTTACATCAGGACTGAGGTGCCATGTTACATCAGGACTGAAGTGCCATGTTACATTAGGACTGAAGTGCCATGTTACATTAGGACTGAGGTGCCATGTTACATCAGGACTGAGGTGCCATGTTACATCAGGACTGAGGTGCAATGTTACATCAGGACTGAGGTGCCATGTTACATCAGGACTGAAGTGCCATGTTACATCAGGACTGAAGTGCCATGTTACATTAGGACTGAGGTGCCATGTTACATCAGGACTGAAGTGCCATATTACATTAGGACTGAGGTGCCATGTTACATCAGGACTGAGGTGCCATGTTACATTAGGACTGAAGTGCCATGTTACATTAGGACTGAGGTGCCATGTTACATTAGGACTGAGGTGCCATGTTACATTAGGACTGAGGTGCAATGTTACATCAGGACTGAGGTTTGAACATTGCTACTTTCAGGAGTATGAGGAGCAGTTGTTGCGGAAGCAGGAGGAATGTGAGGAGCTGAAGCTCAGCAAGGAGAAGGCACACGAGGAGATGGCCAAACTCAGACACCGCTATGAAAACCAAATTGCTCATGTTGAGGAGGGCATCATGGATGTACCATCCCCAGGTCAAGGTCAAGGTCCAGGCCAAGGTCAAGGCAAGCTGCACCCCTTCAAATTTGTCATAATTATCTTTCAATGATATATGTAATAAAATTGTTCTTTGTCCTTTCGTATTATCTACATATAGATGAAGGTTACATTGTGTAATGTTTGTTGTAGTAGGTGTAGCAACCATCATTCAGAATGGAGATATCAGCCATTCCCCAAGATCACCTCGTAAGTATATACAACTATTTTTTTTTCATTAGATTATCTTTCACAATGCAATCTTGAAATGCGAACTGGAAAATTTGAAATATGGCTGTCAGTATTCCAGTTATCCCAGTGAGTGAAGGATTTATGTATTAATTATTACAGCATTCTATTTTACAAATGTAGTTTAAAATTTGAAGGCATCCTTAAAATGTGCATAAATAACAAAACCTTGGAGGATGTAGACTATGGTATCCAAGCAGTTGATTCACTTAGTATCTCATATCAGCTATATTCCATATTGTTTATAGGGCCAGAAGTAGTCAGTGTGACGGAGGAGGATGCGGTAAGTAAAGACACATTTGATTATTCAGTTTCAATTATAAATGAAAGACATTTTCAAAAAGGGGATATTTATCTTGAAACCATTAAATGAACTTTTATATTTAATTGTAGATGTCTGTAGGAGTGAGTAATTTTAAGGTCCAGTACTTCTCACACAGATACATTCATAACATGATACAAAGTGACCTAATCCAGAATCCATTCCTCCACTGGTCAAGACATTCAATGTCAGGAATAAGGTCAATGGATCCGGGATTAGTAGACACATATACAACTTTTTATCTACATTAAGATTGATATATCACTGCACACATGCAAAAGATAGGTTCTATACAAAGTTGAGAAGAGCTTGTTTCTCAAGTCATCTCATTTTCACCATGCCCCTTTTATGGTGGCAGCTCGAAACTTATTCATAAACATCAACTTTTAAAATGCAGAAAAATAAATTATCACACCCTTAAACTCATCATATCAAATTCTATACATATTATATGACATTTTGCTGAATTGCGTCGTTAAAATGATACAAAGATTTGAATTAACAGCATTTGCCTTATTATTATATACTAGTTAAAATGATACATTATTATGATATAATATGTAGTTTATATGTGTGATGCTGCAGAGGATCCGTGGTCCTGGTGCGGAGGTTGGGGTGGAGGAGGAGGTGGCATTAAGAGGGGGTAGTGATGTACAGAGGGCGGTACACCTCGGCACGGTGCGTAGAGAGGAGGGCGTGCTAGCGCCCCGATCATCACCCACTGGAGAACACGTGCAGCAACCTACCGCCGCTCAGGAGGCTATCAAAAGGTAACTCACACAAAACGCATATATTAATAACTACTCATCATTTACAAGATTACATTATCAACTAAACAAATTAATTTTAATCTGTTTAAAAGAAGTTCGTATAGAATTATGATCTATATTTCTCCAGTGATGTGATAATTAGAGATATTATAAATGTATGGTGTGAAAGTATAGGGTAAATTTTGATGCTAGTAGATAATGATGGAATAATGTTCTAAAAGATGATGGATCAGTGTGTATTGAATGAATAATAACATATCAATAACATATGACTAATATGACACATCAGAGGTGGGACCGAGGCGATCCGCAGGTAATTCTTGCAATGTATAACACATCACACCCAAACCTGGCAACTTGACATATTTATCAATGTTGTTTATGCACTTGTATGTATGCATGTACATATATGTATATGCATGTAGTTTTGCACACATCACTATTACCCGATTCTGCAGTTTGGTGGGCAAAGTTTGAAATGCCCAGGTATAATTGCAAATGTCCACAGAATAATTAGAATCTTCTTTCCAATCTTACCACTCTCATTGAATGGCTTTCTCTATATTCTTGATATGAGTTTATTTCTGACTTGCCTGTTGTCTTACCCATGATAAAGAGGCTGCAATGATAACTAACATGAAATATCACAACATACCAAGTTTTCCAAACATGTTTTTTTCATTCTGACTGGTTTTGATACTGATTACACTTGATGACCTGAATCTGGGCAGGTGGTTGATAGGAGTTGGCAGACTCCAGCCTAAGTGGATGCAGTCCTCTGGTCATCATCGTCCGCTATCAGCTTTCAAGATTTCATGAGCTGTAGTAGAAAGTGATTGGTCTCTTGAGAGTCCTATGTTTCTGTCGTTATCAACTTGCTCGGGTAGCCTGTTTGCTCAAATTGTATATTTAAACAAGGACCTCCATGAATGTACATGAAAGCTTGTTTTAGTTTTATATCTGTGCATCTTCCAGAACAAAACAAATTCTAGACAAAAGAGTTGGCGATAAAACATTCTTAACAATATTCCACCTCTTCCATGTATATTTTTGCTAACATCTCATTATTGGGGAATAGAAATATCTTGATTGTTGGAGACTAACCATCACAATGCATGGGCAGTGTTCTGGGTTTTAACACATTTTTAGCTGTGCTGACTATGTCAGCATTGCTTATGCAGTAAAGAGTGTGGAGATTTTCTGTCATTCAGTCTGTATGATAACTTTGTTCTTCTCTGAAACTACTGGTCACAGTTCTTAGTTATCAAAAGGTAAGATATTGTATTTTCTTGGGACCAGTTCCATTTACTTCACATTTTTAAAAAATCTTTTAGCTATCACTGAGTTGCCAAGGAGGCTGCCATTTTTATTAGCATGATATATATCAGCTTATGAGAATGAAGATAAGAAGTTGGGTCTAAATTCAACACGTATTTCATTGGTCAAAATTATCATCTGCTCAAGTCTGCTTTGGGAAAGGATTTAAATGATCATTTATGAAGCAAATTGCAGGAATTTCCATAAACTTTACAATAAAGCAATGATCAGCATAGCTCTGAGGTCATTGGCCATTGTTTTATAAAATATAAAAGCAAACTTTGAATTGTTTTGCACATGCATAGACCAGGAACATCCGGTGCCTCATTCTACTAATCTAAAATAAGCCTCAGGTTGAAACCTATGGAATAATGTAATGTGGTGATGATGAAGTCAATAAGAATATTGGGCACACTATTTTAACCACATTGACAGTTCGTGATCTGCAAGGCTTGTTTAATACTAATATGGTGAACACAGCAGTGAGGCCGTTGGCCTATGTTTTTATTATTGAAATAGGGGGCCATATATAACAATGTCCACCCTGCGTGAGTGGTCGATGTCTTGCTTGTATTTGTTTCTCCACTTTTCACTTCTTGCTTTAATAACTGCTGTTATATTTAATTTTGTCTATTTAATGGACTATAAGCAGATTTATAATCAGCGGTGTTTAATAGATAATTTTGATACTTGACATTTATGTCACAAGTTTACATCATATCTGTTTACATCATAACTCAAAATTATGAAATAGCTTACATAATCTTCATCACAGTTTGCATTTTAATTATTAAATTCTTCATGGGCTTAATAATCTGAGAATTTTCATTGTTTTTAATGCTCAATTAACTTTTGTTAACCATTGTGTTTCTATTTATTTAATATACTAGAGCTAGTGGAAATCCTCAACAAATTCAAAACTTGTTAGTATTGATTTTATATTTGAAATATTTGAAGAGAATATCATTTCATGAATTCAGATTTATTTGAACTTACAATCACTTTAAAATCAGTTATTAGACACTATTTTACAATTTTATTTCAATCAACAATAAATATGGTTCATTGGATGAAGTGATATTCTGCTCTTTGATAATAAAACAACTAAAACACCATGATTGTAAAGTAGGATGGCAGATATGTTGGTCATTATGACATTATAACGTTTGTGTGAGTGTTCATGTGATAGAAATAGATTATAGCACACATAAATAAAACTGTAGATATAGATTATAACACACATATTAACAATATTGTAGTGTTGTTGTTCAATAATATTAAGTGTAATTATTTGAACATGTCTATGGTGTCCCTTTCAGTTAGTAAGAAATTTTGAAAGAAACAAAATGAAGACAAAATATGGAAGAATGTTGTTAAAAATATCTCTATTTCTTTGCTGAAGTAGAATACAAAATATGTCATAAACAATCAGATATCACCAACTATATACATATACATGTACCTAATTAACATCATGGAGTTCCTAAGATAGAAAGTTCTGGTGATTAATGTATAAGCTTATTTATCATACAAAACTAGTTTAATGAAACTGGGCACAATCAATATTATTTATTCCCAAAAAGTAGGAAATGGAGTATCTCAGTAAAATAACTCAGTATGAGAGGCAGTAAGTGGCAGTATGAGAGATGGGAAGGCAGTATGAGAGATGGGAAGGCAGTATGAGAGATGGGAAGGCAGTATGAGAGATGGGAAGGCAGTATGAGAGATGGGAAGGCAGTGAGAGATGGGAAGGCAGTATGAGAGATGGGAAGGCAATATGAGAGATGGGAATGCAGTATGAGAGATGGGAATGCAGTATGAGAGATGGAAAGGCAGTATGAGAGATGGAAAGGCAGTATGAGAGATGGGAAGGCAGTATGAGAGATGGGAAGGCAGTATGAGAGATGGGAAGGCAGTATGAGAGATGGGAAGGCAGTATGAGAGATGGGAAGGCAGTATGAGAGATGGAGGCAGTATGAGAGATGGGAATGCAGTATGAGAGATGGAAAGGCAGTATGAGAGATGGGAAGGCAATATGAGAGAGAAGGGAATGCAGTATGAGAGATGGGAAGGCAGTATGAGAGATGGGAAGGCAGTATATGAGAGATGGAAAGGCAGTATGAGAGATGGAAAGGCAGTATGAGAGATGGGAAGGCAGTGGTACAGAGAATATGTAAAGATCTGTTTTTCCCATAAGCGAACAAACCTGACTTTGGAAGTGAAACACTGAAGAAAGAAACAGTTGAATAGAACTAATTGACATGCATACATTTACACAGATTGTGTTCATTCCAGATATTTTGTAATAATGGAAGCCAAACTGTGAAAGCACTAAGAACATGGTGACTGTAGGTTGAGAATTTTATCAAAATCCCTCAAGGTTCTAACAGGTAATGTTGTGTGTTTAGGCTGCAGGAGTTGGAGAAGCAGATGGTGGGAGGAGAACAGAGCAATAATGAAGAGGTCAAAGAGCGTAGGAAGAAAAAGAAGAGATATGCCGAGGAGAAGCGAAACAGGATGAAAGGTCAGACATCAATCACCATCTTCCTGTCTCTCATTATTCACAATTTTTGTTTCCTATTTTTTCTAAAGACTTTATGATGAAGTGAAAGAAGCAAGGATCCTAAAGAAAAAGCTGGATGATGGTCACAACCAACTATGGTTTCGATCTGATTCGATCTCATCAGTTGGATAGGGACTGACCGTGTTATCTTCAGTCTTGTTTATATTGGATCTGGTGGAGGTACCAGCACCTCTGGAGGTGCTTTTCCTTCACCATGTTCACCGTCAGCACCTCCAGAGTGGAGGTGTTTGTGGTTTCTTCATTTCTGATTTGAAGGTGCTGAGTAGAAACCCCACTTTTTCTTATGTGTGCAGGTTACAATCACGGTGTAACATGTTCTACATGTACATATGTTTATTTATTCATAGGACTATATTGGGAGGCTTTTAGCTCTACTGACTTCTTTGAAGTTGAGGAGGCTGCCGTTTGGAATAACATGACAATTATTAGGCAATGAGATTCAAGATAACAAGTTTGTGCCTAATTCAATATGTAACATGCATTTTGAATGGCAGAAAGTCTGCTCTGGGAAAGGATTAAAATGATCCTTCATAAAGCAATTTGCAGGCATTTCCAGAAAATGTTCACAAACATGACAAAAAAGCAATGATCAGCACCACTCAAAGGCCGCCGACCTATGTCTTTTTATGATTTCAGAGGAGTGGGCTAAGCTGGAGGGAGAGGGAATTATGTACCAGGTCTATGAAAACATTCAGGATGAAGTCAAGGCTAAAACCAAAATCATCACCAAAATGGAAGAAAGGGTAAGTATCAAACAGTAGTTGTTAGATATAAGAATTGCATTAACACTAGGATATGATTAAAAGAGTTTCAGATTTCGAGTATGCCTTAGCTTGATACATGTATGTTAATATTATTCAGGAAAAAGCTCTGATTCGTGAGGTCAAAGATATAACATCTGAGTTTGAGTATGATCGTATCGACTACCTTGACACAATCCGTAAGCAGGAGAAGCAGATGAAGTTACTGCAGGCTATCATCGACAAGGTGCATCCTTGTCTGCGCCGAGACTGTAACTATGTCAACCTGGATAAGATCAAGATGCAGTGTATATGGGAGGAAGAGGAGGAGAGATGGATTATGCCCAAGATGACCATCGAAAAAACCAAACTGCCACCTGCTGGTTAGTAAATCAAATACATTCATATTTTAAAAGATCTCTGTGGATGAAGTAAGTTTCATGCATTTCTCAGTTGTAATGGCAGCATCTTTTATGATATGGCATTCACTATCATGTCAATGGTTATAAAATACATATCGGCATATTTTCATTTTTATGTCCCACTGGAAGGTGAGACATGTTACGTTTCTCTTTGCACCATGCTGTATCTTTCTATACTAAATTCAGCCTCATACCTTCAGTGTATTCTTTGCAACTCACAGATAATTTTAGTACTATTTTCAATAATTAGTATATTTGCAAACAACAAAGTCATTCTTTCTTGGAGAAAATATTTTTCGGAACAAACCCTCATTATTTAGAAATTCTGACATATTTTTTCTCACCAACTTCCGGTATCTTGTTCCACCTTTTAGTGTGTGAGCCATGATCACTTATATTTACCAATCAGAATTCTGTTAATTTTTTACTATGTATATGCTTTCACTTCTTTCAGTCTTCTCTGCCAAAGAAAATCATTACATGGTGGACATGTCCTTGTGCATCAAGTTGCTTACACAATGGGACATTTTTTTGTCTCTGATTGCCATTTTATTTGGGATAGAAATAACATTGACATAGCATTGAATGTCCATTTTATTTATACTCATTTTCTCAACAATTTCAAAATTCATCAAAGAGTGAGATATATCAGGCCTAAACTTAGGTTCAATGTTATCATTGTAGGAGTGATGCCTGGTGGTCGCGAGTCTGAACCCCGCAGATCTCCCAGGTCTAACGGGGAGGTTAAGCCGTCCATTTATGAAGATATACAATATGAGGAACGATTCTTGGAGGTAAATGTTACAGCAAGGATATGTACATGTATTTATCAAAGAAAATTTAGATAAATGATAACAGAAAAGAATCCTCCTTAAACACAACTATTGATTCTAGATTAAGACTCTTACACCTTTGGACTCAATTCTGATTTCATGTCTAAAAGATTGATATATTTTTCATCTCGTACCCTTTGAAAAAATCATTTACCAATCAGTTTTCCAAAATTTTAATTGTATTGAGTGATCTGTATTTTTCTCTGTCAGAGGACAATTGGCAAATTTTATTGAAATTATTGCAACTTGAAATGTTTCCAGTCTGAACATATTCTCAATCATTTGTAGAAATTGAATAAAAACACATCAGAAGCAAATACATACTTCCGCAGCAAGAGGACAGAAGCTTTGCTGAACAGAGCACAGGAGGATAAAAATAGACCCATTAACAGTAAGTCTCAATCACTGATAAATATAGGCCATTCACAGACCATCCTACATATTCCTGTCACTCTGTAGTCTGACCCGTATAGTGGCACCATCTTTTGCTTGTTGCACATCTTAATTTGTAGAATTATATCATTGGTATGTTGTTCATGATATAGGTTGTCCAGTGAATAATTGTCACACTTCAAAGATAAGAATTGGTTCAAATTTGTTCTCCTGGGTACAATTCACAATAAGATAAGATTAATATAATTTAAATTCTATAGGTGTGCTAATGAAGATATATTTGGTTGCTCACCATATAACCATAAAGGCCAGGGTTGCTCAACATATAACCATACAGGCCAGGGTTGCTCACCATAAGGCCATACAGGCCAGGGTTGCTCACCATAAGACAATATAGGCCAGGGTTGCTCACCATAAGGCAATGCAGGCCAGAGTTGCTCACCATAAGACAATATAGGCCAGGGTTGCTCACCATATAACCATAGAGGACAGGGTTGCTCACCATAAGTCCATAGAGGCCAGGCTTGCTCACCATAAGGCCATACAGGATAGGATTGCTCACCATACGGCACATACAGGCCAGGATTGCTCACCATAAGGCAATGCAGGCCAGGGTTGCTCACCATGAGGCCATACAGGCCAGAGTTGCTCACCATAAGGCCACACAGGCCAGGGTTGCTCACCATGAGGCCATACAGGCCAGGGTTGCTCACCATGAGGCCATACAGGCCAGGGTTGCTCACCATGAGGCCATACAGGCCAGGGTTGCTCACCATGAGGCCATACAGGCCAGGGTTGCTCACCATGAGGCCATACAGGCCAGAGTTGCTCACCATGAGGCCATACAGGCCAGGGTTGCTCACCATAAGGGCATACAGGCCAGAGTTGCTCACCATGAGGCCATACAGGCCAGGGTTGCTCACCATAAGGGCATACAGGCCAGGGTTGCTCACCATAAGGCCAGATCGCATACCAGAGTGAGAATTGTGTTCACCTGAGATATTTAATCCTGTGCAGATATCTTATGTATCCTTCCCAGGAGGTGTTCATTTGTGGGAGATGAATAGATGGGGTGACATTTCCTGTTGAGGGGAGGTGAAAATGTCCAGCCACGGTGAGAATAGAGTGTGGGGGATTGGAGTAATTTCAAGGAAAGAGCTAAGTGTGTTGGTATTTGCAGAGATATTTAAATAGAGATTGGAAAGAGCAGGTCTGTCACTAGGTGTCAGCGCCGTGCACCATCCAACTCATGCATGCAACTGTTGTGGATCAGCGATAAATAGTTTTTTTAGCATTTATTACACAAATTCTTCCATTCTTGATATCATTGATGTACAATTAACATAGATATGTGAAAAGTAAGTAGTTCTAGTAATAATTTCTTGCAAAAAAGACATATATTTATACAAGTCCGCTGAACTTCAGCTTGTTTCCAATCTCTGTGTTAAATGTCTGGTATTTGGATGTCTTAAGATTGGTTTTTTATAGATTAGGTGTTGCAAGTGTGAGTGCTTTTTTTTGGCTGGATTGGATTGGGGATGAGATATCTTATACTGGGTTTCTTAAGGGATGGGCTCTCTTGGTATGTAAATGTAAGTTGAAATATATCAAGTTTGGCTTTGATTAGGTTTGAGGATGAGATAACTTGAGGTTGGATTCTGGGGGGATATTATAAATTTAGGCAGGTTTGAGGCTCGGCTTAATAAAGGCTGATCTAAGTTTGTGAACAGGGTGTAATTACAAGACAAGTGTTATCCCTTGCCCTCTCCACAGCTTTTTCATGCCATAAAAGATTAATTTTAGTGTTTTTCCATCCATGTATTGTGGTATAATTCTCATTGGAATTAATTGATTTCCATTTCTTTTTGTTTTATTTGGTAAAAATGAAATTAATATCGGGACATGTTTGAGAGATTTATTTTCTAACTCTTGTTTGTGATAATGCATTTCTTAAAATTAGTTGCTCACCATATATGGTAATAGTCTTCTTTTTTTCATAATTTTCCCCATGCTAAAATGGATTTTCTTAAGACTGCTTATAATCTACTTTTTTTGAAGAGCCCTTTTCAAGATTTTGTTTTGTAATGATGTTGTTCACAGGTATCAGTGCAAGATATATGTAATCTCCAGTGATTTCTCCAGTGATATCCTGAAGGAATTTTCATGAAATTAGTAAATATAAGACGTACAATTTTCAATAACAATGATATTTGTGCAATGATATACACCTTTTTTACTTTTTTATTTGAATGATATTTATTTTTTTCAAGGATTCTTTCATCACTCTCTGATTAATTCATTTACTGGTAGGCAAGGTTTTTTACAATGTCATATTTCATGTTATTTAAGCACAAAGCACAGTGAACTTATTCAGAATTTGTATAATTTGCACCTCATAGTTACGCCCAGCCTACTTCTGACAGAGCTTAACCTGACATTCAGGCAAGTGCCAGTAAGCATGTTATGGCAGTTGAGACTTGTGTTTTTAATATAAACATGTGCACAGCCATTTTGTTTGCAGCAATGTTATATTGCAAAAGTTTTTGCCATATATAGAACTTTCCAACATATGATCAGTGGTCGTCATAGGGATGCTGATAGGAATGAGTCCTTAGTCCCAGATAGAATGAGTCCTTAGCCCAGATATACTCCCGATACAAGGGATCAACTGATCAGCGGCCTTCAGAGGGAAGCTGATAGGAATGAGTCCTTAGCCCCAGATAGAATGAGTCCTTAGCCCCAGATAGAATGAGTCCTTAGCCCCAGATACAGCCCCGATACAAGGGATCAACTGATCAGTGACCTTCAGAGGGATGCTGAGAGGAATAGGTCCTTAGCCCCAGATAGAATGAGTCCTTTGCCCCAGATAGAATGAGTCCTCAGCCCCAGATACAGCCCCGATACAAGTGACCTTCAGAGGGATGCTGAGAGGAATCGGTCCTTAGCCCCAGATAGAATGAGTCCTTAGCCCCAGATACATCCCCGATACAAGGGATCAACTGATCAGTGACCTTCAGAGGGATGCTGAGAGGAATAGGTCCTTAGCCCCAGATAGAATGAGTCCTTAGCCCCAGATACATCCCCGATACAAGGGATCAACTGATCAGTGACCTTCAGAGGGATGCTGAGAGGAATAGGTCCTTAGCCCCAGATAAAATGAGTCCTTAGCCCCAGATACATCCCCGATACAAGGGATCAACTGATCAGTGACCTTCAGAGGGATGCTGAGAGGAATAGGTCCTTAGCCCCAGATAGAATGAGTCCTTAGCCCCAGATAGAATGAGTCCTTAGCCCCAGATAGAATGAGTCCTTAGCCCCAGATAGAATGAGTCCTTAACCCTAGATCCATCGCATCTTAATTCCACCTTTACTGCAGGCAGATGAATAATGTGGGTCTTCCCAGTATTTAAAAAAAAAATTTCATTGAAACAAACAATGTCCTGTCCTATTGTATGCATTTCTGCTGTTTAGCATAATTTGCCTGCAATGCATACATATTTCTCTCCTTGCATTTGTCATGCCAAGACAAACTGTGACCAAGCAATGGTGCTCTTATTTCTTTGCTTTCCACTGACACCAGTGTGAGAAGGCCACCTTGATATGACCGTATATTTGTACATGTTCATATATCACATATGAAGTTAATGTAGTGTGGAAATCTGCACTAAAGCACTGACATTAGGAACAAAATATCGCAACTGCTGTCATGATTTATGACAAAATAAAGGTGATATATGTGAAAGTTTTCACACGCGAATAAAGTCTTTACCTTGACTTTCCCTTGAAAATAGAACTGGTATACACTTGCACAAACATTGACAGTTATGGGGGCCCCAAACACTGTTAATGTTATAGTAGACCCCTGGTCTATTTGGTAATCTTGCCTTGCCTGCATCTCAGGTATAAGATCAGTTAGCCAGGCTGGGCATATTTCAGACTTGCATGATTATGTTTTTTTTTAATATAAAATATTATGCACCATGTACCGTTGTTAGGTTTTGATTGCACTTATTTGAAAAAAATATGTTTAGGTCAGGACAGAGAATGATAGACCAGTATTACTGTGTATGGCAGGGAGAGACAGGGTGAAAGAGATGAGGCATACTAAGGGTGCTGTGTAGGGCAGAATGAGGCAGACTAAATGTGCTGTGTAGGGCAGAATGAGGCAGACTAAAGGTGCTGTATAGGACAGGGTGAGACAGACTATAGGTGCTGTGTAGGGCAGAATGAGGCAGACAAAAGGTGCTGTGTAGGGCAGAATGAGGCAGACTAAAGGTGCTGTATAGGACAGGGTGAGGCAGACTAAAGGTGCTGTATAGGACAGGGTGAGGCAGACTAAAGGTGCTGTATAGGACAGGGTGAGACAGACTATAGGTGCTGTGTAGGGCAGAATGAGGCAGACAAAAGGTGCTGTGTAGGGCAGAATGAGGCAGACTAAAGGTGCTGTATAGGACAGGGTGAGGCAGACTAAAGGTGCTGTATAGGACAGGGTGAGGCAGACTATAGGTGCTGTGTAGGACAGAATGAGGCATACTAAGGGTGCTGTGTAGGGCAGAATGAGGCAGACTAAAGGTGCTGTGTAGGGCAGAATGAAGCAGACTAAAGGTGCTGTATAGGACAGGGTGAGGCAGACTATAGGTGCTGTGTAGGACATGATGAGGCAGACTAAAGGGGCATATAGGACAGTATGAGGCAGACTAAAGGTGCTGTGTAGGACAGAATGAGGCAGACTAAAAGTGATATGTATGACAGGATGAGGCAGACTAAAGGTGCTGTGTATGACAGGATGAGGCAGACTGAAGGTGCTGTATAGGACAGGGTGAGGCAGACTATAGGTGCTGTATAGGACAGGGTGAGGCAGACTATAGGTGCTGTGTAGGACAGAATGAGGCATACTAAGGGTGCTGTGTAGGGCAGATTGAGGCAGACAAAAGGTGCTGTGTAGGGCAGAATGAGGCAGACTAAAGGTGCTGTATAGGACAGGGTGAGGCAGACTAAAGGTGCTGTATAGGACAGGGTGAGGCAGACTAAAGGGGCATATAGGACAGTATGAGGCAGACTAAAAGTGATATGTATGACAGGATGAGGCAGACTAAAGGTGCTGTGTATGACAGGATGAGGCAGACTGAAGATGCTATATAGGACAGTATGAGGCAGACTAAGGGTGATGTAGACTCGGGGGGGGGGGGGGGAGGGGGGTAGTCGGTGTTACTTGGGAAGCTGGGCTAAATAGGGTCCTTTCCGCCAACATTTTCCCTAAGAGAGGTTAAGATATTTTATCATTTTCCCTAAAACAGGATTCTTGTCTAAAACAGGGATCACAATCCCCTTTTCCAAATCTCCTAATTCAGAGCATGTTTTTTTACCTTCATCCTAATCCTGGAATGGTGTTCAAGTCCCACCCACTGACTATCAATGTCAGTTTTGCTTGTTTCTTGATCAAAGGAACATAAGTGTCACCTGCTGGGCAGACTAAAGGTGCTGTATAGGACAGGATGAGGCAGACTCCTGGCCAGTGCTTATTGTTCTCAGCAAAGGTGTGGTAGACTGAGAGCTGTCTGCTGCCTCACCATGCTCATGTGTACACAAGACATTTGGCAAGGGCACAGTATCTGATTGTATAATTATAATAATAATTAAGTTGTACATTTTTATATTCTGTGTGGTATTAACAGACGATGGTTAATTGGTTTACAAATCCAGGAAGTCTTTTTCCCAAGCAGGCCTGACTGAAGGTGTCAGGCCTGCTGAAGGGAGACAGACTAAGCCAGACTGAAGGGAGGGAGACTAGGTAAGACTGAAGGCCAAGATACTTACTCAGACTGAAGAGAGGGAGACTAGGTAAGACTGAAGGCCAAGAGACTTAGTCAGACTGAAGGGAGGGAGACTAAGTCAGACAGAACGGGGGGAGACTAAGCCAGACTGAGGGGAGGGAGACTAAGCCAGACTGAAGGGAGGGAGACTAAGTCAGACTGAGGGGAGGGAGACTAAGGAAGACTGAGGGGAGGGAGACTAAGTCAGACAGAAGGGAGGGAGACTATGTCAGACTGAGGGGAAGGAGACTAAACCAGACTGAAGGGAGGGAGACTAAGGAAGACTGAAGGGAGGGAGACTAAGGAAGATTGAGTGGAGGGAGACTAAGCCAGACTGAGGGGAGGGAGACTGTCAGACTGAAGGGAGGGAGACTATGTAAGACTGAAGGGAGGGAGACTGTCAGACTGAAGGGAGGGAGACTAAGGAAGACTGAAGGGAGGGAGACTAAGCCAGACTGAAGAGAGGGAGACTAAGTCAGACAGAACGGGGGGATACTATGCCAGACTGAAGGGAGGGAGACTAAGCCAGACTGAGGGGAGGGAGACTAAGGAAGACTGAGGGGAGGGAGACTATGTCAGACTGAAGGGAGGGAGACTAGGTTAGACTGAAGGCCAAGAGACTTAGTCAGACTGAAGGGAGGGAGACTAAGTCAGACAGAACGGGGGGAGACTAAGCCAGACTGAGGGGAGGGAGACTAAGCCAGACTGAAGGGAGGGAGACTAAGTCAGACTGAGGGGAGGGAGACTAAGGAAGACTGAGGGGAGGGAGACTAAGTCAGACAGAAGGGAGGGAGACTATGTCAGACTGAGGGGAAGGAGACTAAACCAGACTGAAGGGAGGGAGACTAAGGAAGACTGAAGGGAGGGAGACTAAGGAAGATTGAGTGGAGGGAGACTAAGCCAGACTGAGGGGAGGGAGACTGTCAGACTGAAGGGAGGGAGACTATGTCAGACTGAAGGGAGGGAGACTGTCAGACTGAAGGGAGGGAGACTAAGGAAGACTGAAGGGAGGGAGACTAAGCCAGACTGAAGAGAGGGAGACTAAGTCAGACAGAACGGGGGGATACTATGCCAGACTGAAGGGAGGGAGACTAAGCCAGACTGAGGGGAGGGAGACTAAGGAAGACTGAGGGGAGGGAGACTATGTCAGACTGAAGGGAGGGAGACTAGGTTAGACTGAAGGCCAAGAGACTTAGTCAGACTGAAGGGAGGGAAACTAAGTCAGACAGAACGGGGGGAGACTAAGCCAGACTGAGGGGAGGGAGACTAAGCCAGACTGAAGGGAGGGAGACTAAGTCAGACAGAGTGGAGGGAGACTAAGCCAGACTGAGGGGAGGGAGACTGTCAGACTGAAGGGAGGGAGACTAAGTCAGACAGAGTGGAGGGAGACTAAGCCAGACTGAGGGGAGGGAGACTGTCAGACTGAAGGGAGGGAGACTATGTCAGACTGAAGGGAGGGAGACTAAGTCAGACTGAAGGGAGGGAGACTAAGCCAGACTGAAGAGAGGGAGACTAAACCAGACAGAACGGGGGGAGACTATGCCAGACTGAAGGGAGGGAGACTAAGCCAGACTGAGGGGAGGGAGACTAAGGAAGACTGAGGGGAGGGAGACTATGTCAGACTGAGGGGATGGAGACTAAGCCAGACTGAAAGGAGGGAGACTAAGTCAGACAGAAGGGAGGGAGACTATGTCAGACTGAGGGGAGGGAGACTAAACACGACTGAAGGGAGGGAGACTATGTCAGACTGAGGGGAGGGAGACTAAGGAAGACTGAAGGGAGGGAGACTGTCAGACTGAAGGGAGGGAGACTAAGGAAGATTGAGTGGAGGGAGACTAAGCCAGACTGAGGGGAGGGAGACTAAGCCAGACAGAAAGGCGGAGACTTAGTCATACTGAAGGGAGGGAGACTAAGCCAGACAGAAAGGTGGAGACTAAGCCAGACTGAAGGGAGGGAGACTATGTCAGACTGAAGGGAGTGAGACTAAGCCAGACTGAAGGGAGGGAGACTATGTCAGACTGAGGGGAGGGAGACTACGTCAGACTGAAGGGAGGGAGACTAAGCCAGACAGAAAGGTGGAGACTAAGCCAGACTGAAGGGAGGGAGACTAAGCCAGACTGAAGGGAGGGAGACTAAGCCAGACTAAGGGAGGGAGACTGAGGGGAGGGAGACTAAGGAAGACTGAAGGGAGGGAGACTAAGCCAGACTGAAGGGAGGGAGACTAAGCCAGACTGAAGGGAGGGAGACTAAGCCAGACTGAGGGAAGGGAGACTGAGGGGAGGGAGACTAAGCCAGACTGAAGGGAGGGAGACTGTCAGACTGAGGGGAGGGAGACTAAGCCAGACTGAAGGGAGGGAGACTGTCAGACTGAAGGGAGGGAGACTAAGCCAGACTGAAGGGAGGGAGACTATGTCAGACTGAAGGGAGGGAGACTAAGCCAGACTGAAGGGAGGGTGACTATGTCAGACTGAAGGGAGGGAGACTAAACCAGACTGAGGGGAGGGAGACTGTCAGACTGAGGGGAGGGAGACTAAACCAGACTGAGGGGAGGGAGACTGTCAGACTGAGGGGAGGGAGACTAAGCCAGACTGAGGGGAGGGAGACTGTCAGACTGAGGGGAGGGAGACTGTCAGACTGAGGGGAGGGAGACTAAGCCAGACTGAAGGGAGGGAGACTGTCAGACTGAAGGGAGAGAGACTAAGCCAGACTGAAGGGAGGGAGACTGTCAGACTGAAGGGAGGGAGACTATGTCAGACTGAAGGGAGGGAGACTAAACCAGACTGAGGGGAGGGAGTCTAAGGAAGAAAGAAATAAGGGAGATGAATTCAGACTAAAGGGAGAGAGACTAAGCCAGACTGAAGGGAGGGAGACTAAGCCAGACTGAAGGGAGGGAGACTATGTCAGACTGAAGGGAGGGAGACTAAACCAGACTGAGGGGAGGGAGTCTAAGGAAGAAAGAAATAAGGGAGATGAATTGAGACTGAGGGGAGGGAGACTTAGGCAAAGAGACTCAGTCATAAGTAACCTTTCTAATGAAACTTGTGTCCAAACATTTAGTATCTTTTAAGTATCAAGATGCAAAACTTAATGTTATAGTTATGAGTGATAAGAGGATGCTTGAATGAACTGATTGCTTGATTTTCAGATATGGCTCGCACAATGAGTCCGTCCAATGGATACAGCTCAGGGTCGCGACCTAGCAACCAGCTGACCTCCATGACCCCAGAGGCCATGCGAGCAGCCCAGGTCCATGGCTTCATAGAGAACGACGATGGACAAGGAATCCCACGCAAGCCAATGAGACTAGAATCATTAGCTCCAACATCAGCCAAACCACGCAAAAAAAACAGGAAGCAATTCAATACAATGGAACAATTTTAATATCTTTAAAGTGTATTTAGAAATTATCATTATAAATATATTTATGAACTCTGGGCATGAAAGTCAAAATGGTGATATACATTAATATATTAATATGCAGAATTGTGTATTGCCCCATTTTACAAGGTATCTGCAGAATCACATTATTTAATATATATTATATAATGCATGTGATGTAATATTTGAAGATAGCTACCTGTGATATTGAACACAAACTTAAGTTAGAGCTAACTCTGATTATAGAGTATTGAACTCCCAGAGGCTAGCTTCATTAATACCAGAGATAAGAGCTGGGATTTATTGCATATTATTCAGATCTAAGAGCTATATTCCGAGTTAGCTTTGGTCACATTTCTCATGTTTAAGCTTGCTGTTATTATTGCACACTATATGTTAAAGCTTAAGATAGCTGCAATCATGAAGCAAGCTATTTGATATATAAGATCTGTGGCAGTGACTTTGATCATTATTGTTGTATTTCAGATGCCAATGTTCTAAGTTCCTGGAAGCTGTTCCATATATTATTATCATTCTGTCCATTAATAACCATTAAAGTAAAGCACAGCATTGAATTCCAGGAAAAGCTAACATGTTGATTAGCCATCATCAGGACGTCATTAGAGTATGTGCAGATAGTGTGGTATTTCTGTGGATCGGAGAGAACATCTGCAAATACAAATATTGGAACAGTTATTTCTGTATAATTGGCATATCTATCAGTGTTGTATAAATTCAGACATTAGTATATCAAGACACAGTTCCATCCATCCGTAATCATTAAATATTCCCCCATCTATAATTTCATTTAATCTTTAAACCCCCAAAATAATCCAATCATTACAAATATAGTATTCAATCATTTGATGGTAAGTAACAAATAATAGCTCATTATTAAGGTACCATCATTAAAACAAATAGCCTTTTATAATATTCATATATTGATTCACACAATGGGTAACATTAATCAGTTTTACTTCTAATTTGTGGATTGTATTATGATTCCAAAGTGCAAAATTAGATATTCATTATTTCCTAGAAGCTTCTGTATTGTGCAATATTATATTAAGATTAAATCCTCAACTTGAATGTTGATGCTTATGTTATAGGCAAAGGCTTGGAGTATAGCAGGATGGCCTTGAATATTTCTGTGATACATTTATCCTTTAAGATATCTAAAAGACAGGGAGGGAAGAATTGCACAAAATATAATATTATTCATTTGTAAAGTCCTAAATATCAGCTAAATATCTTTACAGCAATTTATTTAGTATATTTTGTATTGTAAATTGGTGGTTTGTAAAACTTAAGATATACTGACTGATGAATTGCACTATAAATAGAGATATTATTTTATTCTCTTTTTCTCAATTTCTCCTGAATGAAAGGGTTATGATTGATGTTGACCTTCATTTACCCTTCAATATCCCTGATAAAAGATTTTGGCTGTGAGCCAGGTTCAAGGGCTGAAATCTGTTATCAAGGATATGATTGGTTATCACATACCCTTTCATAATTCTGAGTGGTCAGTATCAACATCAGGACACAAGACCTGGCCAATAGCAGTCACTATGATCACCCCAGGTTCCAAAACAAGATTCCAATGCATTTAAAATGAACGTATTTTAGGGCAGCAATGTGGGTTAGTGATAATTTGGTATTTGGTTTTGTTACTTATGACTGGAAAATTCAGGGTTTAATATCTTATTTTAGCATAATACTCATGTCCCAGTGCTGAGGAGAACAGAACAATATATACATTCTATACGTATGTGGTATCCCACCTCAGAGCATAAGAACAAACCTGCCAGTACTGACTGTCACATCCAGCAGTGATACCAATAGATTCCCATCTTAGTTTACATCCTTATTATAACTGTGATATCTATGATTCAGCATTGTAAATGTAGATAAACATTCATTTCAGTTCTTCTATACTTTAGTTTTCTATTGGCATGAGCAGGCCCTTGTGATATAGCAACAGGAGTTATAAATTGGACTGAACTATATTTAGCCATCTTGGACCCAATAAGCATAATTTGGTTAGTTCTATAAGTGTACATTCCAACTCTCAGGCTCAGTATCATCACTTTTCTTTTATAGGTTTAATTGGGTGTGACTTGCACCTGATTAATAACACACTGTCATTATGAAACACTTGCTGTTTTTCATTGTGATGATAAATAAGCTTGAACAAGGCCACAACTGGTTTGATACTTATTTTGTGCTCCTTGTACAGAATATTGCCTTGACAGGCCAATGTAGTGATATTATACAAGTGCAGTGATACACAAAATCAGCAATGATACCTGTACACAATGTAAATATAATGAGTTACTGTATGGTGTCACAGAATGCTAATTTTATAATTATACATGATGAGTCATTTCATGGAATGGTAATCAATAAGTATATCTTGTGTGCTGTGCTTTTGATGCAATTATATCAGAGTAGAGTGTGTCATGCATATGTTATGTAATAATAGGTATCTCATTGCTAATGATATTATGTAGATCCTTTATTTGGACACACACCTCTGGAGCTGCGCCATACTCCATACATCACTGCTTTAGGCATTTAATAGCAAATTATTACCCACCACATTCAATCAGTTCTGACACACATCTTGGCAAATGCAATCAATTAGAGTATACAGAGAAAGGGTAAAGACAATTCAGGATAAGAAGCAAGAGGATTGAGTATGTGTGATTAAATGATGACTTGATTTTGTCTCCTTCTATACCTATCTTGATGCATATTATCTGTTCATATCAGCTGATATATTTGTAATTTCTCTTAATCAAAGTGCAATTCTTGTCATTCATATCTGTGATGCAATCAATTCGTAACATATTACTGTACAATTGACTAAAAAGGATGAAATGATGCCTTTTACAAGTGTGATGTTTCACCTGTATATTTAAATTCATATTGTAAAATATTGTCATAAATATGGTATAATGTTTGTTAATTTATTGATATAAATATTAAATGTAAAACCTCAAGAGACTTTACAGAATTGCAACTTGAAGGATTTTCAGGAGATTTGTATTGATAAAGTTAGAAAAGCTCTGCAGGAATAAAGAAGTAAGGTTTATCATAGTTGATAATGATGAATTTGTTATGGTAAAATTCCTTTGAACATATCAAAGAAAATGACTTCACCAAATTCACCTCACTTGTGTTGAGAGCAGAACATATCTGTTTATTCAGAATATCTTGTAATCATTATGGCACTGAATAAAGTCAAATCAGGACCACCTCGTTGGTTTCTATTTACCTGCAAGCTGCTGGGGTCTTATTTTTATGGAGACTTTACGGTATTTAAAGGTGTTTAAAGCAGGGAACACTCTGGGGCTCAGGTACCAGCATGACATGACCTCCCAGCCTGCATTGACGCAGGGAGCGTCTGGATACTTAAAAGCGAGCTTGCCAATTAATATCATTGTCCAATTACGAGGCGCTAAGTTTATAACTTCACTTGGAATTTTGACAATTAAACCATGTCCAGAACCTACACAGCAGTGATATTTTATTTATAATATTTTAGGTAACTATTGATATGAAAAGTTGGTGTATAATTACTGTATAATCTGCAGAACGGGTGGTGTGGAGGATGAACAAATCTGGCATCTCAGAAAATGGGAAGGTGTTACAATAATTCCCTGTATATGCTCAAATTGATTTTAAAATCCTGCTATTTAATATCAATCTTTCTCCCATAGTGGTAGAGGAGGTCTTATTCCCAGTAAAGACAAGAACATTTTGTTATGCTGCATGATTGAGAAAGGTTGAAATCGGAGTTGTTTTTATTCCATTCAGCTATCCAAAACCAGTTATCAAAGGTTGTGGCTTGAGTGTTTTATGTCTTTGTGATAGTATAAAAGAAAGCTCCCCAGTTATTCTTCAAAAAGAGTAGGGCACGTTAATATCTAAGGAAAAACAAGGAAAAGCTCAAGGTTTTAATACACCACTCACTATGCAGTGCTTTCTCAAGACCCGACCCAAGGAAAAATACAGTGCCACCTTTTCCCCAACTCTTTACCCAAATACCAATCAACCATGATGTCTGAATATTGTCTGGACCAGTCACTGGGGATCTCACCCCCGCACGGCAGGCTTCAAATAGCCGGGACCTGATTGGTCATATCTTATCTAGAACATGATGCTCACTCATGTTTATGTTCTACTTACTGACCAAACATTATTAATTAGCATGTGATTGCATGGGTCGTCGAAGGTAGGCCTGAGTGAGTACAGAATATTAAGGTCACTCTCCCAGACAAGTAATTGCAAAGCTAAATACACGTGGCTCACCTACGTTCTGCAAAGCAATTAGAGCAAAAATATTGATTCCGATGTTGATCATTGCAGTCATGAGCATTTGACTAATGTGTAATAAAATCTACACGCTGTATCAAGTTGTCAATCACCCAATCAATAAAGGGCAACATTTTCAGCACAACAGGAGATGATGTTTACTTAACTCAACGTGTATATGATGATACCAGGTATCTCTCATCTATAGCTGCAGCTTCCAATGAGGAAAGAGAGCCAAGATGTGTTTTTACCTGTAGTAGGGTGACATATGTGTTTTCTTATGTATTTACTGCTCCATTCTATTTATTGCACTTCCTCAGTGACGCAATGCAGTACCCAATAGTTCAGTGCTAACAATGTACCCAGTCTGTGATCTCAGATTCCCTTCGAAAACTTTTGGAGAAAGCATACACCTTACTCTGCATGGCGAGGTAGGGTCATAAATCCTGGATCTGCTGTGGAGAGTACATACACCCCTGTATTACACAGGTGTGATATTAAATTATTCTGTTTTTTTTATCTATACATTTATCTTTTAATAAGAACCAGAACAAGAATAATAACATTTATATAGCGCTGACACCAAACAATGTCTATTCAAAGCGCCAGGTCCGATTAACTCTTCCTAAAAAGGTACGTTTTCAGTCTGCTCTATTCCTTATATCAGTAGGAAGAGAATTCCGAATTCCACAGTTTAAGGACAATAGCCGAATAGGTCATATCACCTGCCGTCTTAAAGCGAGTCTTGGTGACTGACAGATCAGCACTATCATTAGAAATGAGGTACTATCATTAGATATGAGGTCCCTGTCATTGCGTAAGGCGGTGCCTTACCATTCAGGGCCTTCCAGGTAATGAGGAGAATTTTACAATCGCAGTGGCTCGTACAGGCACCCAGTGTAATTCCCTTAGTTTATGAGACATATGATCAAATTTTCAGATCCTTCCCACTCTGAGTTCTGCAGATATTGCAGTTTCCTAACGTCTGCATTTGAGAGACCAGCTAGGAGACCATTACCATAATCCAGGGTGAATGTAACAAAGGCATGGTTAGGGTTTCCTAGACATTGTCTGATGGTGGCTATGTTTTTGATGTGATAGTGGCCTTTTTGCACATTTATTTAATTTGATTCTCCATGTCCATTTTTGAGTCAAAGGTGATCCAGGTCAACCACTGACTCATTTGGTGAGATGTTAACATCGCCAACTTTCACAGTATTGATGTCATGTCTGATAGAAGTTACATGTCAAATCAGCATCTCCGTTTTGACATCATTTATCTTCATCTTATCTGACATCACTAATGCAACATGTATTCCAATCTGTGTTTAGACATGTCTACATGATACCTAATCTTGTAATCATCAGGAGTGTATATCTGGGTATCATCAGCATAAATATGATAATTTGCAAGGATATCAGTAAGGGGCGACATGTAGATTTTAAAGAGGATGGGACCAAGGACTGATCCCTGAAGGTCGCCATACTTGATGGCTGTTAGGAGGATCTATGTTGTCTAACCGTAACACATTGTCTCCACTCTCTGAGGTATGGCCTTATCAACTTAAGTAAATGCCCCATCACCTTACAGCGTGACACAAATCTATTCAGTAGTATTTGATGATGGTTAATTGTATCAAAAGCAGCTGAGAGGTCAAGAGACTTTTTGATGTCTATGTTACATAGAATGTCATTTTGTATCTTGATCAGAGCAGTTTCAGTGCTATGGTATTCCTTATATGCAGAATGAAATTTGTCAGTAAATCCATTTTGCTCAAGATGCGGAACCAGTTGGTTTATTACTGCTCTTTCAGTAAGCTTGGAAATGTATGTTAGGTTAGATACGGGTCTGTAGTTTTTCTGAATAGTTCCAGGCTGAGCCTTTTTCGCAATGGGGCGATAATGGCAATGTTCATACTGGCAGGCACTGCCGAGTCAGACAGTGATTTATGGCAGTACGTAATGAGTGGGAGGAGGTCATCTAGCTTTCCTGACCAGCTTCCGTACCTCATCCATTGTGAGCATTTTAAAACTACCAAGAGCATTGTTTACTGTGCCATCTGGTGGAGAATGGCGATTTTATTTCAATTCTTCCGAGAAAGAAATCGTTGAAAAAAGAAATGTATGGTTACCAAAAGAAAAATGAAATCTATGGCTACCATATTAACGTACTTCAGGGTTTTGGAAACAGTATTTTGATTATACTTCCACCCAGGACTGACATTATTCAGGGTTCCTCTTCCTGATCCTCTATGTTCCTGATCAAATATAATAGCATTACATATAATAGCATTGCATTGCCATGCATGTGCCATACACTAATGGAATGGTAAACCTTGTCTGGATTCTGAATTATTTCTTTTTTTAATATTGATCATTTATACCAGAATTTTGACATCACCTAAATAATGCATCGTTAATCAGTATGAAAATTGTGAACACATTGAAAGAAAATTATTTGCATGAGTTGAAAAGCATGGATATTCTATGAATAAATTATTTTGTTTTTCGAAAAATAAACTAAACAAATTTATTTTCAAAAATATAATTACAACATGATGACTGGCTTACTCTTGGATTCAGCTTTATTTCAAAGGAATCACTTAATCTGCCTATAAGAATCCCTATATCGATATAAAATCCGGATACATACCTTACATGGTATAGATTTGTTACCATCGCTGTGGTGGCAGTGTCAATACCGCGCAATACATAAAGAAGCTGAATATCCGGGCCCAACGTGTGCTGCTGCTAAACAAATAGGTACAGATATCACCAAGGAAACAAACAGAAGCACATCTCATCATACTCTCACAAATGTAACACTACAATGCAGTTGTCCACAACATCGATGTACACCGTGAATCATACAGACTTCCAGAACATTTCATCTACCAAATTTGATCTGTTTGGCAACACTTGGAATACGGTGTTCTTCGTCGTTGGTGTTCTTGGAGTCGTTCCTATCATTGCTGGAAACGTGATTTTGCTTATAGCCTTTTCGAAATTTCAAAGTCTTCGCTCGGTGTGTAATATTTTAGTAGTCATTCTTGCTTGCTTTGACCTATTTCAAGGTCTTACCTTTCCTTTGTACTTTATTCCTTTCCATCACCAATATCGCCATTTGGAGAAGGTGAGATATTTATGTCTTGGAAGTTTGTCTTCCACATTAGCCTGCAGTAACTGGTCAGTTTCTACTTTAATGCTGATTTCAATTGAAAGATATGTTGCTATATTTCATCCTTTTAAATATCAAAGTCTTGTGACAGCAAGGACCATCATTCTTCCTAGTGTGTTCATATACTGTGTGTTAGCAGTGTTCTGCAGCACACCGATGTGGTTCAACCTGTGGGGGCCCAGCGTGTCTTGTGAGTTCAGTACAGTTTTTCCCAGGATATTTTTCTCACTATGTTATATTCTAGCTTTGGGAATGATGTTTCTAACAAGTATATTCTATGTTAAGGTACTCAAACAAGCCAGACAACAGCGCAGACTCATCTCACAAAGTACACACGTTTCTGATACAAGTAAATCTAACTTAAAATCAACAAAATATTTAGTTGCTATATATCTAGTATTTGTGATATTTTATTTCCCCTACATGGCAACTTTGGTCCTGAGAAAAATATGGCCGCATATTATGGAAAGGAGAACTGGGGCGGTAGTCCATGAGTCAAGTAAATTCATAGCTGTCTTCAATTCAATGATGAACCCATGTATCTATGGGATATTTAATAGCAAGTTTCGTAAAGCTTACAAAAACTTAGTCTGTCCTTGTATTGTAAGCAATTATGTGACGGATGTTGTGAGCATGAATTCATGATTTAGTCACCTGACTTTATGCCCGGAGTTTGTCGGTGTTTTTACGACCCTTTCAGCAACAATGGCCATGTCAGGTGAAGCCTTGAAGCCTTTCAACCTGTGTGAAAGTAACACTGGCGGCAATGGGAGTTGAACCCATCACCTGTCCGCAACTTATATAACCAGGCACATATCCAACCAACTACCAACTGTGCCAGTGGGGCCGGTTTTAAACCTGATGACTGTACATCATTCTTCAGCCAAGCTGTTAGTTTTCAACAAATGGCATCAATTTCCATGGATGATCAGGAGCCATGGAAACAACGCTTCGTTAATATTTGTTTAAGTTCATTTATTCAGTTCAAGTACCATAACATCAATGCAATTAATCGAGGTAAAATATTAATTATAATAACATACACAGTCTATAAGAAGACAACAAAAGACTAAGGATCAGCTTTATATTAAAAAAATTGTAATTTTAAATGTACTGATATCAGACATTGACGCAAACATTTCCTGTGAAAATGGAACATTTTAATTTAGCTATTTAATCTCAAAGGCTTTGTCTCTAGCTATTGGCAAAAGAAGTCCACTCAATAATTGGTTTGGTTCCACACATGCTTATTTACATTTCGCTAACATTCAACCACCCTGTATGGATTGCTTGTAATTAGTTGGGCTAATAACCAGTTTATTCAAAGTCACTGATATACCAGGTATCGGTCCTGCTGACAAAATTCAATGTTTACATGGCGTGTTTGGCATAGTCATATTGTTATTTATTTACTGCTGAATAAAAGCAATATTTACAGAAATCCATTATCCCCGTGGCTGGATGCACTCCATGTTGCATGGTTTTATGATTTTAGTTATGATGCATCAGTTCATAGTGTTCTCCAGTCACCAATCAGCAAAGCCCAGATAGGTGATCTGGAGGGGTTTGTGGAACAAAAGATCAAAGGTGCGTTACCGACAACCCATTGTGTCTTATGATGCCATATGAGCTGAAGGCCTGAAGAATATGACGTTATTTAACATTTAATGTTGACCCACCATAACCAATAGATAGACCCACACATATCGTTAGTGAAATCAACTACTCTGTCCAATGATTATGAAGATATAAATTTTATTTTTCTGTTCCAAATGTAGACCATTTTTTTTTTTTTTTTTTTTTTTAATATGTTTATTGGCTTTTTACATTATAAAAAAGAAGATATGTACACATGTAAAATGATGTAGGATGACAGATAGAAAAGATGATAAGGAGATTTATGATTGATATGAAGATGTTGAACCCATGTTGGTATGGAGAGTTGGTGAGAAGTGACTGTGCAGTTCATATTTCATTGTAAATAGCTTGCCATTTTTTTTCAAAAATATGAAATGTACCATTCATATTATGTATATTTTCTTCAATTACTAATTTATGTTTCAGTATGCCCAAAAAGGCAAAAAAGCATATTTGTTGTTTATAATGTTTTTTTATATAAATATAATGTTTAGCAAGTAGTATAATAAAGTTAATTTCAGCAAAACAGTTTAAATCATAATATATTCCAAATATGATGTGTTTCAGAGTCAGTTTGACCTTACATTGTGACACTCTATTCCACCATCTCTCCAAATGGCCCCAAAACACTCTTGTTGTTGAACATGAGAACAGAAAGTGTTCAATATCATCTATAGCATTGCATGTATTACATAAATCAGAATCGATGACAGTCAATGTGTATAACCATTTTCTACACGGTAAAATTCTGTGTAGTATTCTATATTGGAATGCCTGTAACCTTGTGTCTCTTGTACATGAATATGGTAGATAAAAAATACTTTTCCAGTCATCCTCAGTACCATAGGTAACCTCCCATTTATTCAAGGCAGTTGGCTTTTCTACTTTTTCTTTTACAAATGCACAATATATATGTTTTGCTTTTATATTAATTAAATCTGTACTGGTGTGTCTAAGATTGATTTGCAGTGACGAAAAGGGTGGGACTAAAGCATTATGTGGTAACAGTGATATAGCCTCCACCCATTCAGTTGGAATTGCCTTCCTTAATTTATAAAATCTTAATATATCACATTTTACATTATATCTGTCTACAAATTGTCTGTAATCCATAAGTTCATTCTTATCACTAAACAAATCACCCACTCTGATAATACCACATTTGTAAAAATCAGACCACAGTAAAGATTTGAGGTTTGTACTCCTTGTTTTTGCACTTTTTGACCCTTTTTTGATTTCTATTGGAGCAGTAATATATCTATTGGACCAAAGTATCTCGTTCTTAAACTGCAAAGCTTTGTCTGGTTCCGGTTTCAGTTGATTCCAGAATAGAAACATTTGATTATAAAAGGGTATCTGGATATTATCTATCACTTCATCAGGTAAATTAGAATAGGTGAAATGTTCAATTGACAAAGGTTTCAACAAGCACAGTAATACTGACTTCCATTTTCCATTACTTTCCAATGCCCTTTTTACCCACATTATTCTGTTGGCCTTAACCATGCTAAGAAAATCTGGTACCTTAATACCACCATCTTTTATATCCTGAATTACAACATTTTTCTTTATTTTTGGCCGTCCACCATCCCATATAAAGTCTGTGATAATGTCCTCAACCTTTGCAATAAAGGAAGTAGTTACTGGCAAATTAGAAGCAGGATATAGAAATTTTGGTGTAATCAATGCCTTCAAAATAGCAACCCTTCCTTTCAGTGATAATTTTCTTTGTTTCCATATATTGAGAACATTAACAGCATTTCGTAAACATGGAACAAAAGATGTTTCATGGACAATATCTGGGTCACTACTTATTGTAACACCAAGAGTTGAAATGGGACCATCTGTCCATGCTACACCAAATGTTTTGTCTGGCTTAAAGCCTTTCAAAGAACCAATACCTACAGCAATGGTTTTTTCTAAATTCAATTTCAATCCTGATAGTTGATAAAATGTTTGTAAACATGTTAGGGTATTTTCCATTGAATTTATGTCTGATACAAAAATAGTTGTGTCATCAGCCAGTTGTGACAGCTTTATCTCTGTCTCATCGACCATTATGCCTCTGATTGATTGGTTGTTTCTTATTGAGATAGACATGATTTCAGCAGCTATTATAAACAAATAAGGAGAAATTGGGCATCCTTGCCTGATTCCTCTTGTCAGTGAAAATTTGTTGGAAAAATGACCATTATTAATAACCACACTTTCAATATTATTGTATATGGCCTTTATCCAATAAATAAAACTATCACCAAAGTTAAAATATTTCATACTTTTGAGTAAAAAAGACCATCGAATGGTGTCAAAGGCCTTTTCAAAGTCTATTAAAAGGATAATACCAGGCATATCTCTTAAACTTGTGAAATCAATTAAATCTGAGATTGTCCTAATATTTTCTCCTATATACCTTCCTCTAATATAACCTGTTTGATCAGAATCGATTATTGTGGGCAAAACATCCTGTAATCTATGAGCTAGAGATTTTGTCAATATTTTATAGTCCGTGTTCAAAAGTGAAATTGGTCGCCAATTTTTAAGAAGTAAACGACTTTTCCCTTTTTTTGGGATGAGTGAAATGATGCCTCGTCTTTGATCAAAAGATAATTCACCTTTTTTGTATGCATAATTAATACTGTCTAACACAAGGTGTTTTATGTCAATCCAGAAAAAATTATAGAATTCTATGGTAAACCCATCAGAGCCTGGAGATTTACCATTTTTCATGCTTTTGATAGACTTTTCACATTCCTGCATTGTAATCAAACCTTCACATGAGTCTCTCTCTTGATCACTCAACACATTATGTTCTACTGGGAAAAAACTGTTTAATGTTACAATGTCCGCATCATCATTCTGCGCAGATGGGGGCTCACTATATAATGTTTTGTAGAAGTTTTGACACATTTCCATTATCTTATCTGTGTCCTCTATGACAGTATCATTGTCAGCTGTCAACTTTACAATGTTTTTATTTATGGCATTTCTTTTTTCTAAATTCAGAAAGTATTTGGTGTTTCTTTCACCAGCCTCTGTCCACCTGGCCTTTGACCTGATTATGGCACCATTGGCTTCTTCTCTTTCCAAAGCCTCCACTTCATTCTTAACTGTTTCATATTCTAGAAAAATGTCTTCATCATCACCATTTTGTTTATATAGTTTAAAACATCTGTCATATTCTTTGTAAATATTATTTTTATATTCCTTCTTTCTCTTATTAACAACAAATGAATGTGATAATGTTAACCCTCTGACTGCACATTTGATATAATCCCACTTGAGCCCTTTATCCTCTATATATTCCGTATCTTTTTTAAGGTGAGTAAAAAGCTCTTTCACATTCTTAACATAATCAGAATCATGCAACAGATTTGCATTAAATTTCCAGTAACCACGTCCACGAACATTACTTTTACCAAGAGAAATTCCAATTACACTATGATCTGATTTTATGCCTGGGAGGACAGAGGCTGATGAAATATAATTGCATGTATGTGCAGATAGCAACCAGTGATCAATTCTAGAAAATACCCTTGGCTTTCTCTGAACTCTAGTGAACAACTTTTTATCAGGATACATCATGCGGATAACATCTTGAAGTTCATTTGCTTCCATAAAACTTAACAACTCATCAGTGTACTTATTTACACAATTAATCATATCACCCCCTTCTTTATCCATGTCTGGACAAAAAACAGTATTGAAATCACCCCCTATCAATAAATGTACATAATTTATTGTGGCAATATTTTGTTTCAATTTATCAAGAAAGTTCAGTTGCCAATCAAGTTTGTCTCTTGTAGGAGCATATATATTTACAAGTAACATAGGTTCATCATTTTCATCAAACTTAGTGGTGAGATATAAAGATCTACCTGAATCATTACATTGTTCCTCATTACAAGTTATATCTAACCCTGGTGAAATCAGTGTTGCAACATCACCACTGTTTGAAGATCCATTTGAAAAAAACATATCCCCACCCCATTCATCAGACCAATCCTTCTCTACCTCAGGTGAGCTATGTGTTTCTTGTAAAAGAAAGATTGCTCTGTTGCTTTTCTGTTTAAGAAAGTTAAAAACCATTTTACGCTTAACCACGTCTCTAAGACCCCTAACATTAAAGGAAAATACTTGTATATTCAGGTGGCTCTGTCTGTTATTGGCTCCAATCATAGTGTAAGATTGTAATCCATATTAGGGTAATTAACATGCCACATATCATAATAGTCCAAAATATATATCAATGTGTGTCCCACAAGCCTAACAGGGTTATTTACATCAGAACAGTTACATAACCACATTTCAGCTAGACTTGATACATAGACCATTTTATGACCTGGTATGTCCACAGACATATTTTTGTAAACAATACACTGTAGTTCAACATATGTAACACAACCTACAATATTCATGTAAACATTGGTACCTGCAGCATGCAAATCAAAACAATGAAGTGTTGTATGGTGGATATAATGAGATGTGACATTTAAGACATGATGAAAAGATAGAACTGTTGAGAGCATGAACATCATGGTGAATAATGCTTCAATGTATATTTGAAACATTGAGGACCTTTCCTGGTTTTGGGAAAATCACATATCAGTAATATTATTATTATTGTCATTGTATGTAGATAGTCTCAAATTAAGTAAGTATATAACAGGTACATATTAAGGTGTTCAAATTAGCACGATAGTCCATGTTTAGTATGTCCATACTATTAATTAACTGTATATCTAAGATGTTAAAAGTCTGAGCTTAATAATCAGTAATATAGGACTGATAGAACAGATCCAGACAATATAATCACATTTGTGCTTTACACTTACTAGCTTTACCAGCTTATGTAGTCAGGAAGAGTAATAATGTATATCATATATCTGTTATGTAATGCAATTTTAATCCTTCTTTGCCCTTATTTGATCTCGCACCTGCATCAGCAAATATCCAAGTTTGTTAGTACCACGCCACGAGTCTTTGTTGTTGCTGAGGGGGTTGTTACTGTAGTAACCAACTCCCCAATATGTGTCTTTACCATTACATTCCGCTATCAGTTTATTTTCAGTGGATAGGAGGAACTGCTTCATGTCCATATTTTTGAATTTCTCGTCCAAGGCCCTCTTCATTACCACATCACACTGGGTTCTCCACCGCTGCTGGTCATATCCTTTCACATTACATCCAATCTGGTAACACTTAAAGGGTGTTGTTGCAGCCATCACCTTAGCTGCAGACTCATCATCACCAAAGTACTCACACTTTTCATGCTGGTAGTACTGCTCAGACCACTGGTAGTTTACATTGTCTATCTTGATGGGACATGGGTGAAAGTTGCTAAGAGGACTTTCCTTTCTAAAAAACTTCACCATATTGGGTTTGAACTCTGTGGCGATCTGGGCAGGGTTGAGATCGGCTGGGAGGTCCTTAATCTGATCTACGGTGTATGATCTGCCTCTAAGAGTAAATCTGTCCACATTAATGAAGGCATGATCTTTGTGCCAGGGATTAGCCTTTGCTGCCTTCAGTATTGGATATAGTTGCCTACGTTTGGACTCTGTTACATCACTAAAATCTTCATTTATGTAATAGGGTGTGCCTTTTAGTGCACTCTTCCTTCCCCATATTGCTTGCCTATCAGCAAACCAGTGCATTTTAATGATAATGGGCCTATTCTTGCCCTGTACATAACGTCCTTTTCTGTGGCTCCTCACTACTTTCATATTCTCTACCTCCTCTGCTAAAAACTCCATGGTGTTAGTTAGTAGCCTGTAAATGTTTTGTCTACAGTCAAGCTCTGTTTCACCTCTCTTTTCTTCATATCCATAGAACAAGAGGTTATCTCTTCTTGACTGGTCCTCTAATCTGGTCATTTTCTCCTTGTTTTGGTTAGTCTCCTGCCTGAGCTGAGCAATCTCAGCTTTCAGATCAGTGAGCTCCTGGTTTTGCTTGTTTACTAACTGTTTAATGATGCCTGTCTCAGCCATGGCTGCCACAGCAGTGTCCACTGCATAATTAACTGACTGGTTCAGAGTAATCTCCACACTGCTAATCCGCTCATAAAGTTTCTCAAATATTACTTTTGCCCAATCAGGAGTGTCAGCTAGGAGTGACATGGGTGCTCTTTTTGGCGAGTTGCCATCTTTGCTGCTTGAAATACTAGTATTCATATCCTGTCTTTTCCTTTTTTCTCCACCTAGAGATGACACTGCTTCTTCTAGTTCACTCATGATGACCAGAGTATATTCACAAAAATATTAGGCCAATTTTTGTAATAGATTTCCACACACTAAGTCCCAAAAACCAGGAAAAGGGGTGAGACTCTTAACTGCTGGTTGTCTGCACCATTCCTGAACGACTCTCTCTGTAGACCATTCTATAATGTTTAAGAAACGTCCATGTCCGCGATATCAGAATCATACACCCAATTTATGAAGAGCTCAAAGCAAATGCATTGATTATAATGAAATGTTAGCCAATTTTGTCAAATCACACAACGTTCACATTTAATTTACACTGGCAATGCATTCATTGGAAGGCCAACACAATGTATCATTTTTTTCATTTGATAAAATCTTTATGATGTTATTTTCAAATATACGTGTCCATTCCATTTACGGAGCATTTGCCCAACAAGGCAATTTCGCATTGATGCAACGAAATTTTTTACTTTAAATTTAAAAATATTCAATAATAGCTCAAACAAATGTCAAACTACCGCATTGTTCAAAACAATGGGTTGCTATGACATGATGCACACAAGCTACAACGTCATAACTCCATTTCATTATACTCCAAGGCCTATACTTGGAGTAATTTTGTATGGAGCTCGAGGCTTGACGGCCACTATATGAATGTATTGAATCAATGCATTGCTTATAATATTTATAATAAATAAATGTGTAAAGCGCTACTACCAGACAATGTCTGTTTTTATCGCCATTCAGGGCACTAATCCCTGCCTTCAATCCTTGAAGATATTAGTTGAGGGACTAATACTTGTGTACTTGGGGAGAGCATTCCAAAGCTTAGGTGTAATGGCCGAGAAAGCCCTATCCCACACTCTTTTCATATTTAGTGTTTGGGACAGAAGGTTTGATCCTTGTATTTGGTCTTATATCCCTTCCAGTGCATGTGGTTTATGTCCAGGAGAAAACGTAGGTAAGGAGGTGCCTTCCAATCTAACAAGCAGTATCTTATGGTCAATTGTGTCAAACGTTGCTGAGAGGTCAAGAAGCAGTAATATTACTTTCTCTCAGGATGCCATTTTGCACTTTTAGAAGTGCTGTTTCAGCTATGATATTCCAGATAGGCAGACTGAAATTTGTCAGTACGTCCATTTTGCACCAGGTGAGGTACTAGTTGGTTAGCTACTGCCCTTTCAATAAGCTTGGAGATATAGGTCAAATTTGAGACTGGCGTGTATTTTTTCTCAATCAACTCTAGGTCAAGATTCGTAAGCAAGGGAGCTATCAATGCTATCTTCATACTGACAGGTACTGTCACATCAGATAGTGACTTATTAATGATAGCTGTAATAAGTCGAAGATAGGATCTAGCTCACGTGGGATAGGATCTAGCTCACCTGACTTCTTTCTTTGCTGCCTTACGAATCAACTTGCGGGTATCCTCTGTTGTTCGAGGGACAAAACTTGCCAAAGGAGACAGCATCAGGAGTATTGTTTGCCACGCCATCTATTGGTATAACCATAGTGATAGGGGCATTATCCATTTCTCCCCGGATTTTCTTCCGAGAAAGAAGTGAGACTTATTTGCTTGGGAAGAGGGATCCTCAGTATGGGGCATGGGGGTGTCCCAAAATTTGTCTTTTGGGGTCATGTTTGTTTTCATCTTCTAATTTGGCAAAATTTTCAGATTGCGAGGTCTTCAGTTTGGGAATTGTAATCATTCCTCTGAGAATTGTAGATTTCTCTATCAATATGTAGATTAGACCTAATCATCTTTCTCTCTAGCCTTCTTTTGAGGGGCCTATTCCTTCTTGATCAGGTCACTCATCCAAGGGAATGGTTTTCTATGGGACACCAATGGATTTGAACGTATCACAGTTGCTGACTTCAGAACAGTGGAAAATTGAACATTTATATTTTAAACAAATAAATTGGCCAATTGTTTACTGAAGTTTTATACCTCATTTTGGTTTCTTTTCAAAATTCAGAATTTTGAGGCTTTCAAAACCATCCACTCGAAATTAATAAATCTCTTCGTTTCAGTTCTGATTGCTTCAATAACAAATATTCTGACAAAAAAAGAAAAATGCATATTCCAAACCTTTTATTTTTACACATCTTATAAAAATTGTGTTACTATTCATGTTACTTTGTTGTTAATGATGTAGCATTTATAAAATTCCTAAAATTGTATTTTTTTTTATTATTTTTTTTATTTTAAATGATGACAAAATAGTATATAAATCAATTTATTTCTGATGGTGCATATTATTGGCAGGGATATAAATTACATTTTCTGAACTAATTTTTTCACTGAACAACTTGGTATATTTTTCATGCTGCCAATTTTTGCACCAATAGCTAAAGATAAACTGGAAAGAAAAAAATAACAATTAAACATGTGGTTTCCTTAATATCTGAGGTTGCAAAAGCAATTTAAACTCATTTCCATAACTTTGATATGAATGTACAAATCTTATCATAAAATCGTCAAAACTTGGAGCAGAAAAATAGGATCTCACTCGTCCTTCAGACTCTGGAGATCCTTCCACCAGAACCAACTTGAGAGATCTGTCTCCCTGAACACTTTAAAATAATTTGTATGCAATATCCTTTTAGAAAACGATATTTATATATCTCCATCCCCCAAATATCCGTCTGTCCGTAAATCTCGCCAAATGTCGTCTGCTGACGATGCGTTTGATTATGAAAATCTAATCCAGAACCCCAAAACACCACTACTACTCTTCTAAATGGGCCCCGGGTGTGGAGTAGGCGATCTTTGTTTCCGAGTGGATCTGCAAACTGCTGAAAGAAGGAAATGTGAACAATTTGGAGTCCCACCATCCCCAACTCACTACGCGACAGAATGAATCAAATGCATAACAGAATGACATGTACATGCACCAGTCCTCGTCGTCTCTGATCGCTATATATGCAATTTGCTCAAATATAGTCGATATAATTACATATATTTAAAAATCCCAAACAAATTGAAAAGTCTTAATAATATACTCTTCCAACCAGATTTTTTTAAATACCGAAAGATCGTGCTTAACCATGAAATTCTGAGGCTCAGTTTATGGACATAATTGGACATGAAACAGTCGTGTAACGTGGTCTTCCTACATTAATGCACTGAAAGTCCAGTAATGGAGGTAACATGTTCATTGCATGTTGTGTCAATCCATAATATCTTTCAGAGGAGATTGATATAGGACTGACCCTGTCAACTCTAAAGCTAAAAAATATAAAAGCCTGTCTTGGCATGATGCCTAATAGAAGGAATGATTGAATGAATAGTTGTTTACCACACCACAGTGAGTGCAACCCTCCACAACAGGACCTCTTTCTCCTATCAGTCACGGGATAAGGTGCATTCAGGATTACATAAAATAATTTAGGCTGTGCAAGAACAAATGACTATTATACAGAATCTGCTTAGAACATCTGGTTAGACAACGGATCACAGGTCATGATCTCATGTAATAGCATGCTTTTCAAAAATCTACTTATAAAGATATTGTCATATTTCAAGTGTTAAGAAGTATATCTTCTTTCGTCTGAAGATATAAATTAAGTGTTGGTAATAGCTAACACTATCTCCATGGTAACTGAACAATATGTTTGCTTTACTTTTGGAAATTGATTTATGTGTCTAGATACTCAATTCATGTAACTGTGTTTCAACAATCCGTGATGAGTAGTTATGAGATGAATGCTCGTTTCCGGGGCTCGTTTGTCCATAAACTGAATATGCATTGCAGTTGCTTTAATAAAATTGTTTCCTTACTTATGTAAGAAGAGGTACAATACAGTTTCAATATAATAATAATAATAATAATAATAATAATAATAATAATAATAATAATAATAATAATAATAATAATAATAATAATAATAATAATAATAATAATAATAATAATAATAATAATAATAATAATAATAATAATAATAATAATAATAATAATAAATTTTCGGAGATTTGTCTGACAGATAGCAAACCGCAATTCTTTTCAAATTGTGGGGTCTTTCAAAAGATACAATTGTTTCCATGGCAACCATTTATATGTTTTTGGGATTCTGGAAAAAGGTACATTTTCATCTCAAGCTTTACACTGAATATGTATTTTTCAACAAAATCACGTGAGAAGGTGATAGACATGGCAGCACATTTGAAAATGGTGTAAAAGTTAATTATTATAGAATTCATGGTTACCATGACAACGGAATACTTCAAATTTTCATATAAATATCAAATATGACCTCAAATTGTATCTGATTTATTATTAAGATTACAATTATTCAATCAAATTTGACCACCAGTTGCTAGATGTAATAATAATAAGAGTCTTGAGCCAATGGAGGAAAAAGCCATGTCACCCACTGTCCTTAGGCAGGTCTTAGGGACAGATAGATAAGTACCATCATTAGATCTCAGACACCTATCTCCATTTCACTTGGAGTAGTTCATGCAAGGTCAACAGGGATGTAGATCTGGGTATCATCTGCATAAATGTGGTAATTGAGGCCATATTTAGCCAGGATGTCCACCAATGGGGACATGCACATTGTATTGGACCCAGGACAGATTCTTGGGCCCAGGACAGATTCTTGTGGGACCCCATATTTTTGGTGTTTGAGAGAGGACCTATTGCACCCCACCTTGACGCATTGTTTGCTGTCACATAGGTATGACCTAAATATCGGTGAGGTTTGAGACAGTTCTGAGTTTTAGGACTAATTTCTTCCAAAGGGGTGCAATGATAGCAATTTTCATGTTTTCTGATACCGTTCAATTAGTCAGTGATTTGTTGATGATGGCCGTAAGGATGAGTAATGAGGTCAAATAATAGCCAGGTAGGGATGGGCTCAAGCTCACAGGACTTCTTCATTGTAAAGAGCAAAAATCTATCCAGCTCTGATGGATAGATTGGGCCAGGTTGGGGCCTTGAGCCATTGTTTGTAGTGTCATCTGATGGCAGATTTGCACAAGTTAGTGATTTTTTGTTGCAGATTTTTTCCATTGAAAAAGCCATTGATCTTCTCAGCTTGAGAAATATCACAATCAGATTTGGGCATTGGCGTATCCTTAGTCTTGTGCATAACCCTAAAAAGCTGTTTAGGGTCATGTTTGTTTTCCTCAACCAAATTTGAAAAATATTTGGATTGGGATGACTTAAATAAAGAGCTATATTTGTTTCTCTGGATGTTATATAATTCTTTATAAATGTGAAGTCCTGTCATTCATTTTTGTCTCAAGTCTTCTCTTGAGCTCGAGACCTCTCCTGCTTAATTTGGTCATTCATCCAAGGCACTGGTTTGCCTTGGGACACCTTAGCCTTTTTTAGGAGAGCATGTTTATCCATCAAGGATGTAAGCTTCTTATCACAGAAATTCACCATGTCATGTTGGAATAAATGTTCCCATCCAGAAGCTTGACATGTGATAGATTTGATATTGTCCCTAAAGGATTGAAGGTCCATACCCCTATAATTCCTATAACTGATGGATTTTCTTGGGGGTTTATGGGGGTATGATATCAAGGCACAGTCTGATCATCTTGTGATCAGATATGTATTCATCAACCAGGTGACTTTTAGAGATTTGGTTCCCTTGAAAGTAATGATCAGATCAAGGGTATATATCAAGATCAAGGAATATAGCCTCATAGTGGGCAACCAGCTGGGTAAATTCATCATAGAAAAGAGTTGGTATACCTATTCATACCAGATGGTTCTGACCTGTAGATGACCACAAAGGTTATTTTCTTGCCTTTGATTAGTATGGAGGCCTCCATGAGCCCCATAGTACTAACAGTAGGTGGGTCCAACCTATTGCTTGTGAAAGGTAGTTCACACCTGCGTAGAAGTCCCAAATCTCCACCATTGCGTCCCATCCTGGGGAATGAGTGGAATTTAAGGGACCCTTCCTTAAGTTCTCTAATGACCCTTTCTTCACCAGTGGTGTGCATCCATGTCTCTACCATGAACAGAGGAGATCATTTTCCAGGAAGTAGTCTTTTACCTCTAGGATCTTGTTAGAAATGCTCTGGACATTGCAGGAGCCAATGTGGACCTGGTTGCTAGGTTTATTTTGCGTTGTTGGGGCCCTATTGTATGCAGTGCCACCATTGTTTACAGCGCCCAGCTCACCACATGTCACCCGAGCCAGCTGCAGAGGGCAAGCATTCAGATTGGCTGAAGAGTACAGAATATGTATTGGCATTGATATTGACCTTGATATTGAAATTTATGATCTTGAACTTTGAAATTAGAAATAATGCTAGTTATGACTATTTTCTATGAAATATAGCTTGCTTTATGACTATCTTCTATGCTTAACTCAGCAAAACAGTTCACAAAAACTATATTTGTGAAGTAGAATAGAAAAATCCCCTTGACCTGTAGGACATTTTTATGGCCGTCTATGAATTTTAGATCTTAATTATGGACATTATGATTCACCATTAGCCTCAAATAAATGTCCACGATACCTAGCATTTTTTTCAATGCTTTAACCTATAATTGACCTTTATATCTAAATATATGACCTTGACCTTTGAAATTAGAAAAAAAGCTAGTTATGACTATTTTCTATGGAATATAGCTTGCTTTATGGCTATTTTTTTTAATGAAATATAGCTTGATTCAGCAAAATATAATTCACAATAACTATATCTGCGAAATAGAATAGAAAATAAATCACCTTGACCTGTTTGACCTTGCCAAAACAAAGAATATTCACCTTTTTGACATTTTTTGCATTTTATGAAGTTTGGATCTTAATTATGGACATTATGATTCCCCATATTTAAATGGAGAATGAGAGGTGGTGGGTTCAACTCTCACTGCCGACAGTGTAACTTTCAGATTTAAAATTTTAGAAATTTGATACAAATACGGCGGTTAAATAATTATTTTTGATGTATTTCAGTGGACATGAAAAGTAATATTAAGTATATTAGTGGATATAAAAAGAAGCATAAGGCACATCAGGTTTAATTTGGAATAACTGTTTCACTGAAAACTCTGTCCCAAGGTTTCAATCACACCTCAAGTTGAAGTTTGTGCTCAAATATTTCCGTGCTTTGATAAGATTTGAAGGTATTTTTTCAGATCTGATGTTGGTGCTTACATTATGAGTATTTTACTCAGATCCAAGATTTTAGGATTTTTCCAATGTGCTCAGGACGTTTATGCCCAGATTCCGAGTTTTCATGCTCAGATTCTGAGACAGCTCAAGAGGCTGGCTTCAAGCTAAAGTTATTGCCCCAAAAAGTTTGAAAACTCAGAAACTGAGCAAAAAGATCTTTACAAAATATGGAACAATTTCTGTTCAATTAAAGGGCTGAATAAAGTGAATAGAATTACATGCAGATAAGTTCACAGTCGCACTGGAAGGTTATATAACACAAAGTGTTCCCCCATTCTGAGCCTGCTATCCACTATTTTAGGTCTCTGAATTTTTTCATTTCAGTATGTCAAAAGAGTATTTACTTAAAAACAATTGAAATTTGACATCATGTAACTCAGATATGTACGAATTATGTACTACTGAGATTCTGAAAAAAATGAAAAATACTTCACTTTGGAAACAAACATCAGTATGTCACAGCCTCAAATTTACGATTTGAAGTATAATGGGAAATTGGGCCCTGTGCAACTCTGACAATATATTTTAATAAATTGTTGAACTGTTCCATAATATATTCAATTTGGATATAAAATATATTCAATTTGGGTAAAATAGACTATTTTGGAAGAGACATTTCCTTCAACAAAACAAGAAACACAATATTATTAAAAACACCACAAGTTATCAAAAACAAGAAACTTTGAGGGGGTTACCTTAGGAATCACAGGTACTCAAATGCAATATCATACCATTTCAAGAGGCATAAGCCCTACTAGACAAATACTTAGTAGACAATAAATAAAGGTTTTATCTACCTTTGGGAAAAATAACTTGTTTCTCCAGAAAATATCAATCCATTATACAACTACATGTTTTTGTCCATAAAGCAAGGTTTTTTGTCCATAAAGCAATTTGTAAAAAAATCCTTATTATAGAAACCTTCATTAATAACTATTGCCCAATTATGCCAATCATAAAGAATTCTGATTATTTTAACTCTGAATAGTGATCGCTCTGAATAGTGATCGCACAAGAATAGACATGAAGTTTTCACAATGTACAATGTATGCTGCTTTTTCTTGTGTATGGTGAGACCATACATACCCATCAGCAAGACCTGGGCACCTGTTTCAATCACTTTTTTTGTATGCAACTCTTAGACCAATAATAAATATATGTAATAAAATAGACTATTTTATAACAAACTGCATATATATATAGTGATCAGAAGCGATGAGGGCTGGTGCATATACATCAGAGATTTTTGTGTACATGTCATTCTGTGATGCATTGGATTCATATTCTTGTGTAGATTTACATAAAATATTTACATAAAATAGTCTATTTTACCCAAATTGAATATATTTTATATCCAAATTGAATATATTATGGAACAGTTCAACAATTTATTAAAATATATTGTCAGAGTTGCACAGGGCATTCGATTTGATCCGCTCGGAAACAAAGATCGCCTGTGTCACATAAGATTTTCAAAATCAATAGCATCTTCAGCAGACGACATTTGGTGAGATTTATGGCCAGGCCATTTGATATTTCTTGTTAAAGTTGATGCATATCATTCACCTAATTATTCCATCCCACAAGTATTCTTTTATCAAATATTTCAAGTGCCTCATAATTATGAGCAGATTTTTTATATTTTACTGCCATCCTAAGAGGTAGAGAAGATTATGTTATGTTTTCAGAATAATTTGCCTGTTATTAAGACAATTTGGAGTAAATCTTGTCCAAATTACCACCAAATTTTTCGTCCTCTAAACACAATAGGTGTCAATGCATATTTTTCATCCTCTCAACACAATAAGTGTAAATGCTATTCAACTTTTAATCTCCCACACTGTTCCATACCAAAGACTTTCCATTTAGAGTTTAGTATTTTCTCTCAAAGAATGAAACTCATTATCAGAATGTGTCTATAGCACCAATATCCTAACACACACAACTACTGTCTGTACAAATATAAAATATAAACTGCAATCAGTAGACAACTCATTATTTATTGTTGGCAACTTGCATTTTGTTTTTATCACAGTATTGCTGACACTACAATTAATAAAAATATCAAAAGATCAATGGCCATTTGGTGAGGTTTAAGCTTGTAGTTGGGCAGTTTCATTGAAATTAATAAATATATTAATAATAATAATACTATGGTTGCTGTACACACATCCAGGTTGCTGACCTATCACAGCAGCTGACACAACCGCAAGGATGATTTTTTTTCAACCAATGAATACTGGCTTACAAATGGTTACAAGAATTATCAATGTTAACAATGGCAGGAAGTAGTTCAATATTACAAATCATCTCCTGAATATCAGGTTTATCTTGAATTATTACACTTTCTTTATCACAGAGATATTGTCACCGATTGATAAAAGAAGTAATCGGTGGCTAGTATATATATTTCTGAGATATGCAATGTTTTCAAAATTAACTACTTTCTCTGCCTCCAATTGTTAATAGAGTGATTTATGTTAGGATGTAAATGGAGAAGGTTAAACACATATAGTCCTGTGTAGCAAGTATGATGATTGATGAATTAAGTGTGTATTCTTATGTCCCCATCACTGGGCACCATTCCTCACTGTATACATGCAGAATGATTGATTATTTTTTTAAATCAATACTGTCATTTTAAATCATGGATACATTGCATTTTTTTTATCACAGATTGCTACTTTGTTTTCAATATTAGTCATTTTTCCACTAGATATTTTTCTCTTTTTTTAGTTTCAGATTACCATTTTACTTTTTTTACCATTTTTTTGTCCATTTTTCCCTCTTTCATTAGGTTCTAAACATTTTTTCTTTCTCCATAAATAATACTGAAATGAGCACCACAATTGCCGGATAATGCAGATCTCACTCACAGATTCCATGCTGCAAACGTTTTGGCACAAAGTTGAGCATTACCAGTCTCTCGTTAGAACACCACTGCTCTATTGTTAGAACGACACTGCTCTATTGCTCAGTTGTTTCAATCAACTTTGCTGCTTGTTGTGCTGTCCTCCTCACCAGGTGGCACTTTGTGGGAGGATTTCAGCTGGCTGTTGTGCTGTCCTCCTCACTAGGGGGCACTTTGTGGGTGGATTTCAGCTGCTTGTTGTGCTGTCCTCCTCACTAGGGGGCACTTTGTGGGAGGATTTCAGTTGTGCTATCCTCCTCACTAGGGGGCACTTTGTGGGAGGAATTCAGCTGCTTGTGCTGTCCTCACTGGAGTGTGCTTTGTGGGAGGACTTCAGCTGCTTTGCTCTTGTCTTGTTATTATTAACATTCACATTACCAGCTACAGTTCCTCCATGTCTATAGGTAAGCTTTGGCAGAGCATTGTTCTCTTTCTCTTTCTCTCGGACACTGAGTGCATTAGCTCTGCTTGCCAGACCAAAAAGTAACTCAGCTTCTCTTTTTACCTTTGTGCTGAGATTCTGCATCTGTTGAGTAGGGCGGCGTAGATGTGTTAGAACAGGTCTCTCTGGAGCCCCCTGGTGGTGCTTAGGATGCCTTGATATCTGATTCATACGTGCCATGAGCGAGAGATTTCCTTTAGATCCTTGTGTGTTGTACAAGCGTTCTGTCACGCTTTTTACTATGTTACCTCTCTGTCTCGGAGGACATGACTGATGTCTCTGCACACCTGCTGAGATGACTTGGTCACTGATCATAGCACTCTTAGACGCTCTATCACTGAATCCATTCTGAGTACTAGAGTGCTTCTGATCAGAATTGTTTAAGGTACAAGTTGGACTAGGCACTATTTTCTCTGCAGGTTTAGGTTTACTGGCACAAACAGTGAATGTTCCTTTGTCAGGTGTTTGGCACTTGGCGAGAGTATTTGGCTCTGTTTCTTTCTTGAGGGATTCTGCTGTGATATCTGCAGGATGATTGCTCCTAACTTTGATTTCTACATTCTGATCCTTGGAGGCAATAAGTTTTACTCTGACACCGTTTGTCTTCTGAACAAGTTGTGTAATGCTGTTATTACCAGTTTTTTGGTTTGTTTCATCAGTTTTGTTCCTCATATCCGCGGTGATCTCTTGGTTGCTTGTTCCATTTAAGTGCGGACAGCTAGAGCTTGCAGTGGCAGCAGAGATAGGCTTACTCTCATCAGATTTTGAACAGTTCATTTTTTTGTTTTCAATACTTTCTTGAACAACTTCTGTAGACTCACCCATGTCCTTTGTTTTTGCACTTGCAAGTTTTGCAAGATCTGATTCACTCTTGTGACCTTTGGGATCATCAAACCTTTTAGTTGAGATGCTACTGGGTGCACTATTTGGGGCATTCGCATTACGCTTACTCACTGCATTACTCAACGTCAGAGAGTTTTGTACAGTCAAAGTGGACCGAGTTTGGGGATTTTGGCGTTTTGGTACAACTTGATTCTTTTTACTAATCATTTTGTTGTTGAAAACATTGTTCTTTTGAGATATGAGCTTTGTGATAGGACCGCGTGAGGGGCCTGCTTTGGGTTTGGATGAGGTGTAACCTGAGGACTCTGCCCCACTGCTGCTGCCGCTAGTGCTGCTGCTGCCGCTGCTGCCGCTGCTGGAGCTGGTCTCCTGCGAGGTGGTGCTCTCCGTGTCATCTTGCACTGATGTTATCTCCAGGGTGGACTCGGTTTCTGCCCAGTCTGCTGTGCCTGGCAGGGATGCCTCCGACTGCTGCTCTGAAGGCTGCTCTGATGGAGAGTCCTGATTATTGTTGGACTCATTATTGGGATGAACCACCTCAAGATCAAGCTTAAATATTGTCTAAAACAAAATAAAACAAACTTAAAACTTACACAAAATTTGGCAGCATTGTTAATCAAAATGAATTTGATTGGAATTCAGCCATGCTTATGTTGTTTAAAAATGTTCTTGAGTAAAACTTCATTTACATAAATTAGTTGCACTGCTTTTAAAACCTTTTGATCCCAGTTATGATTAATTGATACATTCACCTAATGGCAACATCCTCATGGAATGAATATTATGAACATTTTATGTTTTGATGTGTAATGTAAAAGGTGAATACTGAAACAGGCTTTGGACTTTCTTTACACTTTAATTATAAATATTTGTAAATGTTTAAGTTTAAATCATAAATGCCAGTTATGTTCACACAGGTATGGACTGTGATGTTAAATTGCAAAGAGACATGGCAAACCAATTTATAAAAATGTACACTTCATTGTTCAGGTGTATGATATGGGCATCTGACAGATTAACTTAGCAGCTAAGAATATAAAACATTCAGTATGATGCATCTCTCTAACCCTTTAGCCTTCACAATACCTTTTTTACAATTCATGAAAGCTTATTAAATGAAACATTTTGTAGTTGTAAATTTTTATGGCTATTTCTATTTGGTCATCTTTTTCATGTAATAAATATTCCCCTCATAATTTGTATCTGAATATCAACTAGTAGATAAACAAACCTCTAATTTCTTAGATTCCTCGGCAATGAGTTTTTCGAGATCTTTCTTCCAGCCGAGGAGACGAGCAAACACCTTAACTCTCTCCAGCAAATCTCCTGAAAATCACTTATCTCTTTAATATTTACAATCAGAGAGAGATTTCTTTCCAAATATATTTGATTGATTGATTAAGGGTATTTATGGGTGCTGGTAGTGAGTGCCCCCTAGTGGCAGAGGAGTAAATTACCAAAATACTGTACTTGATGGGAATTGGTACATTTATGGTGTAAAAATACATTCCCTATTAAATTAAAAGCATTAATGACATGAATCAATATTTAAACACTACAATATTTTAACTATAAGGTATGGTTACAAGTATATTTCTTTCAAAATAGTAGTTTGTCCTAATCTTCCTTGATGATAGTTTTGAAGAGAAATGAAGAAGACAAGCAAATAAGTTCTGCAGATTACACAACTGCACTTTTACAACAGGAGTAGGCTTGTTCTTAGCTGTGTTTATTTCTTTTCATTGGGAAGGAAATTCCCTGTGATCCTAGTGAAACAGATTTTCTCATTGTGATTTGTATAATTTGAAAATAAAAAGGAAGTTTGGCAATCAGATATGTGAAGGGAGGTGAAAAAGATTCATATTTTTGAAATGATCAAGTGTTCTTTACCTCTATTTTTCTCTTAATGTATTTGAAAAATAGAAAATCTGTTTCACTAGGATCACAGTAAATATTGTTAAGATCACTTTTACAAAGTTGTTTGGAAATCCACTTTATTATGGTCCCACAATCTGCAGAAATTTTTCCCTTTGACATTTTGACATGACAAAATAAATTTTGGAGCAGTGACATATTACTATGCAGTATATACATCTATAATATAGTTGCAAAAAGATATTTAACCCAGCCCATCTTCTATGGTTCAACTCAGTACATTAGACAACTACAGTCTATATATTTTCCATTAGAATTGGTTTTAGAATATGTTCTATCCTTACATTGATATGGCATCCTTCATTTAAGAATCTTTTCTACATTATTCCACAAAATAGAATGTTGAAAGTTCATCTGAAGATTACAGTGATGATAAAATGATTCATTAAAATTTACTACATATTTCCACACAACAGTTCCATGCATGCCAACTTTTTAAAATTCCCATGCATATATTTGATGAAAGAAAACAATTTTGTGAAATAAATTATTGACTATTAAACACCAGAATTATTAAATCTAGTTTGTATTCAGATAGTGATTGACATGCTTTATTTATGTTTTTTTTTCTCCAAGAATCCACGGTGTATCTGTGATTTTTATTCCAGCATACAGATGTGATGCATGACTGAGTACAATGGGTGAAGGATTCAGACATGCTGACTGTTACCTGTCACACAGGTCCAACTCTCCGGAATGATATCCCGAGGGTCTGGTCGCACTTGGTACAAAATATCAAATTATTACATTCTCATCGATAAATTCAATTTTAATGTCCACTTTTATAATCATTATTTGTAAAAAGAGTAGTATGACTATAATAACCCACCTTCAATGACAACATCATTCATTCGCCGTTTGCGTTCAAATGGTCCGACAGCTTCCCTGTTGAAAAGTACCCGGGGTACATAGATGCGAACAGAATCTACAATACCGGCAAATGGCTCTACCTGGAAGTAAGGATGTCAAAGAACTTTTTAATTGCAGCTCAAAGATATCTGTTTTTTTCATTTTTGTTAGTCTGATTGTGGATATTGCAATATGTATGGATAATCTAATCTGATCATTCACTTTTATTCATGTCATTCATAAAAACAAAGCAATTCAAAAAGAATTCTCATGTCACAATGAGTCTGTTAACAATTTTGAGAAGATAAAGATATATTTATTTCACTGAATGAAACAATGACTGCAAAATCAAATGCACACAAAAAGTTATCTGAATTATATTGACTTAAATATTCCTATATAAACCTGATAAATTTAAATTTAGATTTTTAATGACTGTCTTATATATATAATGATGTATCACCTCCAGGGACGTTCCCATGACAATGAGCATGTCAGCCTGTGGGAAGTCTCTCAGATAATAGTAGAACCTCCGCGGCAGATCCTCACCAAAGAATACGATGTCCGGCTTCACCAAACCTCGACACCCTTCACGCTTGCACTTTGGTGTCTCACTTTGGAAAATAGCAGCCTGACAGAAAAATATATGCAATTGTTAAGGTTAGGGGGAACAGTGTCTTCTATAGTTCTTTTTTCCCACCAAATAAAACTTGTCCCCCACATTTGAACCCCCAAAAATAACATAGTGCAAGATAATTGCTTGGTATTAAAATAACTACAAAAACGATTGCAGTTATTAATATGTAAAAGGCCGATGATCTTTCTTTTGATATGGTTTTTCATTTGTTCTGTACATTTTATCAATTCTGATAATTTTAGATTTGAAGTTGAAGTAAAAAATGGAAAAAGCTGGGTATTTTGGTTACATTTATAGAAAGGATAGATATAACTTTGAAAACATATTTGAGAATAACTGCAAATGCCAATCTGCATAATTAATATTTAGCTAGAATGATGCTTTTTTAGTTTAAATAGACAAAATTTCAATAAATGCCTTATACCTCAAGTAATTTGTGTTTTTGAAAAATTATTCAAATATTTGTAAATTTTATTATTTACACTATTTGGTTATTTTGGACTTGACTTTGAAGAAAGTCAGATATTTCAAAATATAGACCATTAACCAAAATTTCCAATATTTGGAGCAAATCTGTAGTTAAATTTTGATAATTAAATTTGCAAATGTTCTCAATTTTGTCATAAAAATTGTGGGAAATTTTGAGAAATATATTTTGTTTACTTCTAATTTTGTATCACTGGGCAGTGATGACGTCTAATGCAGCAGCTACTGGCTAATGTATTAGTCATAGAAAATCAATACATGATGATCCCCTCTGAACTGATACATGGTATTTATTTAGTTGGTTTTGATAAGTTATAATGGTGCACTATTTCATGTAATTGAAGGATCAATGATGCCATAATGGTTCTGTGGTTTTTTATCAATGAAATAGTGATGTCATGCTTTTTTGGTATCATAGCAATAGTCAAGGACACATTTCATACAGTTGTGATCCTCTGTGTGAAGTGTCCATGTTACCCCTAACGTTTAATTTAGATGATAAAATACTAATTTTTGTGATTACATATTAACAGATATTGGTTTGTAAATAAGCACTGGGCAGCAAACTTTACTGTTCTCATATTACTTACAACAGTATATACAAAAGCAGCAGACCAAAACAGAAAGATGCAATGAGACTGCAACATTGTGTTTACCTGTTTAATGTTAAATCTTCCAATGGACTAAATAGTGCAGTTTATAAAACATTTACCAATAACCAGAATTCTTTTTGTTTGATAACAAATTTATCCACAGGCAGATACTGATGCTAGCTTAATATATTTTTGTGGGCAAGAGGGAGTAGTATACAGCTCACCTTGACCTCTTCTCCAGCATTGACCAGCTTGCACCGGGTACAGGAAGCAGTGAGGAATGTCCCATGAGCCTCTATTACCTTGGATGCTGGGATACCTGCCACTGTCAACAAGTTTAAGGGAAAAAAAATTTATGTCACTTTTATGCTTTTTTAAAAAAAATATTTGCTGTATATATCAACTGTACTCCACTGACAGCCAGTAACAAAACATACTACTGAAAACAAGTAGCAACTGCCTGGCTGAAATCACCTGCTGTCCATATCAACCTTACTCTAATTCAATCAAGATTTGGTATATCTTCAGAACGCTGGGTGATTAACTTCGGGAGTTTCATGCATAATTGATCCACACTTCTTTACTAACTATAGCCTGTGGATCATGTGAAATTCAATGCTGTGAATGTACACACACTGATGCTAAAATATATTTCAGAGTAAGCCACACTGCCATTTAAATATTTGAAATAATTATAGTTCAAATACGTCAGTACCAAACATGATCACATTCTAGTGGTTCATTACACCATTATTGATATCCTTGGTCTGGTGCACATTAAGCAGTAAGAGCCAAGCATCTGATTAGTCACACATAAACATGATAGAATAGGTCAGCAGTCATAGCATTTGGTCATGTGCAGCTCATGTATGGCAATATATAATCATGAGATAGCCCTGTGTCTGGCCCCATAGGTCACACCTACGTGAGGCTGAAAAGAAATGACTCTTACTATTAAAAATAAAAGAAATCTCTCTTAAGGTCTCAGATCAAATTTTATAGATCCTGATTCCCTAGTATCCAAATCCTTGTTTTTGTTATGATTAACTTTGTGTAGACTTTCCTTTGCATCGGGTTCACCTTAACACTCTCTCCAAAGATGCTATTATTTTGGCTTGATTGTTTCAAATATACCATGTGTCCTGACAAGGCAATGCATGGCATATTTATCATATATCGAGATTAAAAATTATGGTACATAAAATGATCTATAAAAGTGACCTTTATCACTCTGTGTAATGAGACAGGGCGTGGCTTAAAATGGCATACTCATACTAACATTGACTGTTGCAATAGCACTGAAGACTCTCATAACTCAATAAATATTAATCATCACCAAATTTGAATGCTGATATTCACCATAAGTGCTAAGCCAGTTAACAGAGTGAGGCTTATTAATGCTGGGTACTTTGTGCAGTAAAGCTATGGCTATAACTTACTTCTCTCGAGGCCATCAATGTTTTGAGTGTAGAGTCGCAGGAGGAGTCCCTTCTCATAGAGCATACGCAGGAAGTAGTGCACATAGTTAGGACGGTACTTGCCGGATGGATACAGCTCCTTGGCCAGAGTGTAAAAAGGCTTGGGGTTGCGCTCAAAATAATCTATATCAAAGATTGCTTGAGGATATGGGATACGATACTGTCGCAGGTTGTCGTACAACCCTGTTCCAGGAGTTCTGCACACAAAAACAAATAAACCAGATATAAAAACACCACAAGCTCACAAAGAGAGCACACCTTAAAAAGGAGAAAAAGCCTGTGCTTTGAAGGTATCAAATTTGAGTTTCAGTAACATTTTCTATATTTTACAATGCCTATTAAAAAACATTTAATTTAACAGCAAAGTGAATTATCTAGTAACAGGTGTTTGGTGACTGCTATATATGGTACCTGAAGTCAGGAATGCCGCTGGGAGTGCTGATGCCTGCCCCAGCCATCACTACTATATTCTTGGCCTGTTTCTTTAGGATGTGATCAGCAATTTCTTCCAAGTTCTGACAGTTGCTGGACCCTGCACTCCGGTAGCGTCTACAACAGTACATAGTTATCTATTTAGTAAGAATGTGCATAGGTTTTGCATGACCTCAAAAACTGTCTGAAACATTTTCCATAAAACATTGAGTAGCCCCCCAGTGAGGATCAAACTCACAACCCCTGGTTTACAAGACCAGTGCTCTATCCACTGAGCTATGGAGGCTTTCCTCCTGCCATGGAACAGTGAATTTTATTAGAAAGACATGGTTAATAGCCACAGATGTATTCCTTGGGCAGTAGTTTCATGCCTACAGTAGCTTTACACCTCATCTGAAGGTTTCAGATATTTGTCCAAGAAAGAGCTTTGTGACAAAATGGGTTCAATTGTCATAAGACTCTGATCTTCATACTTTTATTTCCATTTAATTAAGATTTATCAAGCTATGACAATTCTATAACTATTTAAAACAACTAGATAATTCACATATTAATTTGAATCTAACATTAGGCCCCTATCTCATGAGGAAACACACTATCCACCTAATCAGGAGCCAGAATATGAGGTCCAGATGTAGAGCTCCAGAAGTAGAGCTCCTGAAGTAGAGATCTTTTGTCGAGATATGCAAGCTATTACTGGCCTGGATTATAATGATTATTAAGACAATCATCTGTATGTAAGGTTGGGACTGCAATTTTTCTTGCTCCATGTGACAAGTATTTCTTTTAAACCTTGGGTTTAACATACATAAAAAATACATATATCAATGCTCAAAGCTGGCCCTGGATGTTTGCTGAGTCAATAGATTAGCTCATTTTGCACAAATTTCAATGTGAGACCTTTATTCCATATCATTGATCTATTTGGATTTTTAATAATTTGAATGTTTAAATGACAATATAAATAATCAGCTAGCAGGGACAAATTGGTGTTGAACCTGAAAGCAAATGGCCAATCAGTAATAGATCTAAAAATATCTGTCAGATTGCCAGGAATAGTGAGAATATATCTTTGTGCTCGGAATCATTGCATACATTATTCATAGCCATTAATAATTAATGTTAAATGGCAATTTTGGATATATGTTTGAGCTAATATTTAGATGTTAAAATTGAATGCTGATGCCTTCCTAATAGCTAATATTTACCTGTGTTTGGATGCCTCCATACTTTACTATTTTCCGGTGTGTGGATGCCTCCATACGTTACTATTTTCCTGTGTTTGGATGCCTTCATACGTTACTATTTACCTGTGTGTTTGTATGCCTTCATACGTTAATATTTACCTGTGTGTTTGGATTCCTTCATATGTTACTATTTACCTGTGTGTTTGGATGCCTTCATACGTTACTATTTACCTGTGTGTTTGGATGCCTTCATACATTAATATTTACCTGTGTGTTTGGATGCCTTCATAAGTTACTATTTACCTGCATGTTTGGATGCCTTCATATCTTACTATTTACCTGTGTTTGGATGCCTTTATACATTACTATTTACCTGTGTGTTTGGTTTCCTTCATATGTTACTATTTACCAGCGTATTTGGATTCCTTCATATGTTACTATTTACCTGTGTGTTTGGATGCCTTCATACGTTACTATTTACCTGTGTGTTTGGATGCATTCATAAGTTACTATTTACCTGCGTGTTTGGATGCCAGAATGATGGTTGTCTCGGATGGTGATGTTGCGTACTCCACTGGAGAGTGCTGTGTCTGAGTGTGTTTTGTACACCCCAGTGGAGGACATGTCTGACCGCAGGGTGCGTGTCTGTGGCTTGCTGGGTCGAGAGTTGGTTGATTTGGACCGTGGAGGATATCCACCTGAAATATCAAAGCAGAAAATTGTTAGTAGATTTTCCTAAAAAAAATCACATATATAACATTTACAGAATATATAAATCTAGCTTCTAGAATATCTGTTGTACATGAAAAGGCAAGTAGTGATTCAATATATCATCACATGTATGTACAACTGCTCTTGTACATGTCTTGTGCATGTAGTATACCTCCACAAACTCCAATTACCAATCATTACTTACTTTTATGCAACAACGTGTATGCAGCTTGAAATTGGCTATCAAATTACAATATATGTGCAATTTTCTCACCACCACTGGCCAAAATATGTATAACCAACCATGAACTTGAATATATTGTAAAACTTGTGATATCACACAAAACCAAATTATGTCATATCCATTCTGTCTGGGTTTAATTCACAAGTAGATAAATATCTCATATTGATGAATGATTAATCACATTAGATAGATATATCCAATCTCCAACATTGCAAGCTGAATACTCTCTCCTTCTCAGGTGAATATCATTCCAGCGTCACTCTGGAAATCCTGAAAACTACACAGCTTTGTACATCCACTTGAAATTAATTCCCATGAGCAAGAAAGTTTACTGTAAGCAACAGTACAGTTTAGTATTGCCTACCAAATCTAAATCCCACTGGACTCGAGGCAAGCACTGATCATGAGGGGAGTTCACCTGCCTGCTTGCTCACAATAAGGAATCACTTTCCACAGCAGGACTGTCTTAATAATTCAAAATGTCAATATTTCAGCGCACGCAAACACTTGGTGATCATGGCAACAAGGGTCTCTCTCTCTCTCTCTCAGATCCGCTGATCAATAAAGCAGTCCGCAGCCTGTCTTACTTATAACCTTCTCTTGCTACAAAACCTTTTAGATTGGGATTTGATATTTAATATAGTTCTATTTGGAAAAGCTGGTCCATATTTCCTTCATATGGCCAATATAAACACAGGGAGACTTACTTTGACTTTTTCAAATGGATAGATATGGACAACAGCCAAAATGCCATTTGATTAACACTGCTTTGGCAAAAATGAAATCTCTGGTCACTGGGGTTCGTTTGAACTTTTTTAATAATATGCAACAGTTGTTGTTTCAGGATGTTCCCTAACATGATTTTTTTAACTTAAGTATTAAAGCTTGCATGACAAGTATGTTACAATCTAAGTTTTTAGTGGAAAAAATTGTTAGTATTGCACAAAAGCATTAAAATCTCTGAAAATAATTAATTCTAAAGACAAAAACTTAATTTATTGTATTCCCCTTTGTTTTATTTTACATTTTCTGTCATATTGTGCTTTTAATAACAAAGTTTAGATTGCATAATTTTGTCTGAATCATAGACTAAATTGTTCTCATTAGCTATACCCTGTGATGTAATACTGAATTTTACAGCTTTGAACATGAAATTTGACACAGTTATAACAAAAGGTAAGTTGCTGGTAATATTCATGATCAACTGGCTGTTATGCTCAATATGATTATAATTCCCATTAATGAAATTACATTTGAAACTTGATACCTTATGACAAGTGTCACACAAATCACTATTGTAAAGTGGTTTTCTGTGTTGGTTTCTTGTGTATCATGTTAATAATAATCCTATGAACGTCACACACATATCCAGTTAGCTGACTAATCACAGCAGTCGAGACAATGGTGGGAGACAATTGCAACTATTTCAACCAGTCAGAGAGCAGCTAACAAACAATTAACTGCAGTGTCCAAAGTCACAATGGCAGGAAGCCGCGATCACCACATGTCTACATTTCAGAATCCCATAAATGGTTTTCTAAGAATAAGTAATATAGATAAATCATTAAACAACTGAGGGAAAAATGGTTTGAATTTACTGGGTAATTTGGGGCAGCTACCGATAGTCGTCTAGTACCTTGTACTCTAGCCAATATAATTCAATTCTTCTGGTCCTGTCACACAACCAGAGACACAGAGCAGAATAAGTATATCTTAATAATAATGACTGTCATACACAATTGCTGATCAACCACAGCAGCCGAGACAGTGGTGAGGTTGAAGGGTGATTCTTTCAACCAATCAGACACCAGTTGCAAATGGTTCCATCATAACAAAGGCAGGAAGTGGTTAATGGAAGTGGAAGTGATTACCAGGGTCAGCATTTAATCATTGCAAAACTCCAGAAGTAGTAAAGCAACAAGCGGATGGCAATCATAGGACTAGTGATGGCAACGTCAGTGACAACAATCACAGCAGTCGAGACAATGGTGGGAAACAATAGCAATCATATCAACCAATCAGAAAGTAGCTAATAAATGATTATAATAATTGTCCATAGCAACAATGGTGGGAAGCGGTGATCACCACATGTCTACATTTCAACAGAATGCTTATAACTGAGAAAATTTTTTTAATTGACAACAGGGTAGCTATGGATAGTCTGGTTAAAAAAATAAATTTACAGTTCCCAATGGACCCTTGCTTGTACAATTTACATGTGCACCTCCAATTAATTAACTTTTTCATGATGGGGTGAACAATAATAGATTTTATGTTTCCTTATTACCGGAAAATATTGAATTGGAATAAATGAATAATTATTTAATTTTAATGATAATGGTAGAAATGTCAAATTAACTTGCCATTAGGTGATTTGAGGCAGCTGTGGATGGTCTCGTAACTGTTATGGTCTAAATAAAAACAATCTGCACACTAGAAAGCTGTTGTCACAATGAGATCTATGTACATGTAGTGAATGTAGTGACATGACTGCACATGTCCTCTTATAAGAAACAAGATGATGAATCATGGATGAATATTACAACTATTTCTGGAGCTCTGAAAGTTTGAAATGTGGGCAGATCTTGGTCACCATCTCCCAAAATTGTTATTGTGAACACTTCTTGTTATCTTTTGTCTCTGATTGGTCAAAACAATCACCTTAAACTCAACTCAAATGTGTTTTTTCAGCTGCCATGATTGGTCAGTTAACTGAATTTGTACAGGACAGTCTTAGTATTTTTATAAGAATGTGTCACGGATGAAAGAACAAATGGAGTGATTATTGAAAATCACCTTTTAGAACCTCACAGAATATATGGAGTGATTATTGATGATCACCTTTCAGTGCCTACCCGGTAAGTTGGCAAGAGTCAATAGCATTGACAATCAATTCCTCTTATGAGGTGAACCATATAGATGAGCAGTGGACTGTACTTCAGGCTTACACTAAGAAGACACATGCTACCATTAGCACAAGAGGACCAGGCTGGAAATCATTCATCTCATTTTGTAAATCAACCTGCCCCGAATGCTTTGAAAATATCTCCAAAAACAATTTTCACCTCAAAGAAGCCATAAGCTGTGCTCACAACTGCTATCATAAAAACATTTTTTCTGATCAAGGATTCAAACAGGATTGTCTGATATAAACCCCAGAATGGATAATCAATGAACATAATAAAATCATTGAATAGCACATGACATGCCATATATAAGCCTGAATTCTGCCTGGTCAAAGTACTTGTAAAATGCAAGTCATAAATATGACTAATGACAAGAGAAAGTAGGTCAGCTCTCTCTTAACATATATGTATAATATTAAACTTTGATATGTTAATGATCCAGGAGCTGCTTCAGATGTCAAAACCTAACATATGGTTTGTATTGGCACCAGTATTGGCACCAGCCCTCAGCTCAAATAGGGTTTACATGATAAGGTCCACTTGCACACAAATATAAACTGTGAGCACTACTCCTCTAATATTTAAAGTAACCATTTCCACCTGCTATATGTCTGATAGTCTTAACCCTCCCAGTGCTGAATTAAAATGGAGAATATTTAGAAAATCTGTAATATTTACTTTGATAAACCATACCTCTGTTATCATCAACTTCAGACCTATAAAACTATATATTGCCGGAAAGGTCATGGAACAAGGATTTTTTCTGTTTTAATTAAAATCTTAAATATTGCACTTGAAGCCATACAGGTGTAATAATTATGAGGGTTAAGATTAGCTATTCCGAATAAGTGCAGTTCCTGAGAAAATATTTGTAAGAACATATTCTTAAAAAGACTTTTAACATCCATGTTTAAAAAAAATAACAATTCTCTCAATGGTTTCACTTTTAAAGGTATTCATTAATCCTATAATTTGGTGTAGTGAATGCTTATCCACATATGAGTATTATGACAAATTGAACTTTATATAGAGTAATATGATAAGTTGCTATAAGACATAGATGTTGCACCATGAGTAGAAATCTGTCTCAGTCATAAGATGCATATGACAGGCAAACATGGGTTGCCTGAATTATTTTACCTGAAATTGAGGCTCAAAGTAGGGTAGCACTATTTGGCGTCATTCTGTCACTATTCAAAGGACATCATTTATGACATCATATGTATATTGCCATACTCTTGTGATGTCAATTTACCTTTCAGTGCCTCTATGATAACACTCCACATAAAGATGATGCTTAGAAAGAAGTGTACTTTCATGAGTAGGCAATAAATTGGGGTCATGTTCAAATAGATTTCACAGCCACTGATGGGGATGCATCTCTCAAAAAGTTAAAAGACATGAAAAACAAACACATTTATCACCAATATGTGAATTTTAAATGTTTTTTTTGCCAAATTGGTGCCTAATTCCTTTAAAGAATTATGATGACTGACAGACCTAATTTTCCTGAAGTTTTTCAAAATGTTCATGCTAGACTTCTATGTATTTACTTGATTCTCACAAAGAGGAAGTGTATACATGGAGTTGTATATCACATTCCTGTAGATGTGGCAAGGTCCCCCACCAGGTAGCCTACAAAAGTCAATGATACATCCAGGGGGAATGCCTTTTTCATGTGTAAATTACAAAGCCCTTAATTAATTAAAAAAGCAATCGTTAAATTTTGTGTTGATATTTCTTATGTATTGTCTCAAGTAATCCTTAGGTAATTCTCAGGAAATGCATGCATCCCTAAATAGAGTCAAAGTAATCCCTAAATTGTGTCAAAGAGATCCCTAAATTATGTGGATAATTTTTACATGTCACGTAAATCATCAAAGGCAATTTATAGATAAAAATATAGTTGTAGAGGAATAAGTTATTGAACAATGTGTCAGACATGAGGTCACATTTTGTTAATTATGTTAGTCAGTCAGACAAGTTTTGGCGCATACTGACTTAGATCTATCTAAAATATTTGAATGAAAGGTCTGAATTATGAACCACAACATCTAGTATAGCTCATAGATGTGGCCAAATAAAAAAGAATACTTAATGGCCATTCTGAATTTAGCAACAATTTTTTATATACAGTGTTAAAATTTAGTGTGATATCGGACTAAAAGGTTACAATGCACTTTCAAGTACTATGCATCAATTAAAACTTAGGCTGTGCTAACCATTCTTTATTTTGTGATGCAAACAGTTTCATAAATGATCATTTCTAAAAGTATTTAACCAGCTTTGCAGGCTAAAAACATCACTCCTACACTGCTTCATTCCACAAATTTTAAACAGTGATTATATTTCATATTAATTAGAAGAATGAAGCACTGATAAACTTTTTTTCCTACTAGTAGTCTATTGCATGGCTCCATATATTAAAAATATAACGTTTTTTTCTCCAATACCATCATAATGGTATGCAGCCATAATTAAAGACTGTATCAAAAAAATATGAAGCATGTATGGAAATGCGCTATAAAAAGGTAAATCCCTCAATTAATAACTGGATGAAACATCTAAATGTTTTGGTCATGCATACATGTATAACGTATACATAACTAAGAACAGCCATCCATGGCTATTCCAGGACAGGAGGGCCACCCAGTGCTATTCCAGGACAGCAGGGTACCCAGGACTATTCCATGACATGAGGGCACCCAGGGATATTCCGGGACATGAGGGCTACCCAGGGCTATTCCAGGACAGCAGGGTACCCAGGACTATTCCATGACATGAGGGCACCCAGGACTATTCCGGGACATGAGGGCACCCAGGGCTATTCCAGGACAGGAGGGCCACCCAGAGCTATCCCATGACAGGAGGGCCACCCAGAGCTATTCCATGACATGAGCACACCAAGGGCTATTCCAGGACATGAGGGCTACCTAGGACTATTCCAGGACAGGAGGGCAACCCAGGGCTATTCCAGGACAGGAGGGCACCCAGGACTATTCCATAACATGAGGGCACCCAGAGCTATTCCAGGACATACTGGCCACCCAGGGCTATTCCAGGACAGACGGGCCACCCAGGGCTATTCCAGGACAGGAGGGCCACCCAGGGCTATTCCAGGACCCCAATTTGATCATGGCCAAATTTTGTGTCAAACTATTTGCTTCAACTCCGTATCATAAAATACAAATAAAATTTCTTATAACATTTTATACAATTCTGTAAGGCCCACTCTCTCTCTCTGTCTTCATAATACTGTTATAGAGGATCATTATATGAGTGCAATTACTCATTCAATCAATAGCTTAAGACCTCAATATCTCATTATAATCACTAAGCTTTGTCAGGAAATCATTACTGTAGTCACAACATATTCCTTACTCTGCAATACTGACATTCAAGCTTCTCACTATCTCTGCTCTCTTTGCCCAAAATCTGCAGCATTCAAAAGTTATGTTCACCAAAATATCATTCATTAAGAATTGACCAACCTCAGGTCAAGACCTGTAATCAGTTGGCTGACTGAGACACTCACCAATCATTACAAAGCAGAATCTGTATGAATAGTCATTTATTCTGTTACCAATCAGTTCACGGTCTCATATTTATAAATAGTCATGACTTGCAGCTGATCCTGTATGCACATTTTTCCCACTGTTGAAGTAATAGGCATAACACCCTTTCTGTTATCATAAAGAAAAAAGAACCAAGCATTAAGTATGATGAATCGTGAAACTCACCAGCACTGCCATGTCTGAACAGGAAATATTTCTGCTCCATTCCAGGTGTGAACTGTGAACAAAATCAACCTCCTCAAAACTCAGCCTTCATGAATATATCAACTGTCTGCTCAGGTTTGTTTAGTATAGACATGAAAACAGCATGGACAAAGACTATCAGCCTATATGTTATCATGATCAACTCTATGTCAGGCTTGATTCATACACATACCATCATAAACCAAGAAACTTAATATCCATGGTAACATCATGATAGGTTTACAGAGGAACAGTATCAACCCTCTCCAGAACACTGTTGTATTTCTGACTTTAAAATGTAATAATCGTTACAGCCACTGAGCCATTGTTGAATCCAAAGCGTCTCATCATAAATTATAAATGTGATAACAGTGAGGCTATTGTGTATGATTGATCCTTCAACCTGGTCATATTCTTGTCTGTGTCAATCTATATTTTATTTACTAGAACACTAAACTAATCGTCAGCCTTTCCTTTCAAATTGTGAAGTCATGCACAATGTTTGTAATAAATCATTCAAAACTTCATGAAAATGAAACACACAGATTTAGTTTTTTTGCCATTACATTCACTCTTTTTGTACAATTCCTCGTAATCATGATTGAGCTGTATTATTTCCTGGAATATTTATTTTTATAAATGTCTAAATTCTTTGGAAGCATTCCAATCACAAAATAAAGACGTTTATATGTTATGTAGTTTTCTCACCAATGGGATCAGGATTAAAGCACCAATCTCTGTCGGCATTATGTTTGTTGAGTTTACCTCGTTAGCAAAACATTTTCAAAGTTATATTTGTAATGCTTAACATACTTAAAGGATATATCATAATAACATAGAATTAAACAGCAATTATAGAGATTGCTAGTGATCCCAAATTGTGTCTAAAAAGATGTTGTGTCTAAAAGAAAGTTTTGTCTAAGAAGATGTGTCTAAAGGATGTTGTATCCAAAAAGATGTTGTTTCCAAAAAGATGTTGTGTCCAAGTAAAGAGTTCTGATGTCTGCAATTATTCTTCCGTGAATCAATAATAGTCTGCCATAATTTTATAAACGTAACCTTTAAGTTTGAGAATATTAGCATTTACATAAGCTACACTGATGAATGGGATACAGCTGCCATTACAGAGGCCGGAGGTGGGAGAATAATTGCATGGGAATTTCAAAATAGCTAGTTATTGTCCCAAAGACCTTTTGTTTCAGATGGAATTTGCATCTGTGGGCTGCATACAATACAGGGAATCTATGAATAATGTTGAAATTTGGATGTAAAGATACAATATGGTGTAAACAAAATATGAGGAAAGTGTTAACATAGGTGCAACGAAGAACGTCCACATTTAAAAAAATTCTAGGTAGGTAGAAAGTAACATGCCTTTCTTTTTGGTGGGGCATATTTAGTGCTACACAACAGCTGTGTATAACTCGAGGAAATCACGTGATGGTAAAGCATGACCTTGTTTGGTTATATTTGTGCATGACCTTATTTGATCATATTTATCTATGACCAAATAAATTTTTGACACCAACTGTTAATCAGAGCAGTGGTCTTTCGTCTTCACAGATGTAATGCAGTTTCATGTCTAAATTTAATCACAATAAAATTTACACTGAGAATATTTAAAGTCAGATTCACAAAGATGTGTCCCTGAATGCATGCTAAGAATGGACTTTTCAAAAATCTATATTACCATGATGTATCTCAATACTAACACATAAAAGAAATATTGTGAAATCTACATGTTATTCATAACTGCCAAATATATATATATACCAGACTATCCAAAGCTGTCCCAAATGACCCTGTTACCAGTCAATTTGAACATTTTTTTCATCAGTCGTTTTAATGATTTGTCTCTGTTATTTATTCTGAAAAAGCCATCTTTTGCGATGCTGAAATGATTAATTATTTGTTAGCTGCTCTCTGATTGGTCTAAATAATTGCTATTGGTGGGAAACAATAGCAATCATTTCGGCCAATCAGAGAGCAGCTAACAGACAATTACAAGAAGTGTCCACAGTAACAATGGCGGGAAGTCGTGATCAACACATGTCTACATTTCAACATTGCACTGATGGCTTTTTCAGAATAAATAAATGAGAAAAAAATGTTAATTGACATTTGGGGCATGGATAGTCCAGTATATATTTGGAGTCATAGTCATTGCCAGCAATGTACAGAAAAGAAAGGACAGTTTTGAACAATTATAGAAACAAAATGATGGATGATAATGATGAATGAGAATAATGGTGTACTACCTCTGGACTTGTGATAGAGTTTCCCATGTCTGCGTTTCCCATTCCCAGCTGCCTTTTTCTTTATGACCTTGCTGATAATTTTCATCTTAGATTTTTTTGTTTTCTTTTTTCTTGAATTGGGAGGATTTTGGAAATTCTTCTTTTTATGCACATCATGTGTTGATGCATTTTTCCTTGGACACCCTGGAGATGAGGTGTGTGCTGAATTGACTGGGCAGGATGTTACTGGTTTTGTTCTCAAACTTGAAAGTCTTTTCCTTGCAGCCTTATCATCCCTTTTTCTTGAAGATGAAGATGAGTGTTTCGATGTTGATTTTGGTGTACATGGAGCATCATTTTCCCAGTTCAATACTATCTCCCCAAGTTTTGATGCTTTGTGATGAACAAATTAAAGGATGAAATGAAAGAGACAAGGAAATGGGTGACATAATAACAAAGCATAGTCCACAAGAGATGAACAAGGTTGCATAAATGTTTTAAACAAAAATAAAATGTCAAAACGGTTCAAATGAAACATCATGTAAAATAGCCTTTCAAAGAATGAGATGTCTATAAAACACCCAGGCTAATGGTAACCAACCATTTGAAGCTTAAATCTATCACTCAGCTTGATTCCATCTGATTGCTGGTTACCTAATTATTTTTACCAAGGTGTGTGTACAATAGAAAGGAAAATGGTAAAAGGAATAATAAAGGAAAATGTGAACCTATTTGCAAAGTATATTTATAGATGTTGGTGCAGAATTGAGGTTTATCAAGGCCCTTGACATAATAAATTACATGAGCATGATTAAACTTTCATTGCCCAATATTTAATGTGTTGCACCTGGAGCTAGGTGACTGATTTGGAAGGTCTCTGGTTCCACCATATACTTACAAATTACCTATTTTTTGTGTCTACTTCATCAGCTTGTGAACATTAGTATCAACTGGAACTTTGATGGTTTCAGGTTTCAGGCTGACCAAACACCGCTTTGTTTTATTTATGGCCTTACCATTTGATATGAAAACAAGAAAAGGTGGTGTTCCACATGTAACACACGTAAATGGAATAAAATTAAAACAAACAAACCAGAAAGTTCAGAAACAAAATTAAGTATTGAGACAAAGAAACAAAAATTATAAACAAAAACACACAAAAAATTCATCAAAACAAAAATTTCAACAAACAAACCAAAAATTGCAACAAATATATTGCTCATCAATTGGTGACGTTATAAAGTTAAATTTTCTTTTTTTGTCACTGATGACGTCTGCTTTTTCTTACTTTTTTATTTTATAAGTACTGATGTCATCATGTGTATTTTCAATGAGGGAAAAAACAACAACATTGAGATCAGTAATCAATTGGCCTATAGTATACTATAGTATATTATAGCTATATATACTGAACATGCTGAACACAGTGAAATAAACAATTACAAACCCACAGGAAATGAATTTACAATTGAACCTGGGGTCATGCGGACACACCAGCAAGCCGACTGTATACATGTAATGCACTGCAAGAAATATAATCAATGCAGTAGGTAAATGCCAGGAGGGAAAACGTTATGAAAGTCGTGTACTTACGTCTTTGAAGTGGAGGTTTGCCATTCCTGACTGGGCCTGCAGACTTGAGGGCTGTGGAGTTTGGAGTGGCCATGTTTACCGCATAAATCAGTGAGGCAGTCTTTGGCAATACGTTTTGGAACCATGAGAACTGCCTTCATATATTCCTCGAGTTTTAAATCCTTGTTTACATTTTAGAAAGTGTTGTTTAAAAGTTCTAAAGAGTTGTCAAACTGGGGAAACCGAACAATGCTACCGGAAATGAGAACTCAACACTTCCAAGCTTCCTCACAAGATTGAAGAGTTCTTAGTTGCATAGCAACAGACGCTCTTCTGAACCCGCGAACTCCAAAAAGACGAATTCATGTGAAATACGCGCAATCATAGAATTGGCTGAAAATAACAAAAATATTTTGTATACATATAACTAATAGAACATTATACTTATTGGCATAGAAAAGTTGATAATATTTGTACAGACAAGTGCCTTCGGCTGGGAAAGGAAGCTGTGTCTCACTGTCATCGTGTATCTCTCACTTACGCAGCTGTATCTCATTTGTGCAGCTCTCTCTCACCAGTGGCAGCTGTAGAGGACAACCTGCATATCTTCAAATTAAGTTTATTTATCACTTATATTGATTTAGTTATGTAATCTATGATCCGATCTGACGTTTTTCATTTGAAAAAGTTTAACCTTGAGATGACCTTTGTTTGACCTTGAGCAACAAATCAATGAAACTTCACATATTTTTGCAGGAAATGTTAATAATCATATTCTTTAGGATAACACAAACTCAGAACAACAAAAATCATAAAATTATATTAATTAGAACCAATTTTACAGCTGTTTATACCCAAAGCCATCGTCAAAATAGACTTGAAATACACTGATTTTCATCACCGTAAATTTAGAACATAGGCGTTAGAACGGGTAGGGGTCCAAATTCATGTGTAGTGGGTGTCAGTGTGATGTTTTGCACCATTTTACATACTTAAATTTAAATTTCTCATAAAATGTTTGATAACTAGTTAATGAAATATTTATTTATTGAAAAATACCTACAAGAAGCAAAATTATGTCAAATAATAGTACAAATTGACTATATTTCCCATAAAAATGGTGCCTATGTATACATTTGAATAGCATTTCCAAGGGGTAATTTTGCTAAAATTCACTGTAGTTTAAGGTAATTTTTCAAATAATGAAATTATAATGATGAAAAGTGTCCCATATTATGCTGGAAATATAACTCTGATAGCATGCAAAGCAAAAGGAATTTTAGTAGTTGGTTTGGTAGATTTTCTGCCTTTTGGATTTGAAAGATATACATAATTTTCCCGATTTTCACATTGATTTCAATGGAAATCCATAAAAATAATATCTTTGTAAAAGGCAGAAAATTTTACAATGGCATTTGTACCAATAATGGCTTAAAAAGTGGGCTATACATCCCCCTAACATATCCACATGGGACACCTTTCAAATTGATGGCCAATTTTTCACAAAGTGAAAATTTCAATTTTTCTCCATTGACAATGGAAAATCCCTATGACCTTGGGCTGAAAATTCAACGGCCCATAAAATCTTTTCTATTATAGCTACAGACTTGATCTTGGGCTTGTTAGTATTGTTTTGGAGAGATCTTTCATAATATGACTTAAACATTGAGCATTTTAGTGTGCAACAGCATTTCCATATTTCAAGGTCATGTCAAGGTCATCCCAAGGTCATAGGATTTATTATTTTTTAAATCTTATTTTCAATTGTCACACATCTCTATAATTTTTGGGGGCTAAATTTTATATTGTTTGTATAAATAGCCTATGTCCTTCATTTATGGCGATGTAGAAACATCATGCACTGCCCATCCATTTTAACACACGACTCTGTAAGAACTCGACTTCCGGCAACTAACAATCAAACAATTATATACCGTTTAAATCAACATAAGATGTCAGTCCTGTTTGAAAATATTTCTTTGTTTTTTCTTGATCTCAGCATCGTTTCGCCATTCTTTACGAGCTTGCACAAAGACGTGAAAGTGGGTCAGTTTATTTACGGGAGTGACAGCAACAATCTGGAGACTCCACAAAGCAGTCTGCCTCTGACGTCATATGAATTTTCTCCCTTGGTGTTTCCATGACGTCATCACTTGGACCCTTCTGAATATCATTTCATGTTGTCAAACGTAATGTTGGTTAAAAAACTGAGGAAAAAACGCTACATAATGGAATGGTAGGAAAAAAATTGGCCCTTTCAGACGTCTCCCCCATAAAACCCCAAAAATGTTTGGTACAAAAAATGCTTGGTTTTTCCTCATAACTAGAACAACTATATGGTCTTGTGGCACATCAATCTTAGTTGTTAGGCTGTAAACAAAACAGTTGCCCGGGCCACTTAAAGTTTGTACATTAACCCTAAAATATTTACATTGAATATAATGGGAATAGCCAAAATTTGACCTAAATCAATAAAAGTGGCATGGACAAAAAGTATTTCAATCCAACATACACAGTAAAGTAATTTTGTTGATGTCTGAGATACCAGTAAAGTTTTAAAAACCAAGTTTTTATATGAATCCAATGTTTTGCAAAATTAAGGGCTTTTCAAATTTATGTTTGTACAAAATATGCAACAACCCTCCTTAATGATGTTCATCACTGAAATCTATGTGTCAAAGAATTCATACATAAAGTCAAATTGCTCTCATTTCTTTTTTTCTAAAGATAAAGGTTCAAAACTTAGAACCATTCATCACAAAAATCAATTTTCAAATCGCGTCATTCTGGATGCTAAACTGATCTGGGTGCTAAATGACGTCATTCTACATGTAGATCTGGGCGCTCACAACACATCTGGGCACGAAATTGCAACCAATCTGAGTGGTATTTAACCGTTGTTGTATGGAGGACATGGCGAGACTGAAAAAGTTGTGTTCTTTAATCTTTATATATCGACTATCATACACAAATGTTAAAGAAAATAACATGCTCATCAGTTACATATAAGTATATGATCATCTGAAATTGATTTTTAACAAGATTATTGACACATTTTAACACAGGAATGTGCCCCAGTTTACTAGTGCATAAATAGGAGTAATTCCCGGCTTGAGGGCACAAATATTACTGTAAAAACGTTATAGATTTATCATAAAATTTACAATCTTATTAACAAGACACAAAATATTAATCATTACAAAATTTAACAAATTCCGTCACAGTTGAGTGTATAATGATACACTCAACTGTAACGGAATTTGTTAAATTTTGTAATGATTATTTTGTGATTTTGATGCTTTTTATGATATATAAAAAGTCGTTATAAAACAGAACCGCCAAGACTGCAACTATAAGGACATCACTATACCAGTGCACGTGTGTGACTGCCATATGCGCGCTGCTACATATGTCAGGCTGAATATATCTTTCACAACCATAAGATATTTGTCCCAACCATAAGATATTTGTCACAACCATGAGTTATTTCATTGATTCAAATGATATTAAAATAATCTTATGTTGTTCTGAAGTATACTCGTGGCAATAAATTGATAAATTGTACAAAACATCTCCACCCTGTTTCCCAAGCTGGACAGGTGCCCACCTGGTAACTCATTAGGTGTTTACACGAGATCACAGACCAGCTAAACAAAGCTTGTTGACAAAGTGTTCAATTGCTGGTGTAGGTTCCAGCAGACAACTGATCAACTTTCAAGTGCCACAGATAATTGATAGCAGGGAATATTTTGGGTACTACTACATAAAAGCACTGTTTAGGGTATAAACATTCATGTTATGTAAAGAAAATGTGTCTGAAAGTCAGGTTTCATGAATGCTTGAAGCTTTTTTTTTTGCCAACCTACATCCAAAAAAAATCCATTGTAACTTTCAATTAATAAATCAATAGCGTTATTACAAAAATAAATATCATAAAATGTCAAAAAGTTTCAATGAAAAGGGAACTCTTTTGGGCAGTTGAGCAGCTTTCCCATACTTTTTTTAAAACGTTCTATTTTGACATAAAAAGAAAGTAGTTACCTACGGAAATCTGCCACCAGAGGACAGTCACCACCAACACCTATAAATATCCTTAATTTAAATAGACAGAATTTAGAAAAATGGCTTATAACCAAGTAATTTGTGTTTTTGTGAATAAAATTATTCAAAGATATGTAAACTTTTGACACCATTTGGCAATTTTTGACTTGGCTTTCAAGAATGCTAGATATTTCAAAATTTAGACCATTAATCAAAATTCCCTCTATATATATTCAAAACTAAATAGAACAATATTTGGAGGAAACCTATTATGAATTGTCATAATCTAACTTGCAAATATTCTAAAAATAGTGGGAAAATTTGAGAAATATGATATTTTGTTCACTTCTAATTTTTCACTTCTAATATATGTAAACAATGATCCCATTTGCACCAATATATGTCATCTGTTTAACGTCAAGGGGAACAGGGACATAGTTGAGAAGTTTTCCCGTACATTTTTGAAAACATTTTGTTTTGGCGTAAAAAGAAAGTAGTTCCTTCATCTGCCACCAGAGGACACTCACCACCAACACCCCTTTAAGGGAAACACATTATTCGATGTAGACGCGTGGTGATCGCTGCTTCCCGCCATTTTTGCTGTGGACATCTCTGTTTCTCCTTTTAGCTGCTCTCTGATTTGTCGAAATAATTGCCATTGTCTGCCACCTTTGTCTTGACTGCCGTAATAGGCCAGTTAATCGAATGTGTGTGTGGCACTCAGGGTAGTAATATTATTAAGATATGCAGATGGACTCCTCTCCCAATGCACATCATCAGACATACAGTACCATATTGTGCATATTTAGTTTACTTCCATCTTGACATCTTAATTAATTACGGCCTGGTCAGAGGCAAGAACAACAATCAGTGGGCATGTAATTTGTGGGCATCGTTTAGTTTGATGTGTCTGATGATGCAGCTATGAAATACATATTTACATAAAATGAATATTCATGATATGCAGCCAGTAGTGGCCATGACTTTGGGCAATCGACTACCTTACATTCATTTATGGGACATTTTCACAAATACAGTGGTCACTGACTTGAATACTGAATAGCAGCCTTCATTATTGTGATCGATTAGAACCTGTTATTTCATAGCTCATTTGTCCCTATGTCTCCCAGTTAATAAAAGAATGAGGTAATGTAATTCTCCATCTTCTTTGGCCTTGCAAAAGTAAAGTTTCCAAGTTGTAACTCACAAACATTTGGAAACATTTATGATCGATTACATTTCTCGTTCACTTGTGCCTGGGAAAGGTACATTCGACCAACTTACAACAAAGTACGTGCAAATGCACTTGCGATGTCTTTCGTTTAAATCTCTCACGCTGGTTCCATACCAAAGACTTTCCTCTCAAATTTCGGTCCATCTTTTCGGTCCAACCCTAACGTTTGGCATATGAACCGTGTGTTGCTCATCCCTCCTTCCTCATGCCAGCTGAGGTGTTAAGGTCATTGTGTAGCTTTATCCGCCAGAGGGCAGCAATCATATACAGTAAAAGAACAGTTTGCATTTGTTTCAAGTCATGACATGATAGCAAAGTGCAAAGCTGTTTCATAACATCAAACACATAACAAATGTACTTCTTTATCATTGAAATACATCGCATTGGAAAACATGCACCCTGACTACGTACAAAAGGCTAAGGGACCCAATACGCAAATGATATATCTAAACATTCATTTATTACCATTTATTTGCAGTTCATTTCTTTGTACTCTTAATTGATTATGCTTATTTTCCTCCCATTGTTCTTTGCATAAATATCCTAAATGGAACCATTTGTTATATTTTCCAGTTGGGTAATATGTTTGAATTGATATATTTGGTTTTTCAGAGTCAATTAACATGGCATACAACACTTGCTGATCTGTATTTGCCAAGTTTCTCATAATATATTTTTCTGAGTAATAAATATACTGCTCTGTCCACTTGGACATGACATGAATGTTGCCTATGAAAAAGCAACCACAGACAAACACCATGTTGTCTAGAAATATAGTCCTGATATCATCCACAGTCACGGGCGCCACTTTACTGTAAGCAACTTGGCTTTCATTAAATTTGGGGGGTATTGTTAATTTGAATGGAATATGTCTATCAGCATTTCCTGCTATATCTCTAAAAAGTCCAATGTCCAGCCAAGCTATGTATTTAGTATTAAATGGATTTTCATTTGAAACATTTGCCATCAGTTCATATTTTGCGTGCATAATGCAGGAATAATCTGGAATCACAGTATTGGGGTTGTGTTTAGGATATCCTGGGGTATTAAATATTTCCTCTATCCTTGGCTTCATTTGAAATGCCCATAGATTATCCCTGGAGATGTGGACTATTTTTGTTATGTTTTTTGGTAAGTGCGAACGAAGTGTTTGGAATAAATTTGCATATTTATTATCATCAAAAAAGGCTATAACAGGATTTTCTATACATGAAAATATTTTCATCCACAGTTTATAGTGCTCTGTTGTGTAATAATTTCCGGATTCTCCTTTTTGAAATCTGCCTATATTGAAATATGCAGTAACAATTGTAATTTCCTCTTTGAGAATAAGCTTTGTAGTTTTTGCATTCAGCCGATCCTAAAAAATAATTGAAATAGTGATCAATCATCTAAAATGTCTATGTTCAATAATGATGTTTCATGTTTGTAAGAAAATGAAGTTTAAAAAATATTAAAAAATGAAATTATTTATTTGGTATTGTTTTTTTTCTTTTGACAAGTAAATATTATCTTGGAGTAATAATGAATTACTTCAAGATATTATTAACTATCAACTCAAATATAATATAAAAATGGCACCATGAAAGGATATGCAGGAACTCACCTTGTATCTGTTAAAATGTGTTGTGTTTGTGTTAAAATGTACTCTGATGAATATTATCATTATAATACTGCTCAAGACTAACACAGAGAATAAAGTATGCCTTGTAGTGCCTCGCGTACGATGCTTAGCTTGCAGCCGGACGTGGAGTCCGGGGACTGACTCCATTGTTTCAGGACGTCTTTGTAGTTCACGTGTATGGAGCTAATATAAAAATAATTCCTTGTATTCCCTTAGAAAGATATTCTTATATGATTGTGTAAATAAACTTTGATAAAAATGGTCAGCACTTTATCAGCTACAGTGTTGTCCTAACCCAGTAACCTATGACCTGTTGTGATTGATAAAACAGTGTGGTTACAGCTCCAAAACACATCTCCATTGGAAAGAGTCAAACTGAATAATACACCTTACTGATTCTTGTGTGTGAGGGAGTGACGCCGCTTCCAACTTACTCGCCACAAAAATACTACCTACTCCATGTCTGTATGAGTCATCGTGCACATTTTCACGAAGACAATTTTCTTTTTCATCATGTCTATTCTTTTTTTTTTTATTATTATTATCTTTAATCATGGAAATACAAGATAATTTGTTATTTACCATGCACCCATAGAAATAATATGAGTCCTGAGGGCTATTAACACGGCCCATTTCGCGCATGTGCACTGATGATTTTCTTTGAGCATTTCAGATTTTAGAATATGAGACTGAAACTACTCAAATGTCCATTAGGAAGAATTAAATGTAGCCCATTCTATAACGTTTAAGATATGCACATCATACACCCAATTTATGAAGAGCTCAATATAAATACATTGATTTCACTGAAACGTTTGTCAATACTGTCAACTCACACAACGTTCACATTTAGTTTACATTAGCAACGCATTTATTAGCAATCCTATACAATGTATCATTTTTTTAAATGTGAAAACATCTTTCCTTTGATATTATTTTTAAATCTGCCAATATATGCGTCCATCCTATTGATATAGGGTTTACCCAGGAATCCTGTGATTCACATCGATGCAACATTTTTACGCACAAAAGTTTGAAATTCCAACATAAAAGTTTGATGTTTTTGTGAAAAACAATTCTTTTTTCACAAAAATTTGCTGTTGAGTTAAGACAATATTGATAAACAGTTAAGGCAAATTTTCTGAAGAATATTATTTATACTGTAAAAATCTCACCCTTCCATATGATAGATACTTTTCGTATAGACTTTGTAGCTACTGAAAATATCTGTACATAGCAACTTCAAGGGATTGCAAGGAATTAGAAATACCTGCGTATGAAATTACAATTATCCAAAATCACACCATAAGAAAACTAAAAACCTATTCATTATGATATGATAAATTTATTTTTATAATCTAAATATTTCAACATATCTCCATTTATTGGCGGTAACACACATTGCTGCAAAGGTAAATTATGCCATCGTTCCAAACAATGGGTTGCTATGGCGTCATGTGCACGGTCCACGTAGTGTTCTCCAATCACCCATCGGCAAAGCCCAGATAGGTGATCTGGAGAGGTCTGAGATTTTTGCTTTTTGGTCATAATCTCGTTCAGATGTGATTTTTTAAATACCCAACTGTTTAAGTGATAATTCATATTTTATGTATGATTATGTCTAAAATCTCACAAAAAAGCTTGATTATTTTTGGATAACATTAAATAAAGAAAATATAAATACTTGATAATAATCGCCAGCTGCAAAAATTTAATCAAACCCGTTTTAGCGGCAGTTGAAACGGGTTCAATTTTGACGTTTAAACGGGTTTACCACAGTTTTTATAGCTGGCGATTTTTTACTTCACTAGAGCTCAATCAACTCCACCAACCTTTTCTTTGGTTGGAGTTGGTAGAAACCATGGACGTTTGACAAACCCCTCCAGATCACCTATCTGGGCTTTGCCGATGGGTGATTGGAGAACACTAACGGTCCACGAGGCTTGTTGCATTCGGCGCGTAATGCGCGTTGTGTCAGTTAGAGAAATGTCTGACACCTCGTATCTTTGGAGGGCTTTTGAGGTCAAAAAGTTTGAATAGGAATGTTTGCATGTACATACTAGATAACATCAAACTTGGATTTAAATCTTAAAACCCAACCATTTAAAAGTTTTAAAAATGACACTTCACTGAATTTGGCGGGAATCAGCTTTGGTATATTGGCATGTCCAGAAATGGATATTGAAGGGGGTGCTCAATTTACAAATTTCACAATTTATATCATTTGGCATTTCTTCTTCTTATAGGACTTTGTATGATATTTGTGAACACGAATATGCCAAACAAGAAAAAGTGGTGCTCCACATGTAACACGGATGGGAAAAAAATAACAAACAAAAGAAAAATTACAATAAACAAAACAAAAATTACAACAAACAAAACAAAAATTACAACAAACAAAACAAAAATTACAACAAACAAAACAAAACTTTAAATAAACAACAAAATACATTTAAACACAAACAATCATTACAAACTGATGGGGTAATTGAAATTATTTTTATTCATCTTTTAATTTGGTATATGAACGAATTTTTTAGCACAACTTTCTGCAAAGATGTGCCTTTTCAGGCCCGATTACATAAGTTGCTCTATTATCGCTCAGGCGATATCGCAAGTCATCGATCAGACTTTTGCATATCATTTCTGTTCTAATCGTCCGATTTAAACCAAATTTGAACTAAACTTACTGATAATTCCTTGTTCAATCGATTGGAAAGCAATTCCAAGCAATTTAAAAAGATAATTTTATGAAACGATGGGCGAACACGATGACATATAGTTTTCAATGTTCTGCTTTATTTACATCACGCACTTCTTTTCTTTAACTTTTATACCTCAGTGATGCGCGTATTGATGCGATTTCGAATGAATACGCGCATGCCGATTATTTGTAAAATATTGATTAGTTTGCGTCGGCCATCTTTAGACTGGTCCCCCATCGAGTGTCAAGAACATCGTGTTTATACACAGATGGCGGCAACCAGTCTATGGCTGTACGCGCCATTTTCGGGTCACGTGACGGGGTCAAATGAGGTGCGCTTTGTTTACAAATGTTTGTAACGATAAATATCTTGTTTCATGTTTCATTTTTTAAAAATACAGTAGTTGTCTGAGGTATAAAAACAAAACATACACTCGTCGGTCAGCTGTGACCGCGGATTCAGTTCGTTGGTGATGGCGGACGGATACCCTTCGCCTTCGGCTCAGGGTATCCGTCCGCAATCACCAACTCACTGAATCCGCTCACCCAGCTTCCCGACTCGGTATGTTTTGTTATAGTATTCATACTGAATACTAGACTGGTCCACTACCGAGTTTCAAGAAATGAGGGCGGCACCAGTCTAATCTATCGCATGCACACGACGAACACTCCACAGTGGCGTCAGTTGCTTTAACAATAATGACCACAGAAAAAACCGAATCACAGGAAATGAATACGCATTTCCCATGATTGTACCGATCACAGAATAACACAGATAGTTCCTTTTTTTGACAAGCATTGCCTGTCGGCAATGCTTGTCAAAAAAGGAACCATCCGTGTTACAAAAAATAATAAATACTTGTACAGAAAAGAGACTGTAGTGTACCCCATTTTAACAAATGTAAAACCCTGGACCTGCCACTGATGCCTTTCACACACTGTCCTTGTGTGACGTCACATGGATACAAGTCACTCTGTGTTGAACGCGCCATTTATCAAACGCGCAACGTGCCGAATGCAAAAAGCCGTCCACGACGTCACAACTCCATTCATTACAACCAGCACAAAACTTGACTTTCAATGTAGGAGTGTTTCTTGGATTTTGAATCAAAGTAAATTGAAGAAAATCTGTTTGTGATGATTTAGCTAGCGAATAAGCACTGAAATATCCTGAAATATTTGACTCAAATTTTGAAATGTTTTAATTTGTCGGAGGAAAAGGGTCTTTTTCACAGCGATATTTCCCAACATAGCCTCGGGATATAAAAATAGATTTCTTTAAGTTCTCTGGAGATTTCAAATAATAGCACTGTTCACGGAACAAAACTATTTGAATTGCCAATCTATGTCTGGAAACATGGAAAATGAGAGTAATTCAAATTACCCTCCATTTGCCTCTAGTTTAAGAGAAACGGCATTTGGTCCTCCTTGTTCTCTTCTAGCTGGGCTGGTCGGAGCAATATGACCCGACGTAGCCTCCAGAGCTCTGCTCGCGCAAGTCGGGGTTCCACAACTAAGGGGCGATCCATTTGATTTTTGTGGGGTGGGGTGGGACAGCAGTACTGGATGAATAAAATTTTTTTCTTTGGTAGGGTGGATGAATAATTTTTTTTTCTGGTGTGGGGTGGGTGAATAAATTTTTTTTCTGGTGTGGGGTGGGTGAATACATTTTTTTTCTTGTTGCTTCCCCAGACTCTGATCCTTCATTTCAAGCAATCCATATAGAAGATAGAAAAACTGGAAGGAGGTGGATGAATAATTTTTTTTTCTTTGGTAGGGTGGATGAATAATTTTTTTTTCTTTGGTAGGGTGAATGAATAAATTTTTTTTCTGGGATGGGGTGGGTGAATAAATTTTTTTTCCAAAATCTCCCACCCCACCCCACAAAAATCAAATGGATCGCCCCTAATTTGCCTCCAAGGCACGACCACTGCTGCGTCATATTCAATCTCTGTTCTGCCGCCAGAGGGCGCGAAATGATATGTCACTCGATCGCGATGATGATTTCCGTTTCTCAGGTGCATCATTTCAGCGTCAGCGGGTGCTAGTGCAGACATCAGTCTCGATTCAAGCTGGTCTCGCACGTTTACTGAATATAATATTCCTGGGGTGAAGTTGGACTCGCCGTCACCACATCCGGCGAGCACGTCAGTGTCGAGCATGTCAGGTAATCCACGAACTGCATATATTTTGAAAATGTCGTCTGCCGGTTCAGACTGAGCTCCAGTCCTCAAAAGATTGCAAAATGAGTACAAAACACGTTTACTGACATTCCCATCTGTTGCAGGTGATGGATGTTGCCGTCCTTCCCGTCCGTTAGGGATAAAGCTTGATCACTGAACTGCAGTGCAGGTACAGTCGACGACAACAGGGCTGGGTCACATTCAGTTGTTCTCAGACATTTGCATATGCCAACTATACCCAAAGTCAAAGACATCTGTTGTCGTCCGCAGCTCTGTTGTCGTCGGCTGTATACTATATTTAAATAATGTGGAAACCATTGGTAATCAGTTGACAAACTGAAACACAACTTTGTTGCCTAAAGGTCTGTTGTCATCAACTGTACCTGACTACCTGTACAATGAAGTCTTTTTCAATATATTTACATTGTTCATAATTAACCCCTAAGGGACTAGGCTATCTAAATTTTTGTTGATTGGCTGGACTAACCAATTTTTGTCTGGACTAGTGTATCTACACACTAAATTAATAAAATTTATAACCATGGTAATTCAATATGCTTAATGAAATGCTGGGGTCAAAAGTTCATGATTAAGGCAGTCTGACGTCATTATCATGATTACACTGTAACAAGTTGCAGCCCTTCAGAATGTTACAAATGACGTCATAAAGCCAGAACAATGGGGACGTCAACGTCCTTCCCGTCCGTTACCGGTGGTGGACGTTGCCGTCCTTCCCGTCCGTTAGGGGTTAAAACACCAATTCAATTGTGAGCAATATTTATCTTTCAGAACCTGTTTTTTACAGTGATGAAAGTCTGCAAGACAGTGATGAAAGTCTTCAGGAAATAACCTGAATTCAGGTTTTTTTCTTCAAATGCGAAATTCAAAATGGTCTGAACTCAGTCTGAAACATACAAAAATGACATTTCTGAAAGGGGGTAGGGGTATCTTCAGGTTAATTTTTGAGGGTTTCAGGTTTTTTCCTGAATGCTGACTTTCATCACTGGCAAGAAAAAACATGAATTCAGGTTTTTTTGCCTTCAAATGTGAAATTCAAAATGGCCTGAATTCAGTCTGAAACATCCAAAAATGAAATTTATGAAAGGGGGTAGGGGTATCCTCAGGTTAATTTTCAAGGATTTCAGGTTTTTTCTTGAATGCTGTCTTTCATCACTGCTTTTACCATGACTAGGCCTTTGCCCAGGCAGGAAGGGTTGGAGGAGTTCAAGGACTCAATGTTTAGAAGTTTAAAAAGATTTTGAAAAAGAATATCGCCTAACAATTATAAATATATAATCAATGATCACATCTTTCATGTGTATTGATTTATTTCATTGATACATCCGAGTGAGTATATTATACTCACAGGTATATATGCATCTTACATACAAAATTAGAGGATTATTGCATAATACCTATAATAAGGGGAGCTAGATTGGATCTCCATGTATATTTATTTGTAAAACTCAGCATTAGTTTATCTTATAAGGTGATGATTGTTTGTAATTTTTCTTCCAAGATTGACAATTCAAGGTTATGTCATTATGCAGATATCACAGCCATCTCTTGTGTTTGATTCTGCTTTGCTCTTGAGTGACCCACAATTCTGGAGAGAAAGGGTAAATGGTGTCTAGTCATTATGCACCAATTAAAATTTGCTGATCAGAAGAATTTCTCTTCTATACTTTTGATCAAATATCAAACTTACATAATTGGAGAGAAGAACCTAATAGTTCAGTTTTCATAACAATTTATTTATGAGTATTCTTTGTATGGTATATATATGAAACAATTTCCTAATAATCAGCCAAAGTTATGAATGCATGAATCCTATGTGTGTTAGCCTTATCTGAAGATTTAAAGGGAAGGAAAACTTTCATAAAATATAGAAACTATGGTTTCTTTATAAGCTCAATGCCTCCAAAGAGAAAGTCATTAGCATTTATCAATAGATATCATCTTTTGGCTTAATTTTAAATCAACTTTATCCATATAGTTGATTCTTATATCCCTGATAACAGATTGAAGCCAGTGGTCCAGGGGCTGACAGTTTGACCCTGCAGGTGGATGGGTGGCAGCCCCTGAACCAAAACCCAAAATGTCTTAAGCCAAACTTATAAAAAGTAATAATGTAATAATGTCTTAAGCCAAACTAATCAAAAGCAATAATAGATTTTGAGTATCTGTGATGTCATATCCAGACACTTCTAGCTATTCTGTGACATTGTTGTGATGTTTCTGATATATACATCTGAGTATAAGTTAAATATATGGACACAATTGAACAGCAATGTATTATTCTTTTGAGCAAGGGAGACTTATCTGTGCCATTGTATTTGTTTCAATCACAAATACACAAATGTAATGGAACTTTATGTTTCCAGATGCAGCAAACTATCTTATGATAAATGCCATGGAGACCATTACAAGATGACAGATTAGATTTCTCAGCCCTTGTCAGCTTGTTACAATTTAAAGATGGCAAATTCAGGTACATGCTTATATCTTTTCTGAAAAATATATTCCCATTGTTCCCGATATATCTATGCCAGATTATCATAGGCCCGATAGGCAACATCACATTTATTTGTATGTATTTAAATGTTTTTATTTTTATATGATAATATCCTGAATTTGGCCACTGCAAAATTCTAGACCAAAGCTTTCCATTGCCATTTAAATTAAATATTTTCAACATTCCTAGCCATAGATAAATTGCATTTCATTTTTCATATTTTTATCTTTCAAATAGAATTTGTTTTTTAAGATAAAATGAAGTATTTCAACAGTACTATTCTACACACATCATGGTGAGATGGCTATTAAATGGTATAGATGTTGATTGCATTGAAATCAGACAATGTATTATTTTTAGAGCAGAGTCATGAGTCTTGTCATATAAGGTTTAAATGATTAGCATATGGATGACCTTGACATACTTTTGACAACAATACATATGGCAAGAACTCGTTACCACAGTTTCATAAAACCTTGCATATGAGACCATCTAGACATAAGATATTTATAGAAAGACTTCCTCAGCATGAGTATTGCAAGAGTGACTTTCGTGAGACTACTTCAATCTATATTTAAAACTCTCAACTACCACGTGGATGACATTGACTAATTTTTCAAGGTCACCGGGTTGGTGAATGTTAGATTCTTGGCCACACCATTTTCTGCCATTGCCATATCATAGAATCACAACACTTGCGGAATTGACACTTCTAACAAATATCTCAGCTGGTGTGTAAATTACTCTGTACACAACAGATTATCTGTGACAACGAATTTGACCCATATCCGATATTTTCTGTTGTTTAACTATTATAATTTACCAAATATACTTGATAACTACCATAATATCAGTGAAATTTTAGAAATGAAGATTATTGTCTTGTCGATATGCTGTCTTTTGACAGACCATTGCAAGTTCCCTCATTAAGAATTTCTTAGGGTCGATGTATGCCAGCCCACAAGGGTTGAGAATATCTACTCTCTGATGTAAAATTTTATAATTATTTCAGAAGTAGCAGCAGATCTAGAGCTTCTTGTGGAATGTATAAAATGTCAGCTGGACAATCCCGCTGCCATAAAGCAGGCCCTTATCACAATAGCTTCCATGTGTACTTCTACAGGTATTTGAATATTCACATTTGGTTATATCCTTAAATTTATCACCCAAGTGTAAAACATATCTTTGTATGATTATGAAAATTTAGTTGCAGCTAAAGATTTCCTGAGAGAAAGTGGAAACTTGAAGTTTTTGTATAGCATATTGACTACAACAACGTACAGTGAAGTAAAGGAAGCAGGGATGTACACCTTGGGATGTGCAGTAGAGAACCATGGTAAAAGACAGCTTAAACACTTATAAACATTGTCCCCTGTACATATTTGGTTTTTGCAATAGTGGATGCATAAAGTTGAACTTTTACTTTTAGTATTTCGTACACTTCACAAAAAATGTAGAACTAAAAAAGAAAGTATTGAGGAAAACCAAAATGCTAAGTCAATGATATTATATTTGGTTTCTTTTCTCGATTGAAACATTATAAAATTATCATGTCTCATCTGGTGTTCTCTGGCTGATTATAAAAATTTAGAAAGCTAATATTCAATATGATGGGAAAATCTCTAAACTAACATTAGAATGAGAAATAATGAATTATCGTTCCTCTTTTGTCTCTATTTGTAGTTTATGCACAGAGGCAGTTGACAACCTCCAGTATGTTTGCTTATCTACATGAAGTATTGACAGATGACCACAACTCTGTCAGACAGAAACAAACCGCCTGCTTCCTTATCTTATGTATTGTGGCCAATAACAGTAAGTTGCAAAATGAGATGTAGGTAATAATAATAAAATAATAATATAATAATAAAATTCATATAATGCTGATATCAGAAAGTCTCTTTTCATTGTGCTAAAAGGCTATGTTGTAAACTGCAGTAAGTTCTTAAATATGGTGTAAGCTTTTGATGCAATTCTCATGATCTGCTCACTCCTATCCACTACTTTCTTTAATGATATGTCGGGCATTTAAAAAAATGTAATATGGAGCAAAATTGTTTAAAATGTATAAAAAAATGTTTCTTGATTCTTAAACGTGACTTTATTCTATTTTAAATGTGTCATTTTAATATATTAAATCAGTTTTTCCATACCTATTTGATTATTATTAAAGTATGCTTTTCAGCATGTCATAGATGTGTTCAACTTGGTGTAATTTTGTTGGAAAAAATATATAGTCAATTTTTTATCTCATTAGATGCTAGAATATGCAAACTGCAGAATAGGGGAAAATATATTTTATTGGAAGATAATTTTCATAAGTCAAATATTTTGTCAATTTTTTACATATATATGTGCTTGAAAAATAATACACTCATTACTCAAGAGAGAGACTGGTGCTCAAAAAACCTACAATAAGGAATTGTATATGGTACATTCAATAGACATTATGACATAAAATGTAATTTTCTTCAGGTTCAGGACAAGCTTTGGTGAGGAAATCAAACTGCCTTAGTGCTCTAGTTCAACTTTTCAAGTAGGTATTATGATTATAATAACCAAATATGTTTTTTTTAACCCTACCTTTCTATAACTTACCCAAACCCCTGTTTGTTCATGTATAATTTACATGTACTAACAGGAAACTAATTGATACCGATTTGGTATAATGCTGATAAGCCTGGATCCTTTTTTGAGATGTGCAATCATGGATGTTCTGCTTTTCTCTGTTTTACATTGTTAAATGTTTGCACAAGTATGTCAAGATGATTTATTGAATCAACTTTGAACAAGTTTGAATCAACTTTAAACAAATTTGTCACTTTCCTTATTTTGTTATGTCTTTTTTGTAACAGAGGTATACTTTTCCTAAATTGTTTGTTGCTGAAGCCAAATAGTTAGGCCAAGGAATAGAATGGTGTGAACTTTTTTTTAGGACCAGCTTCACAGGAGATGTGAAGCAGCCTCGTGACAGCAATGAAAACTGGTTTGAGACTATGGAGGGATGCATCATGAAGTTTTGGTCATCTGTCTCTAGTGCTATAGCTGTTTGTGTTAACAATCCACAAAATGGTGTGTGCTGATCATTTTTGTATCCATATCAGTTCCAATATAGATTTTTTAGAAGCATAAATAAAGAACCCAAGCATAATAGTATCAATAATACCCTATTAATAGTTGTTTATCTCTTGTCAGAACTCAAACATGCTTTTTTTCTCAGTATTTAAATCATTTCTTCAATATTAATCAGGTATATCTGATAGTGAAAGTCCAGTTGATTTATCTTTTAAGATGAAAACCAGCGGTACTGTGCCAGTTTGTTTCCCCATGCATTTAAGATCCTTCAGAATCACCAAGAGAATCTGGATATCATCAGGCCAGTTTCATCTTTGATAGGTTTGACAGTTGCAAATAATGGTAAGTTAACGTGAACCTTTATAACTATGTTTGGGTTTTGCTAATAAACAATCTATTTACAAGTAAAATTGTCACATGAAAGTCATAAGAGTTGTCATCAAAATGCCACAAATCCATATTTAAGATATTCAGATATCAGTTTTTGGCAAAACATTCTTTAATAGCACTTTTGAAATATATTTTGATGGGCAAAAAGCTGGATAAAATATGCCTGAAATATGTCTTTCTATAATGAGAACAATATTCAAAAACTGTCAGTTTTTGTGTCTTATTTTAAAAGTTTTGCTGTGTAATCATCTTTCAAATATAGTTAATAACTCTTATATTGTGATTTTAAGAAAATGCAATATAATAAGAAAAAAACTTTAACCAGACAAATCCACCTCATTTTCCACCTCTGTTGGACAAGTATTCGTTATTAGAATTTATGTTTATCAACAAGTTTTTACTCATGAATGGGGAATATGGTATGTGAGCAATGCGATATGACCTAAAATCTTCAGAGACAAAATTAAGGATTATCTGATTTAATTGATTTCAGTTCACAACCAAGAGAGAGTGCTAAAATGTGGAGGTGTGGAGAATCTATCCAGCATCCTACACAGGGCTGTGAACAGAATCTCGCAGGGTCCTACCTATATGCACATAGCAATGTGTGTACTCAGATCACTAGACTCCATCATCTCAGATAATGGTACTTTCATTCAATACAATATGATTATTAGCAAAGCGTATTTTGTAATTGTTAGCAGATGACATTAGACAGTCATCTAGATAGGTGTTCTTTGGTGGATTTCAGGCATATCATTTGAACAAATCCCAAATCTTTGTCATACCACTTGTAACCTCTGTAATTTCATGAATGCTTTTTGTGGGATAGGAGTATAAGATAATCTTTCCTGATATGATGTTTGACCATACTGCAATGACCTTGACTCTAAAAATTAAAAAAATGACCTAGAGGGATAGGCATTTAGAGTCATATTTTTTTTAAGATTCAACCTATGACCTTGCTGCAATGACATTGACTCTAAAAATTATAAAATGACCAATGACCTTGACTCTGAAAGTGTATCTGAATATTTATGTGTTTGGTGCATATGATTGTCTCAAGAGAAGGCATTTTCAACTTTGACCATACTGCAGTGACTGTGAAAATGATCCATAAAAATATCACATATACATTGGGGACAAATGAGCTTTGATTTTTGTTATATTGATATAAATAAAATTTATCCAAATAAATTAGTTAATTTAGATATTATGAATATCATTTATGTAAAATTTAAGCCAAAGCGGCAAAACTTATTTAATCTCCTAAAATCTAATCTTATTTACTGCTATGAATAAGATAAAGAATAAAACTGTATTTTGTTAACCATTGTGGAGATTGTGTAGTTAGTTTTCATTGAGATTTTGTTTCATAGTGTTGAATGCAGAGCGTTGTGGGGAGCTGGGCATGGTGCCATTAATAGTGAGATTGCTACAGATGGATGGGCAGGATACACAGGCCAAACTGCAGCTGACAATCACCCTGGCTCACTGTGTGGAAGCAACTTGTACGTAACATCACGTAACTTATAGGGCATCATGTGCACAAAGCTGAAATCAGACTTTAAACAATCAACTCATCCAAATGATTTCATTTATTTTCATTTGTTTTTCAAAGAAAATGCTACTGTGTACCTTTATCAAGTCAAACTTTATAATTTTCACCCATGTTTTATTATAATTTTTACATGTAAAGCATTTTTCTGATGCTTATGTTATTTTAGTTTTATGATCAATGGCAAAATGTTCATATTTATCTGTGTTTTATCAGGTCCTTGATGATTTTTTTAGTCAAAATGTTCATATTTATCTGTGTTTTATCAGGTCCTTGATGATTTTTTTAGTCTTTAAGCTTTGAATGTATTTCAAGTGATGTTTGAAAATATATGATATATTGTGTTTGATATTCAGGTGGGAATCAGGTTGAACTGGTGGAGAATGGTGGTATGGGAGTGATGATCCAAGCCTTGACAGAGTCTACTGATGATGAGCTAACTGCCACCATTAAATATATCCTGCAGACCTGTGTTAAAGTTGGTATGTAAACCACATCAATAAAAAAGGCACACACTTATAGAATTTACTATGCACCCAAAACACTTTTTTCACAACAAGATTGTTTTACAAATCCCTACATTTCTTCAAAACTCCCCTTAAATCAACATATCCATTGAATGAAACTTACTCGTGATCAACAAAATCTGTATTCGGTGCCTAAATTATAAATTACCTCAACCAATCTTTAAGGAGATGTAGCCAAGACTACAATCAACCTCACCTGAGTGTATATGATCATGTATGTAAAAACCTGGTAGGCGTGATTATTTCTGAAATATTACATGTTAATCTTCAGAAAGCAAACCTAATGAAAATTCAAGCCAATTTTGATCCTTATCTTTATTACATTTAACAGTATATTTCATCACAAATTTTATTGAATCTCAACAGATATGATTATTACTTCCCAGTAATAAAAAGGTATGAACCATGAACATCATAGAAGGCACACTTACATTATTTCAGAAAAGCAGGCTATGTTGAGCAAACCTACTCCTCAAAGGGAGAGGATGATTCCAGTATTTGATAGAGCCAAGAGAGAACTTGGGATTAGAAGCAGAGCACATAATGTGATGCCGTCCCTGAAGAAACAGCCTGGCGAACCAAATATAGGAACAGATAATCATCTGAAGGAGAAAGAGTAAATCAGATAATCTATATTTATAAATGGTAATGAGCACATGATGGGAACTATCACTCAGATTGAATTTATAAGTTCAAAATTAATATTTGAACCAGGTGATTGTAATCAGACACAAATCATGGCTTAAATATACCACATATATGCAATATCTTGTTCTTTGTAACTGATGTATTGAAATCTATCTAAAATAAAAATACAACATAATTTCACTTTTTTTTTTCTTCTTAAGGCTGAATGATAACGACATCAGGAAAAAACTTGATGTCCTTGAGAAGAAGTTGGAAGATTCTATATCTTCATACAAAAATAGAGAAACAGACAATCAAAGTGATTGCCTGAACAAGACAGGAGATACAAAAGATAAATTACTGGAGACCAAACTGGAGCAAGGAATGACCCAGGAGAAGACACAGGTAGAAACTCTGAGGCTTCAAGATGAGCTAATAAAGGTAAACTTATAATTCAGTAAAAATTAGTGACAAAATATTTTACTTCTGCTCACAGATAATATAGAGAAACATATTGCATCAAGACCATGAAAAGATCTTTTATTTAGAATTAGAATTAATTCAGTCAAATTATTTATCAAAAGGAGCGGGCTTTGTGCTGTAAGTTTGAAAAAGAGGCAAGTGCAGCAAGAAAGGCTTTAGAAGAGAGGATGAGGCAGGAGAGAGAGGCAACAGACAAGGCTCAGGCTCTCATGAGAGAACTGGATCAGCAGTGCCAACTTCAGCAGTACCAGGACAATGTCAAAAATAAGGTAGGATTTGCCAAGAGAGGAAATTGTCACTATTGTTTTTATTTCATATTGGAAAGGACAGCAAAATATCAATAATTGTTAAGCAAACAATGATAGAAGATATTTACAAAGGGGAAGAAAAGGTTATGATAAGTGAAGTATTAAACATGTGCTATATATTCTACTTAAGCAGGTAGGTGGGGTTTTGAAAGTTTCAGGATTTGACATTAGGCCTGGCTTGGTGGACCTGAAGGGTTTTGAGATCTGTTTGGGCCAGTGGTTTTAAAATTCTACTAGTTCAGTTAATTGGCCAGTAGTTGACAACAAAATGGCCAGTGGATTTTAATGTCAAAGCCTGGGTTAACAATTTTCAATTCATGGTTAACGATTCTGACTTTGAGGAAAATTCTGGAAAAAAAACCCAGCCCCATCATTGGGGAATATCTACTTTACATAAACATTTCTATCAACAGGGGGAAATAAGGGAAAGGGGATCCAAGAATTTAACCAGAGAAAAAGAGAAGATGGAAGAACTTAATGAAGTGGGTCAAAAACTGGAAAGTTTGAAAAATTGCATGGAACAAAAGAATGACCCAAATAAAGCATTTGAAGTAAAAGTTCCAGAGAATAATATAAATAAGGTTGCCACTGTCAGCCCCAGTATCAGACCTAAATCAACACAGGAAGAAAGGATCAGTAATTCATCAATAGAACAGGGCCCAGGACTTGACATGATTGTAGACAGTGAACTTAATGTCTCAGCAAGCATCCCCACATCTTCACAGCCTCATTTGGCTAATGCAAAACAAGTGCAACAGCACAAAAGTGGAAAAAGCATTGAGAAAAGGCAAACTCAAAAAGGTTCACACACTCAAACTGTTGGCATTCAGACCCCTCTGGACATAGGCTTTTTGTCTATGTGTGCTGCCGAAAAATCTCAAACAGAATCCACAGTTGTCTCCAATTCTAGAGTAAAAGCCAGTCCTGCAAAGATAATCACCAAGGCTCAAAGTAAAGTGTCATCAGTGGGAGTTCAGACCCCAGGATATTCTGTAAGGACATTTATAAACTTTGATCATCGTGAGAAAATCAAGACCACTCAAAAGGACAACTCAAAAGGCTGTGGCAGGGAATTGTCAAGTTCTTCTGAGAAAATTAAAAGATCCCACACTGATATGTTTGTTAAACCTGTTGGTTCTGTTAAAGTCAGAAAAAGTCTGGAGTCCGGAATTTTGCAGCAGACTCCTTCCAGATTTAGGGTCAAACCAATAGATAAACTTCCAAGAAATTCAACATCTAATAATTTTAAGTCTCCATTCAATGTGAAGCCGACACCGCGGAGGTTCAGCCTGCCGAATATGACACAGAGAGTGGTTAAGGCTAGTCCATGTGGCTCTGTACAATCTATGCGGTCTGACTTTGACCTGAAATTGATGAAGAAAGCAAAGGAAAGAGGATTCAATCTCGGTTCCCAACCTCGGGTTGAGTGGTGGCTGAAGAACCAGAAAGATGCCCATGATACGAGAAAACCACAGAATGATGATGACACTTTTCAATACACACACAAAGACATTTCTGAAAATATCAACAGAGGATCAAGTGAGTAAATTTCATTGTTTACATGGCAGGTCAGTCTATCATAGATACTTTCCACACTGAAATATGTGTAAACTGTAACTTGGGTAGTCTGGATCCAAACAATTCGAGTAAAATAGGCCCTTATATATGTGACAATAGCTATCTTGATTTGTTTAAACCACTTGGATTGGCTATTCTCTCCATTCAGATACAGATAATTGAGTTTTCTGCACTTATCTAGATAATGCTTACTGGTGACTTTTGAGACGAGGTATTTCAGTTATAATGTTTGTTATGCTTCATATTCACAATGAATTTGGCCTTGGTTATCATTTATCTCTTCAGTAAAGAGCTTGACGTTGACCTCATAGATTGCTCCTAATATCCTAATTATGTTATGTGTTTAGGTTTAAGTGTGTGCAGTGAGGAATTGAAGTCTGATGACTCTGAGGAATACTTCTCCTCGGTCAGTCAAAATGGAGATGCAAAGGTCAGACAGAGACTCGGCAATACCAGATGTCCTGGTGCGTGGAATTAAATCATCATTGAGAAGCTTTTATTCTTGACATAATCTGTATGAATATTAAGTTTGTGTCCAATTAATTTAGTTAAAAATGTGAGTTGTGTTATTTCCTCAATGAGCATGCATAATTATATAATATAATCAATAACTGTGACAAAATATTACACAATATTATTTATTATAATACTTCTGTCAAAGGTAACAAAGTAGTAAGGGTTTTCAATATTCCTTGATTCAGAAATTAATTCTCATTATGTCACAAAATTTGTCCTAAAATCCCTTGATGTGATATTTTTTCTTTCCTTCAGATTTTTTTGTAGTATTGACATCTGACCTTAGCACATCTTTAATATTTGACAGCATGACCTTGGGAGGTACCCAACATGAGCTTTCTTGTGTTTGTTTTTTTTCATCCTTGACCTTGATGCAATGACCTTGAACTTTGACTGGCGACAAGGGATCTTCAGCAAAATGTTCTACTTTGTTAAAGTTCTGATCATTTATAATAAACCAAAAAAATGATGCTGAAGGAATGCAATCAGAAACTTATACATTTGCATTAAAGGCATTTCTTTGAGAATCCTAACAACAAAATTTCAAATGGCATGCTTAGCTGTCATTGATGATTAGCTCTTCTACATAAATAGATTGACTCGCATGCAATATGCTCTCACTGCAGCTATGATATTGATTTGCATATCATCTCTAGTTGTGTTAACATCCAGGAAAATACAGAGTATTTTCTCTTTTGTTGATGTTTTCTGAAACTTTTGTCATGCAGTGATGCAAATATTGAGAAAACCCATGGTTATCATTATTCGTAAATTTACCATCATATATAGACAGGCCCATAAATTATTGCATTGCTATCAACCAGTCAAGATTATGGAGAGTTCATTTTAAAGGTTAGGAAGGCTATTTTAATCATTGTGTGTAGTAATTTATACTGTAGCAGGTGATGCTTGCAGGTTGCCAACCCCCAGCATATATAGGAGGGCCACTGCTCAACAGCCGCACATACAACATTTCTCTGGAGACAAGTGCAAACACATGCTCTTTACATCGCTACGTCCGAAGTGAAGAACGCAGGTTTCTACCTTGTTATATAATCCATAGAATGTTTTTTTAGGCAAACTATTTATGACCTTATCTCAAGGCCACATCTGTTATTTTAAGTTATTGTGGGCATCAAAATAATATAACAAGGTTTATGGCCTCAGAAAGTGTTCATTCATCCTCAACAATTTGGTTAGATTTTTAAATTGAGTCCCCCAAATTGTATATGTGTTATGCCAGATAATGACCAAAATAACAAGATAATGACCAAAATTAACAATATCTGATATGCCATAATATGAAACTGAAATTGCCTCGATTAAAATGGGAAAGTAGCTTTTCATGTTTTATTGGGTACTGTAATCTGATTGTCTCAATATGACCTGAGCATCAAAACCACTCTTAACTTATGAATGGCTGCAGCTGGGCATCGCTAGATCTCATTCCATGCGATGCCATTGGGAAATGCATTTTGGGGATGCTGCAGTACATGGCCCCAGCAGGCTAATTAAGAAGCAGGTCATGTCTACAAATTAATCTTCTCCTGAGAGATCATAGGTTGTCAGGTCAGTTAATGAAATGCCCCTACAAATGAAGAGCATTATTGTCCCAAATTTCCCCAGCTTCTTGAAAGAAATGAAAATGTTTGATTTGCAAGTACATACCTCATGCCCCAATCCCTATCGTGATTAACAGCAATATGTGAAGAACAATAGACAGCAGGGTCACCAAACCTAGCAAATATAGGACCCACAAATGGTGATCTCAAACTGATAAGTATAGAGATGATCTTGGCCTGTTAAACCAGTATCATAACAATCACTTGAAGCAGGACTAGAAAACTTGATGTGCGAAGCCCTTTGTTTATACCTCAGGTGTGCCACATAGATGATACTGAATAATGTGTGAATGTCTGAAGGGGTGTATGTGGTATATTCTGATATATGTACCTGTAGAGGGCTCTGGTGGTAGATATTCTACATCACTACATCTTGCTCTCTCAGGAGCACCACTTCTAATGAATATCTCAGGGCTTAGGCTAAGATTATCTGTGATTTTATTTTTACGATATATTCCATATCCTTTAGTTGTACATGTAATTTGTGCAATAAAAGATAGAAATTATCATTCATAGTTTGCCTGTTGTGATCTTCAGAACTTCTTAGCGAATTGGCAGGATAGTATTTAATTTCATCATGTAATATATAATGCGCTTTTCTCTGGTTTGTCAGATTTGTTACTTCACTGAGGAAAGATAAGAGTGTGATTGTCAATCAGAAGCGGAGACCACTTACAGAGCTAGATCAGATTGGAGATCAGAGAGTGCAGAATGAATGTGAGAAAGGCAGAGATGTGTACAACTTCCTCAGTGATGATAACTCAGTAGATACGGTGAGAAAAGTCAGTCACTTTTATGTTAGTGCATAATGAATGGAATTATAATGTCATAGTTTGTGTCCATGGTGCCATAGCAAGTCAGTGTTTAAATCAATTATTGTGAACAACATCTACCTTAATATTTACATTAAGATTTGATCTTTAAGGGAGGGCAAAAGCTTTCATTGCTAACTGGACAAAACACTACTCTAGTAAGCCAGGACTTGGAGATCTCTTGTCACTAGGATGTAACTATGTCTTTACTATTTTCACCTTTGTGTTTTTTTCATTTATTTCAGAATGTGACTCCTCCATCAATTGATAATGAGAATGATAACTTCAAGATTCACCACAAAATAACTCCAAAGTATGGTTCAAGGCGACCAAGAGTGCCATACACAAAGGCTGAAGAAGGCTTCCTTCTGGATGGAGTCGCCAAACTAGGCAAATTCTGGAATCAAATCCTTTGTACATATAATTTCCACTCTTCAAGAACAGCTGTGGATCTCATGGATAAATATAAAAGAATGGCTGTGAGTTTTATATTTGATTCCTTTAACATATTTAATCAAATTATGTTTATATCTATATTAAATATAGAATTAGATGCTTCACCCACAACCTCTAGCTGATGATTATTATGGGATCTTAAGGTGATGATTAAAAGTTGATTAGAAGATCAGAAAAATATTTTTTTCTTCAAAATAGCAAAAGCAAAAAGTGGACAAAGCATTTCATATGACATTGCAAACTGTTATGATCAGTGGATGGGTAGCTTGGTCCAAAAGGTTCACTTATCCGAGAAATGAACTTGGGATTGAATTTTACATTGTCATTATAGGGACACAAATCTGGAAAAACTGTGAGCCTTAAAGAGATACTTTCTCATAAAATAAATGATGTAAATTACATTATTAAATGATCAAATATGTATAAATACATTGAAATTCATAGACAAAATAATTATATCAGTAACCATGGAAACAGAAATCAACATTTATAACTAATCTTGCAACCCCCATGAATTATGATCATTTATTGCAATTTGTGCCTATGACGTCATCGTGGGGCTTTTATTGCATGTGCAAGTCGAGCTGCAATCATTTTCAATTTTCACAAATCTTGTCATTACTTTGCTAATATTGGTCCAATTGTCATGATTTTTACACCAAATGTCACATTTTTCATGTTCTATCCAAAGCACATAACCATTCTATAGTCCATGTTTTCTAAGATGGAAAATCGTGACATCGCTTTTTTGGATGCATTGTTTTTTGTTAACTAATTATTTATGCAATTAGGTAATTGCCCCACGATGACGTCATTCATTTGTTTTTCCACCACGTGCATTTGAAAGAGTTAATTTTCTCCCCAAAAACATGTTTCCCTTGTAACAGAACCCACAGATCAATGTGCGTTATACTTCTCCTTCATACTACAAAAGTATATTAGAGAAGTGAAAGTTGCCCATTAAGTCATGTATGTTATAGAATATTTCAATATGATATATGTCTGAATCATCTGATATACAAAACAACAATGATAACAGTGATTATCTTGTTAATTGTGACATGATTATAACAATCATCATTATATGTACTTTCATTTTAAAGCTAGATAGAGGAATCGCAGAATGATACAGCTTAACTTGTGTGGCAGTACTAAACAAAAAAACTAAGTCAAATCATGTTACATTATGTATATTACCAATTCTTTCTAGGTAGTATATTCTTAGGTTATATTTGAGATCAAAGTAGCAAAACTACCCCCATTGGCTACACAACTTACCAGTAGGTGGTTGGATGTCTTTATAATTGTACAAGATGGATGAATTTGACAAGGTGATATTTTATACAGCCAGTTTGTGGGAAAGTTGATTGCAAACAGAGTGTCCCTGACACCAGGCCGCTGGAAAGCACTCTATTTGACAATGCTCAATCTGAAGTGAGTGAAGCAAGTTGCACCAGCGCCTGCAGGGGTCATAACCAGATCGATCTAAATGCACAGCAAATTACAGCAGGAAATAGAGCACAGAGGCTATGAGGGGTTGACATGATCCCAGTCATCATAATAAACCCTCCACTTCCCACTACCTTCTAAATCAACATCACCATCTCACTGCAACATCTTGTTGACTTACATACAACAGGTATGGTGTGAAGCAGATCAACATTTGATTTCTTGATTGTGGAGCACTTATGGTGTAGAAATACTATTTTTTTTCCTGTGGGATATTCACAAATTGCTATCACCATCTTTTGACTATTATTTTTCAAACTAATCTTATAGATTTGTTGGCAAAAGCATGGCTACTGCTACAGGACATGTCTATCAAAAGTCATAATTTTTTTTAAAATAGAGAAATGCAGAAATCATCTGAAATGTTGTGGCGTGGCCATCCCAAGCTCAGCATGCATTACTTGGCCCACCAGCATTTCCTCTTGTTTGATGATGAATGATAGGGCTCCAGGGCAGAGTGGCAGAAAGTGCTGGGTCAATTAGGTTAAAACTACAGCACAGACATGAAAGTAAGAAACTAATGAAAGGCTTTTAGCAATTGAGAAGTCAGATTATGCCTGTCAGTGCTACAATTTGCCATCCATACAATGCTGCATGTGAACAGTTATGTTTATTATTCTCAATATACATACACGAGTGCACTGATATACCTAGTTGAACTGACATGTAATCTCTGAGGTGTTTCTGATATAAACCTTTTCAAGTTTATAGGCAATCTTTTTACCAGCTTTTCTTCCGAAAACAAGAGCTTTAAAAATCTGATAAACTTGGAAACAGGTGTAATAATGGACATGAATAGAAGTTAAAATATATTTTTTCATCTTTTTTTTTCAAATGTCTGCTTGACTGTTACGGTCTGTTATGATCCTTTTGTGAGGATCCATACAGGGAGGGGATAGAAGCTCAGCCAAGATCAATGCATGAACATATGAAAGAGTTTCTGTCTTGTACCTTGATAATACATGAAGATGGAACTTTTGATTGCAAGGGTTTTGCCTTTTCAAATATTAAAAGTTAGAGACACTTCCAGTAGTAAGATTAAAGAACAACTAAACTACATTTACAAAGTCCACTTGTTCCATTAATACTAACCCTTTTCAAGCTATGCAGTTATATCTGTATTACCAGGAGTTTTGCCCCAAATACTTGAATCTGCTGTTTCCCTTTAAATGCACACATGAAGGAATCACTACGATTTTAGAGGCACCATTGCTGCTCTGCTTGACTCATTCATATCACATAGTACATTATGACACCATGCATAAAATCTCAAAATTACTGCAATGAAGCCATTATCAGCCATCTTAAGAAATCAATACATGCAAAACTTAGCATCTTTAGCCAGTCAAAGGCCAGAGGAAGCTCATCAGTCCTTCAAAATAGGACATTGATTTAATCAATCAAGATCAAAATGCCACTAAAATATTCCCAAAATTTTATATACACTGTGTAATATACATATATCATGAAGAGATTTTGTTATCTTATTCAGCTCCATGCGTGAAGAGTTGCATCTGTAAGTATCAAAACACACTGTCATGATGATGAACTGACTGTGTGGTGTGAGCTAATTGTTGCAAATATGATCATGTGTTACTTTTAGGTCATCTGGCCAGAGACAGTGCTTAATTTAATGGTTTTATTTCCATTTAGAATTATATTTATAAAATGCTGATAAAACTGCTATTGCCATATATAATAGTATAAATGCTGTCAATTCTGATAAACCTTTCTCCTGCATTTATATTTTAGTATAAGAGTGTAGCAATCCTTCAAGAGAAGAATATGTAAAGTCATATAATATTGAAGATGATATCAAAGATAAATAGATTACAATAACATGCTAATAAGTTATCAGAAAGTAGAGTTGTTTACCACAAACACGGTGCATATTTTTATCTGGGTCACCTGGACATTTCAAACTGATTCAGAAAGATGTGCCTTCACACCTTTGCCAAAAAACAGCCATTTTAATAGGTAGAAGAGAAAATTAATCACACTTGGCCTTTTATATGGTGTAGGCTAGAGGTTTATAAAATGTTAAATTTGTTGGCTGTTTTATGGAAAAAATATAGCATGCCATGTAATGTTACTTAAATCAAAATTCACAATTCACATATAATTTTTTTGTCTATGAATTTCAATGTATTTATGTGTCTATGATCATTTAATCATGTAATTTATAGAATTTGCTTTACTAGAAAGTATTTCTTTAATGGAGTCAGACATTATGAAGGTTGAAAGGCATATAGATACTTGGTATCAGCTGTAAGATTAAATGTATACATTGTGTTTTTGGTCCAGGTATGACCTCTTGTTAAATGTGTGCTGGTAATTTGTGTTTTTGAATTGAAGGACACATTTTAAGAACAGATAGATATTAAGAGAATATCACTGACAATTTCAATTTCAAACTATTTTCTGACAACACCTGGTTGGTAGGGTCAAACAGTTGTACATTTTTGTCCTTGTCACAATGCTTGTCTCGCAATTGTGTACAGATTGTGAAAAATAAATGATGTACAAATTTAATCATAAATCTCATTGTTTGCCATGTGGGTTATTCATGTGGAGGTAACCTGATTTGTTTCAGGCAAGAAGGGAGATAAAAGTGAGTGTTAGAAGCCCCGGTGTAGCATTCTCAATGGTGGAGGAGAGACGACTGAAGAGAGGGGTACACAAGTATGGTTATAACTGGAAAGCCATACTGGATGCCTACAGCTTCTCCAGGGCTAGGACAGCCCAGCAACTCAGAAACAAGTGGAGGTCTATGCACAAGTCAAACAAATAACACCATTAAACTGGGTCAAAACATGGTTATCACTATATTATACATATAAAATGTATGAGATAGATATTTGATGCTAGTTTTGTCCCTTTTACCACATATGAACTAGGATCTTCTGTACTCCAATTCTGCCACACCCCAGTTCGAGGAATGATATGTTATCCCTCAGCCTTCAACTTGTTTTCATATTGTGTGATTTCTATTGAATGCAAGAAATAGGTCTTAAAACCTTATGTATTATGTGGGATTGGATTAGAGAATTTAAAATTCAAATTATATGAATACTTCTTATTTTAGTTGGTAGCAGTTACCTTCCATAATATCACTGGTGATAAAGAGATCTGATTATATCCGAGCCACACTCAGCAGTAAGAATGTAAAAGTCTCTTTGCTAGAAAGAGATGTTACAAATGCAGAAATGGAAGGTTTTTCCTGCATTATATCAAAAAGATTACAATGAGATCTAGACAAGAACAACAATTGATAACAAGAACCAAACAAACATTGGCCACATCTGATATCAGCCAGAGGCTTCGGCATAGCTTGTAAAAGCTTCAGGAAAATATTTATTTTTCTTGCATCAAGAATGAATGTTTTATTTAGAATGTTAGTATCATGACTGATAATAATATTCTAAATACTTGAAGTATTAATTGCTTCAAACTTGCATTGTTGATATATTCTCAATCTTGGATGCATTGCCCCATAGTACATTTTATTTCCTTCAGGACATCCAGACATTCTTTTGACAAAATTTCAATTCATACCAAAAAACTGAAAAAAGAGATCAATTCACCAATAGAATGTACTTCCAATATACAGAAAACAATTAAAATCTTTCTTTTTTTTCAGAAATGTATGTAACAGTTTTTTAAAAATATTTTTACATTAATTTTAAGAATAAATCCTTTGTACAAATATACCAATTTAATAAAATGTATAAATCTATAAAGTTCAAATCACATTCATATTTTGTGTTTCCAAACATGTTTATTAATATTCTCAGCATTTTCCATATATTTTGTGCTAGATCAAAATTCAATATGTTTTGCAGTCTACAATCAAATCTTAATTAGAACATATGACAATTTTGGGAGATTGCAAGGTTGAAATGCAGAGAGATCTTGTTTACCATCTCACACCATTGTTGCTATGGACACTTGTAATTGTTTGAAAGTTGGTCTCCTATTGGTTGAAAAAAATGCTCTTCAACTCTACCATTGTTTTTACTGTGATATGTATACACCCAAAAATGAAATTTAATTGTGTGCTGATAAAGAGTAAGTTGAGTTACACACCCAGAACTGTATTGTATAATGAATCTAAATTTGTTGAATTTAGTAAACTTTTGTACATAATATGGTTTACAGTTATACTTAGGGTTATTAATATTATAGATATTTATTGTAAAATATTTATGATTGTATTTGTAGATTGTAACAAGTAAATTATTTTCAATGAAATTCAACAAAAAGCATTCTTCCATCCTGTACTGAATAAACTGTGATCACAGTGTATTTAAGTAGAACTATGATCTGTACTTTTTAAAACGTAATCTGTATCATATATGCTTATTTAACAGTTTTCATATGTAGTTAATATTAAGAATAAAGAAATGGTAACTTACACAAATTCTTGTTTTTGTTCATTGAGATAATCTTATAAACTTCAGAATTTGAGATAATATTTAAGTAAGATTGATGATGTCCACACATGATGGGACTTTGTCCTGGTGGGTTGTGCAGCACTATCCCAGGTAGTAATATCTGATTGGAGCCACTTCATGTGGAAAAAAGATTCCCTACCAGCAGTAAATTCATATGGTTTGGACATCAAGTCATTATTTTCAGAACATTACAAACTGTAGTCTTAACTTGCATATTTATTGTATTGTTTACACTTGCATATTTGGAATCTTTCAGAAAGTAACATAATGCAGCCAATGGCAGAGCAGTTTAACTATTTGCTGGTTCTATAAGGTTACACAATATTCCACACAATAAGGGATTGATCCTTGGTCTTAAGTTACATATGCTTATGTAATACCAGGGAAATTGGGGGGATTGATCCTTGGTTGTTGGGTTCATAAGCTTATGTGACATACAGGGACATGTGAATGATCTTTTGAGTTGCTAAACAACTGAGTAAGAAGGGCAGTGATCAAATCCCATCCACAGATTATTACAGTACCTTGTGTGGGATTTGTCACACCGTATCTAGTTATTGACAGTTTTCACGCCAAAGGGTCCTTACCATGAGCGAGAGGAGTAAAGATCATTTAATGCTAATGATGATCTGATCACATCATTTATGCAATGATATGAACATCACATTCTGCCAGTTCAAATAATGCATGTTTTATTCTAATGAATTTTTATTGATCAATATAAGTGTGTATTTGACAGGTGCTGAACACGCAACACACACGCAGCACACAAATATCAATACTTTCATTAGAAACTTAGGTTATGGCCAGAAACATGTACTCCGCTATTCTCCTAAGCAAATCCTGGATTTATACCAGGCTCTGCTTGTATATAGAACAGGATTGACAGTTTTAGGATCTCGACCCCACCAAGTACAAGCTTCAAGTCTTTTACCAGCCAATAGAGAATGAGTCAAATATTTCATCACGTGTGGTAACATGGCCAATTCGTGTCATTGTTATGAGAAAGTGAGTGCAACAAGAAATGAGTTGAGATTTTAAATTTAGTGACATGTAAATCACAATTGTAAGACGAAAATAGGAAAAAATAATCTTGAATTTTATTCTTCGGCAAAGCTTATATGTCAGGTCTCATCATGAAATAACTGAAATAACTTCATGTAAGAACCCTGAACAAACTGATATTCCAGTGATATACTTTTTCCACCAGATATTTCAAATGTACCCCCCTCCCAAATTATAAATGATCCTTTCTAAATTATGCTTGAGCATATGAAATGGTCATGTACACATGCACAGTCATCCTAAAAACTTCGACATTTTGCTTTATCTTGCTTCATCTTAAAGGTGCTGGCCAACTGGCCAGGGCTGATGCGGGAGATGAATTTGTGGATTTTAATCCAGAAGATGCAGCATCTCCACAATGAGTTCTTTGAAGTTGACTGTTACCATCCCTTTTGTTTAAAACTCAACCATTTTTGCACTCCTCCCACTCCTGAAAAATTCTGTAAATTATTGACTTTCCTAGGCAGTAAAGCAAATCTTTCAGTCAAAGACACCAATATTCTTTGTCTCCACCACTTGGCACACACTTTTTTGACGAGCGTGAAGTTCATTTGATATTTGACGTTTTTTTCAAAGTATGTCTCCAAGTATATATCCATACACACTTATAGGATATAGGTCAAAACAGGATATAAAAGGATATATACCCTGTCAAAAGCGAATATATATATCCTTTTTATTCGTAATAAATCAATTTTTTATACATTTATAACTTAGAAATGCTTTTCGAATGATCTCAAAGACTTTTGATTGACTAATGGGGCCTTAGACATACTTAGTAGACATGTCAAAATTATGTTTAGCCCCCTCAATATGAGAGCATAAATCTGAGTTCAATGGAGCAGCCCTTTTCCCATGACAAAGTCAGTATATTCGACCTACTGACTGGTATGAGGTGGGGGGTGAGAGTACTATAAAGACTTTTGTTTGACTAATAGGACCTTAGACATACTTGGTAGACATGTCTTAATCATGTCTAGCCCCTCTCAATATGAGAGCATAAATCTGAATTCAATGGAGTAGCCCTTTTCCCACAACAAAGTCAATATATTCGACTGGTATGAAGTCGGGGGGGGGAGTACTAAAAGACTTTTGATTGACTAATGGGGCATTAGACATACTTGGTCGACATGTCTAGATTATTTCTAGCCCCCTCAATATGAGAGCATAAATCTGAGTTCAATGGAGTAGCCCTTTTCCCATGACAAAGTCAGTATATTCGACCTACTGACTGGCATGAGGTGTGGGGGAGAGTACTAAAAAGACTTGATTGAATAATGGGGCATCAGACATACTTGGTAGACATGTCTAGATTATTTCTAGCCCCCTCAATATGAGAGCATAAATCTGAGTTCAATGGAGTAGCCCTTTTCTCACAACAAAGTCAGTATATTCGACCTACTGACTGGTATGTGGGGGGGGGGGGAGAGAGTACTAAAAGATTTTGATTGACTAATGGGGCATTAGACATACTTGGTTTTGTGACTTTTATCATGCTTCAGGTCTTATACCCCAGTCACATTTATTTACATTTGTTCCAGTTTCTGAAAAGGTGTTTTAGCAATGGATTTTTTTCTTCACAAAATCGGCTGTCAACCCAGGGTGCAATGTCTGGAAAAATGTGTTTAGTCCAGGCGATATGTAGTTGGCACGAGTGTAATGTAAAACACTCATGGCAAAACTTCCTGGCACCCAAGACTTGAGAGACAGATGAAGTTTACTTCAATAAATGACTACTTAAAATAGTTGTATTAACTATAAATTAGTGTAAATAAATCAATTTATCACTTTCTAATAAATGGAAGCACACATATAAGTTATGAATACAAAAAGCAGGATGTGTGCAAGCTAGGAGAAAACTAGGAAAAAGACATGGAAATATGCTTTGGTTTGGAAAAATATTTCCCTCCACAACACTCTACCATGGTCCGTCCCAAACCCAAAATCGCAATTACCGGTATCTTATTCATTATTTGTTTTATCAGTTGAAAGTGAATGTCATTTGTGCCAAACAATTAATGAGGTTCGAGCGTAATATATATTTATTGAATGACATATAATGTATTATTTATAATGTATATATGAATTTGAAAATGAAAGCTTATCATGAACTAATACTGATGCAAGATATATTTCTGTACACAACTTTCGCTATGCAAATCAGAAGACCAGTGTAGGATTATCATACATTTGATGAAACAATGATATATTTAGATGTAGAACACAACATATTGAGAGTATGATGGGAATTCTCAGTGTAGTGTGCTTATTTCTTGCTTCTATAGTCTCTACAATGGGTAAGTGAAATATAGTTATATCTAATTATAACTATACCTAAATAATTACTGACTCGGATATCCATAAATTAATACACCATAAATGTTAAATTGATAGGATTTCAGGCGAATCCAGTTGTAGTGTGTGACAATCACTGGGAACATTCGTGCCCAGAGGGATATCAACATTTCTTTCTTTCTGCCAGATTTGGCACTTTTGGATCGGCCAAGAGGAATACGTGTGGCATTCAGGGAGCGGATGGGATCTGCGCTTCTTCCGATTGGGTGCTGACATATCTTCGCGGGCTCTGCCCGGGAGGCACACGAACATGCAGCTTTGATAATTATAACATAGAGATCGAAAATGAACATATAAGTCCCTGTGTCAAAAAGTCATACCTTGAATTCTACTATGCATGCGTGGCAGGTAAGTATGATACAACTTAGAATTATTCTTTCTGTGTGTGAAGATACAATGTTAGATTAGAGTTGTATTTATAATAAACATTATATCATATTTAAAATATTATATAATAATTATCAATTTGTTTTGAAAAGACTCCATCATATATAAGACACATTGCAATTCCAACTACAACTTGCACATGGCTTTGGGTTTTTTGGTCACACCAAAATCAAGGGGACGATCAAAAGAGTTTTGCTCTGTGAAAATCCGGAGTGATGACCAGTCTGCCATAGCACTCCATATCCTGGACAAGTATAATGCAGACAGGGAGGTCAAGCAGTGTGGGGGAGAGCTCTACGTCGGTTACACTGCTTCATCCCCTCGTGCACAGGATTGCTGGTCTGCCAGGGATGAGACCAGAGTGTCATATGTATGGCATACCAGCATGGAGATATTGGTCAATCCTGACAGCCACCCATCTCTTATTATGAAATATGAGGGTAAATACCATTTCCCTGGTTAATATATATATATATATATATATATATATATATATATATATATATATATATATATATATATATATATATATATATATATATATATATATATATATATATATATATATATATATATATATATATATATATATATATATATATATATATATATATATATATATATATATATATATATATATATATATTTATCTGTCACCATCTTGTCACGTTGTGGGAATCCATACCAGTGGATAATGAGGGTTTGAATATCAGACACCAGAAGATTTTAAGGAAATTAATATCACAACCTATAATGAAAACTCAACTATTTGTGGAGAATAAACAACAAACGAAATCAACCAGATACTAGAACACTGACCACATACAAGATGTTTTGTTTAATGACTACATGTATATTATAATGATTTTACTATGATCATCACTTCATTTTTCTTTGTCCGCAGCGGAATATGTTCTCTGTATTCTCAATACAAATTGTGCAGTCTATAAGCACCAGGGCATAAATTCAAATCGAATTCAAATAATTTCAACGAGTCATCCAAATGAAAATAGACAAAATTGGCTGCCAAAATGATTTCCAATGTCTGGAATGGCCTATTTGTTAGGCCTTCTAATTCTAGGATGAGCAAAGTAAAGTACATTTCAATTCCTATCAGATCTTTTAATGTAACCATTGCCCAAAGGTTACATTTCTTAATAAAGCAAGAACTTCATCTTATACCTGGCATATTTTGATAATATATAAGTTTTTTCCAATGATATTTCCTGCAAAGTTTACAAGATGATTTGACTCTATGATCATCCTTTATGAACCCGTTTTTATCCTGTGAGGGTCCATACAGGAGAAGTGGGCATGAAAGTCAACATAATGCTTAAACATAATCACATAATATGAGCTTATTTAGTAGGGTTGGCTTTATTTTGCACAGATTTGTGTGATAGACATTTTATAATGTTTCAGTTATCCCATTTGTGCAGTGTAAATCTTCGCTTACTCCTGGCAGTACAAGCGCTCTTCTGGAGATATCATCTCATTGCAAAATTCGCGGTGGACCTCGTGACAAAAATAGAGCTTTAGTATTTCAACTCATACGTTCCCCACGGAATCTACTCGTGGATCAATGTCATGGTAAATCTCTGATCATAACAAAGACTTCACAACCCCAGCCACCTCTAAGTGGATGCAGACGAATGAGACCAGGATATCCGACAATATCACTTCCAGTCATCAAAACAAACAGCCAGAGTTTAGCAGCCCGTGAAAAAATACTTCTGTACTATACAGACTATAAAGGTCAGATTGACAAGTACTATATCTATCAATTATTGGCGCGTTTGAAATATTATGAACTAGGTATTTTTGGTGGGAGATATAATGATTATAATTGATAATTCAGGTACCAATGGGTCGTTGGCAACAGTGTGTAGTAATGATATCTGGAATGAAATGTGTCCGCCAGCATCGGGTTTTGTGTTCTTCACGGCGCACTTTGGAAGGACTCAGCAGCAAGTATGCTCAGGACATGGAAATGAGGACATCTTATCGGTGGATGTAGCTGCAAAGTTAAATAGCCTTTGCTTTGGGAAGCAAGAGTGTAATATCAGAGTTGATTGCCAACTCTTCTCATTGACTAGCTGCCCAATAAACAACCCATACCTGAATATGACCTTCATGTGTTTTTCAAGCAAGTATATAACTTTTTGTACTGTGGTTATTAGACTCATCCTTAGATTTGAAGGTGAGGGTCGTTTGATGTTCACGTGACGTATGTTTAAGAATTGGCTATACATTTCATATTTGTTGTAATTCTACAATAAGGACATGATTGGTAAACTAACGTGTTGCCTGTTAAAAATGCATATATCTGGCTTGACTAAGAATTAAATATACGCACATGCATATATATATATATATATATATATATATATATATATATATATATATATATATATATATATATATATATATATATATATATATATATATATATGTAAAGAAATAGTAAATGTAAAGAAATAGTTCTTTACATATTCTTTCATTACATGTGTTGAAGTAGGCGCCTCAGCTGGTATGGACAAACCTTCACCTGTTAGACCTGCGCCAACACAAACATACACACAAACACACACAGTCAAGGGTAAGCTTATGAAAATTCTTTTTAGAACTTTAACTGTATGCTTATTTTGTTTGTTTGTTTTTTGTTTTGTTTTCGTTTTTTTTTAATGCACCATATATGTGTGTATGTATATATATATATATATATATATATATATATATATATATATATATATATATATATATATATGTATATATATGTATGTATATATATATATATATGTATATATATATATATATATATATATATATATATATATATATATATATATATATATATATATATATATATATATATATATATATATATATATATATATATATATATATATATATATATATATATATATATATATATGTATATATATATATATATATATATATATATATATATAAAACAAAATAATTATAGGAATTATCACAGAGATAATTCCATTTTTACAAGTGCAGGGCAGGAAAGCTGGCACTCAGATAACCCTCTGGAGGGGGTATAAGATAGGCGGCAGCACCAGTCCTTCTTGGTGACCTACATTCATGCACCCTGATCATAACAAAGACTGCTGCATGCTTTTGCTGCTTGTTACATCAAATTTCTGCAACCCGCCTCCGCCCCCTTTTACATTTCACCGCCGGGGTTTCAGTTAGTGCCAGTGTTTCACTTAGAGGGGTGTTTCACTTAGCGCCCCATAAATAGAGCTATTCCTAGGAAGGGGTTATTTAATAATTGTATATAATTCTAGGACATATGATTGTTAATTACTTGTAAGTAAATTTTTAAAATATACAGTATATACATTGTCTATTTACTTGTCCATGCCAAAGAACAAAGATGTGTGAATTATATATATATATATATATATATATATATATATATATATATATATATATATATATATATATATATATATATTTAGAAGCTGTTACAGATATGAGGTACTGGAGGTATTTTTGTCAGACCTCATTATGGGGTACCATCTCATACCTTATTGTGTGTGATAGGTGAGTGCCATCTGGTGTTAATAATGAAATTGTTTTACATACCTCACAAATCTAACATTCATATCAATGGCGCTAATGCCATTATCCACCACTAGGGCACTTATTACTACATGTGCCACTAGATGGCAGTGATTTATATAGTTATTGCCTGGTTGTATGAATATGCTTCTCAGACATGTTTGTTCAAAAAGGCCTTGTACAGGTTACTTATGTAACTGTGACTAAGCAGCTGCACTATGAAGAGTGGGGTATTTTATATGCCTCACAGTACGTCAATGCCCCACAAGACAGGTCTGAGATTGGTAAAAACCCCATATCTGATACAATCTCTTTCTATATATATATATATATATATATATATATATATATATATATATATATATATATATATATATATATATATATATATATACCACAGCTACTAATAACTGCTTCAACCAGCAAATTTACACCTGGTATAGGGCTGAAAAATCAAAGCAAAGAAGATACCAAATCTTCATTTGTTGGTAGGTGTTATATTTGGGATGTAATAATTAAATAACCGAATGCTTATTTTTTTTTTTTTTTTTTTTTTTTTTTTTTTTTTTTTAATGTACCATATATATTAGGCCTCGGACCACTATTACAATGTCCCATTGAAAACCATAGTAAATGCCTCACCTTCAAAAATTCATAGAAAATATTCGTATCGACCTAGGGTATTTTGAAAAATACTTATAAGATGGCAAAAATATTTATCTTTCTAAAAGCAGAGTATGAAGTTAGGTTGACCATTGAAATTTTTTGCTAGGATCTGTTAAAGCGCCACCTACCTTGAAAACAAAGAACAGAACATGGCAATATAGAAATGAGCCCCTGATAGCAAAGATCAATATATAGTCCCTTCAATTATTCTCATTATTTTTCTAATAACTTTGACAAAACAAGCCATTATTGTGCTATTAAATATCACTATTCATTTTATGTCTAATGTGATCTGCATCTCGTTATTATCATGTATAATAAGGGGGAGTAGGAAATTATCAAGCACTACTTTCGTATGCCCTGGTCCCACATATCAAATAGTAGACTCAGGTCATATCTATAGTCATATACTATATAAAGTTAAGTGTATGACTTTATATTTGTTCTTCAAATGAAACTTCTACTGAAGATCACTTTCCAGCATTAACGGTGACCATAGACGAAGAAGGATCAACCATAACAACTTCAGGTCAAACTTCTGTCTCAGGACCAGGGCTGTCTCAACCACAGCTACTAACAACTGCTTCAACCAGCAAATTTACACCTGGTATAGGGCTGGAAAATCAAAGCAAAGAAGATAATAAATCTTCATTTGTTGGTAGGTGGCGTATTTGGGATGTAATAATTGTGTGTTGATGTTATACCTCAGTCACATTTGCGCCGATTTCAGTAAAGATGCCCGGCCGATGAGTATTTTTTACAAAATCGGCAGGCAGTTCAGATTGCCGTGCGGGCACCGGGAGATCATCGGCCACAATTGGGCATCTTTAAGACGTCGGCCGGGTCATCGGGAACTTTTAGCTGCCACATAAAAGTTGCCGGCGTTTCCCCGATGTCTTATCAGCAAATATCATCATAAAGTGCACGGCAGGGTCCCGGCAGTGTCCCGCAGGGACATCGGCAGATTATCTTAGGGCTGCCGGTGGCATCGTGCGGTGAAAATAGGATTATATTTATTTCATGTGTTCACAGGCCATCGTCAGATGATCTCACGGGCTCCTTGCGATATCACATAGACGTCTTTAGGATGTCCTTCAGACGTCTGTCAAATGAGACAGACGTCTTTAGGATATCTGACAGACGTCTGTCAATGATCTAGACGTCTTTAAGATATCCTGCAGACGTCTGTGCCATTCAGTCTTGCACGTGCCGTGCGGTGCCCTTTAATAATGTGACCACAGCTACGGCATATCTCAGATTGTTGCTTATAAACTCCCCGGCGCCCGGCAGACTGTGAAGTCGGCCGATTGTTACTGCCCGGCCGGCGACCGGTGCAAATGTGACTGAGGCATTAGCAAGGCACAAGAGATTGACGTTAAACATTGTCACTTTTACTTGGCAGAAATCATGATTATGGTGGTAGGACTGATTTCTGGGATATCGATTTGTAGCCTGTTCTTAGTGCTCATTGCCAAGGTCAGAAAGAGGAGGTAAGTAGGGATTTTCACATTCAGATTGATTTGAAAACTAAACCAGTTCTTCCTTTATCTTTTTCACCTAGTTGTGTTGTACATTTTAATTTACGAGAGATATAAAATAAATTGTGGTCCAAATATCGTTTGCTTTCTTTCTGTGTGAACATTGACTCAATCCGAGGAGTAATTGCTCCTGAAAACTTTACTGGGTGATTTAAATGTTCTGATATCCAGTACAAAATGTATTATCATCTGATATTTACAACTTTAAGACAAGGTCTTGAAATCCCATTTCCATTTGAGTATGATATTCATTTGTAGAAACATAAGCCAGGAATAGAAATTTTTGGGGTTTTATAAATGTTTTTATCAATTATCTTTCAACATACATATTTTTTTATAGATAGACCATCCAAAACCAATGTGCGCATTAAAATACATATTCTTCCCACTAATAGGTCCAGAGCGAGTACGAATGATGAGGACAGTCACGTTTACAGCAGCGTGGAGGACGAGGCGCCATCTACATCACATTCATCAGTCTTCTATCATTACCCATACAACCATATCAATATGTGTATCCAGAAAAGAGAATCCAGTATAATACCTGAGAATGATTATGCCGTACCGGAAACACCTCGTGAGAGATTCTTTCCGACCACATTTGAAACGTTGATTGTCGAGAACGATTGTTATGAGGGCGTAACCATGGCAGCTGAGAGTGGACAGAGCAATGTAATGGTCGTGACTCACAAGTCTGATGTTGATGATAAACCGAACAGATTGGATTATAGTGAGTGGGATGATAACACGCTGATTGCGGAGAACAGTCTCTATCTCACCACATCACAATAGTCGGAATCAGTAACTCACAAAATGTATACTGTCATTAATATTATCAGAGACATTTAGCACATCTCTGTTATTATCTATCGAAACTATAAAAAAATAAAGTTTCAAATATTGAGGTGTCAATAAGATACATAAACATATAGGATGTGCACTTCCCCTTGATGTGCTCGTGTACAGTTGGTATTGATTGTCAATCATTGTTATTGGGAATGTATGGGGTTTCATATTGCAAAGCTTTTAAAGTCTGTTGATCTCAGTGGAAACTTTTATACACCATCATCCAACATTTAAATGCCTCGTGTGCATCAACTACGAACCACAAACCTCAAACTTGCTTTGACTGGTGAAATCGTACACTTTATTTTTCCATATAAACCAATCCAGATGTTTTTAATATTGTATACATATCCATATTTTATTTAAGAAACGAATACAAAATTCGCTAAAAAAATAAAAGTATATTGTCATTTATTACAAAAGCGCAAAGAGAAAATAATTGAAAAAATAGTGAATCACTTATCCCAATAACACAGAGAGTTGACAATTTCTCTTACAAAATGCACACAGCACAACTGAAAGTGAAAAATATAGACAAGAGTGGAAGAATAGTTTTCAGTCAATGTATAAGCTATAAGGTGCCCATATCATAGCTTGGAGTATAATAGAGAGGTTGAGCATAACGTTACTGTGGAATTTACGTAACGCAAAACCTGATTGTTGCCATGACAACAAGTTTAACGTTAACTCCGTCCCGCTAAGGAAATGTTCTTGAACATGGTTGCTTACTTTAAAAGGTGAGAGACAGTTACAACATGGCGAGTAGTTACAACAGTGCAACACAGTTACAACAGGAATAGATAGTTACAACAGGAATAGATAGTTACAACAGTGAAATACAGTTACAACAGTGAGAGATAGCTGCACAAATGAGAGACAGCTCCATAAGTGAAACATAGCTGCACAAATGAGGGACAGCTGCATAAGTGAGAGATAGCAGCATAGGTGAGAAACAAGGGTGCATTTTAGACTGTTCAATGTCTAGAAAAATGTGTGGTGTCCAGGTGATATGTCCAGGTGATATGTCCAGGTGATATGTAGTTGCCTGTGTGTAATGTGAAACATTCATGGCAAATAGGACAACACTTCCTGGAACCCAGACGGATGAAGTTTACTTCAATAAATGAATACTTGAAATAGTTGTTTTAACTATAAATTATTGTAAATAAATCAATTTATCACTTACTATTAAATAAAAGTACACATATAAGTTATGATTATAAAAAGCAGGATGTGTGCAAGCTAGGAGAAAACTTGGTAGCCCAACCGACTTAGGAAAAAGAAATATAAAAATATGTTTTGGTTTGGAAAAAAAAAATTCCCTCCACAACACCCTACCATGGTCCGTCCCAAACCCAAAATCGCAATTACCGGTATCTTATTCATTATTTGTTTAATCAGTTGAAAGTGAATGTCATTTGTGCCAACCAATTAGTGAGGTTCGAGCATAATTTATGATTTATTGAATGACGTATAATGTGTTACTTATAATGCATATATGAATTTGAAAATGAAAGCTTATCCTGAACTAATACTGATGACAAGATATATTTCTATACATAACTTTCACTGTGCAAAGACCAGTGTAGGATTATCATACTTTTGATGAAACAATGATACATTTAAATGTAGAGCACAACATATTGGGACAATGACGGGAGCTTTCAGTGTAGTGTACCCATTTCTTGCTTCTATAGTATCTACAATGGGTAAGTGAAATATAGTTAAATCTAATTATAACTATGCCTAAATAATTACTGACTGGGATATCCATAAATTGATTAACCATAAATGTTTAATTGATAGGATTTCAGGCTAATCCAGTTGTAGTGTGCGACAGTCGCTGGGAACATTCATGCCCAGAGGGATATCAACATTTCTTTCTTTCTGCCAGATTTGGCACTTTTGGATCGTGTGGCATTCAAGGAGCGGACGGGATCTGCACTTCTTCCGATTGGGTGCTGACACATCTTCGCGGGCTCTGCCCAGGAGGCACACGGAGATGCAGCTTTGATAATTATAACATAGAGATCGAAAATGAACATATAAGTCCCTGTGTCAAAAAGTCATACCTTGAATTCTACTATGCATGCGTGGCAGGTAAGTATGATACAACTTAGAATTATTCTTTCTGTGTGTGAAGATACAATGTTAGATTAGAGTTGTATTTATAAGAAACATTATATCATATTTAAAATATTATATAATAATTATCAATTTGTTTTGAAAAGACTCCATCATGTATAAGACACATTGTGATTCCAACTACAACTTGCACATGGCTTTGGGTTTTTTGGTCACACCGAAATCAAGGGGACGACCAAAAGAGTTTTGCTCTACAAATTTAGGAAAAAAATTGAATAATGAACTGTGAATAGTAAATAAGTAACAAATTTCACACACATAAATTAGAGCTGTATTTATAATAAACATTCTATCATATTTAAAATATTATACGAAAATTATCAATTTGTTTTGAAAAGACTCCATCGTGTATAAGACACATTGCAATTCCAACTACAACTTGAAAAGGGCTTTGGGTTTTTTGGTCACACCAAAATCAAGCGAACCATCAAAGGAGATTTGCTCTGTGACAATCCAGAGTGATGACCAGTCTGCCATAGCACTCCATATCCTGGACAAGTTTCATGCGGACAGGGAGGTCAAGCAGTGTGGGAGAGAGCTCTACGTTGGTTACACTGATTCATCCTCTCGTGCGCAGGATTGCTGGTCTGCCAGGGATGAGACCAGAGTGTCATATGTATGGCATACCAGCATGGAGATACTGGTCAATCCTGACAGCCACCCACCCATATATATATATATATATATATATATATATATATATATCCAAAGTAAAAAGGTAGTTGTATACAGTGTAATGGTGATGAAAGTTATCCAACATAGTCTGTGGTGACAAAGAGTTAAAACCTTTCATTCCGAATATGTTTCAGTCCTTCAGGGGACTTCTTCAGGCTTAACTAACAAACCATTGAAAGTGTTCACTTATATATCATTACAAGAGTATGTGGTAAACAAGCTAGTACTAGCTGATAAACAAACAAATTAACAAGCTGATTAATAAGCTGATAAACAAGCAGATTAACAAGAACATTAGAGACACAAAGTTAATTGCACTTCTCTGCTTGCTGTATAGGGGTGTCAAAAAGCTGTTGACAACTCTGTCATATATTATACAAATATGGACCTGGATGGAGTGCAATATGACTTTTTATGGACCTTCAGAAAGTTATATTGCACGAGGCGCAATACTGAGGAACTTTTACTTTCCAGGGTCCATATACACAGTGATCATAGAATAAAACAAATATGTACCTGGGTGTCGTGCAATATGAGTTTTTATGAATGATGCTTTCAGTTCTCACTTTTAGAATTAAACCAACAATGGCAGAAATTAACACAGTGATCATAGAATAAAACAAATATGAACCTGGGTGTTGTGCAATATGACTTTTTATGGACCTTCAGAAAGTTATATAGCACGAGGCGCAGCCGAGTGCAATGTAACTTTCCGAAGGTCCATAAAAAGTCATATTGCACTCCACCCAGGTCCATATTTGTATATTATTCTATGATCACTGTGTATTCTGTGCTGTGATTGGTCAATTCCTGGTCACATGAGCTTCTCTAAATTGTTTTATTGGCCAGATGCATTATATTGCACGTCAATATACTTTCCACTGCACTGATGGGGAATTCCATGGCGGGAAATGTTGGGGAAGCCCTATAATGACGTTATATTGCACGACACCCAGGTACATATTTGTTTTATTCTATGATCACTGTGTTAATACCCTGGAAAGTAAAAGTTCCTCAGTATCAGCATCATGGAATTCCCAAATCCAAATGAATATAGACAAAATTGGCTGCCAAAATGATTTCCAATATCTGGAATGGCGTATTTGTTAGGCCTGCTAATTCTAGGATGAGTTAAGTAAAGTACATTTCAAATCCTAACAGATCTGTTAAGGTAATCATTGCCCAAAGGTTACATATCTTAATAAAGCAAGAACTTAATCTTATACCTTGCATATTTTGAAAATATACAAGGATATTCCCATAATATTTACTGCGAAGTTTACAGGATGATTTGACTCTATGATCATCCCTTATGAACCTGTTTTTATCCTGTGTGGGTCCATACAGGAGGAGGGGGCATGAAAGTCAACATAATGCTTGGATGTTAAATAGTATTCGATATAGTGAATAATTACATGATACCAAGATATAATCACATGATATGAGCGTATGTAGTTGGCTTGGCTCTATTTTATAGAGCATAAACATTTTATAATGTTTCAGTTATCCCATTTGTGCAGTGTAAATCTTCGCTTACTCCTGGCAGTACAACTGCACTTCTGGAGATATCATCTCATTGCAAAATTCGCGGTGGACCTGGAGACAAAAATAGAGCTTTAGTATTTCAACTCATACGCTCCCCACAGAATCTACTCGTGGATCAATGTTATGGTAAATCTCTGATCATAACAAAGACTTCACAACCCCAGCCACCTCGAAGTGGATGCAGACGAATTAGGCCAGGATATCCGAGCATATCACCTCCAGTCATCAAAACAAACAGACAGAGGTTAACAGCCCGTGAAAAAATACTTCTGTACTATAAAGGTCAGATTGACAAGTACTATATCTATCAATTATTGGCGCGTTTGAAATATTATGAACTAGGTATTTTTGGTGGGAGATATAATGATTATAATTGATAATTCAGGTACCAATGGGTCGTTGGCAACAGTGTGTAGTAATGATATCTGGAATGAAATGTGTCCGCCAGCATCGGGTTTTGTGTTCTACACAGCGCATTTTGGAAGGACTCAGCAGCAAGTATGCTCGGGACATGGAAATGAGGACATCTTATCGGTGGATGTAGCTGCAAAGTTAAATAGCCTTTGCTTTGGGAAGCAAGAGTGTAATATCAGAGTTGATTGCCAACTCTTCTCATTGACTAGCTGCCCAATAAACAACCCATACCTGAATATGACCTTCATGTGTTTTCCAAGCAAGTATATAACTTTTTGTACTGTGGTTATTAGACTCATCCTTAGATTTGAAGGTGAGGGTCGTTTGATGTTCACATGACGTATGTTTAAGAATTGGCTATACATTTCATATTTGTTGTAATTCTACAATAAGGACATGATTGGTAAACTAACGTGTTGCCTGTTAAAAATGCATATATCTGGCTTGACTAAGAATTAAATATACGCACATGCATATATATATATATATATATATATATATATATATATATATATATATATATATATATATATATATATATATATATATATATATGCATATATATATATGCATATTTAGAAGCTGGTACAGATATGAGGTACTGGAAGTATCTTTGTCAGACCTCATTATGGGATACCATCTCATACCTTAATGTGTGTAACAGGAGAGTGCCATCTGGTGTTAATAATGAATTTATTTTACATACCCCACAAATCTAACGTTCATATCAATGGCGCTAATGCCATTATCCACCACCAGGGCACTTATTACTAACTGTGACACTAGATGGCAGTGATTTATATAGTTATGGCCTGGTTGTATAAATATGCTTCTCAGACATGTTTGTTCAAAAAACCCTTGTACAGGTTACTTATGTAACTGTGACTAAGCAGCTGCACTATGAAGAGTGGGGTATTTTATATGCCTCACAGTACGTCAATGCCCCACAAGACAGGTCTGAGATTGGTAAAAACCCCATATCTGATACAATCTCTTTCTATATATATATATATATATATATATATATATATATATATGTAAAGAAATAGTAAATGTAAAGAAATAGTTCTTTACATATTCTTTCATTACATGTGTTGAAGTAGGCGCCTCAGCTGGTATGGACAAACCTTCACCTGTTAGACCTGCGCCAACACAAACATACACACAAACACACACAGTCAAGGGTAAGCTTATGAAAATTCTTTTTAGAACTTTAACTGTATGCTTATTTTGTTTGTTTGTTTTTTGTTTGGTTTTCGTTTTTTTTAATGCACCATATATGTGTGTATGTATATATATATATATATATATATATATATATATATATATATATATATATATATATATATAAAAAACAAAATAATATATATATATATATATATATATATATAAAAAACAAAATAATATATATATATATATATATATATATATATATATATATATATATATATATATATATATATATATATATATATATATATATATATATATATATATATATATATATACCACAGCTACTAATAACTGCTTCAACCAGCAAATTTACACCTGGTATAGGGCTGAAAAATCAAAGCAAAGAAGATACCAAATCTTCATTTGTTGGTAGGTGTTGTATTTGGGATGTAATAATTAAATAACCGAATGCTTATTTTTGTTTTTTTTTTGTTTTTTTTTTGTTTTTTTTTAATGTACCATATATACAAATGTATATATCTATAGTCATATACTATATAAAGTGTATGACTTTATATTTGTTCTTCAGATGAAACTTCTACTGAAGATCACTTTCCAGCATTAACGGTGACCATAGACGAAGAAGGATCAACCATAACAACTTCAGGTCAAACTTCTGTCTCAGGACCAGGGCTGTCTCAACCACAGCTACTAACAACTGCTTCAACCAGCAAATTTACAGGGCTGGAAAATCAAAGCAAAGAAGATAATAAATCTTCATTTGTTGGTAGGTGGCGTATTTGGGATGTAATAATTGTGTGTTGATGTTAGCAAGGCACAAGAGATTGACGTTAAACATTGTCACTTTTACTTGGCAGAAATCATGATTATGGTGGTAGGACTGATTTCTGGGATATCGATTTGTAGCCTGTTCTTAGTGCTCATTGCCAAGGTCAGAAAGAGGAGGTAAGTAGGGATTTTCACATTCAGATTGATTTGAAAACTAAACCAGTTCTTCCTTTATCTTTTTCACCTAGTTGTGTTGTACATTTTAATTTTCGAGAGATATAAAATAAATTGTGGTCCAAATATCGTTTGCTTTCTTTCTGTGTGAACATTGACTCAATCCGAGGAGTAATTGCTCCTGAAAACTTTACTGGGTGATTTAAATGTTCTGATATCCAGTACAAAATGTATTATCATCTGATATTTACAACTTTAAGACAAGGTCTTGAAATCCCATTTCCATTTGAGTATGATATTCATTTGTAGAAACATAAGCAAGGAATAGAAATTTTTTGGGTTTTATAAATGTTTTTATCAATTATCTTTCAACATACATATTTTTTTTATAGATAGACCATCCAAAACCAATGTGCGCATTAAAATACATATTCTTCCCACTAATAGGTCCAGAGCGAGTACGAATGATGAGGACAGTCACGTTTACAGCAGCGTGGAGGACGAGGCGCCATCTACATCACATTCATCAGTTTTCTATCATTACCCATACAACCATATCAATATGTGTATCCAGAAAAGAGAATCCAGTATAATACCTGAGAATGATTATGCCGTACCGGAAACACCTCGTGAGAGATTCTTTCCGACCACATTTGAAACGTTGATTGTCGAGAACGATTGTTATGAGGGCGTTACGTGTAACACGTGTGTGAAGTTTGTTACTTATTCACTATTCGCAGTTCATTATTCAGATTGTGCTCAAAATCGATAGATCAGGTTGCCAATATGTCATATTTGCAATATTGTGGTCAAAATGTCACTGGGATGTATTTTATGGCACTTATATTAAAAAAATCCTGAAAAACAACATAATCAATACATTATACAAGACAAGTGGAAAAAAAACTATCAGAGGTCAATTCAAAGGTGACCAAATTTGGTATGAGTGTTGACGGGGGTCCAAACATGTTAGCTGTGAAATATTTCCCCGGCACAATGGACGGTCACAAGATGGCGCTTCATACAACTTTTCAATTATTGAATTTAAAAAAACTTAAATTCTCATATTCAAAGCTAAAAATAAATAGCGCAGGTCAATTCAAAGGTCACCAAATTTGGTATGAGTGTTGAAGGGGGTCCAAACATGCTAGCTGTGAAATATTTCCCCGGCACAATGGACGGTCACAAGATGGCGCTTCATACAACTTTTCAATTATTGAATTTAAAAAAACCTAAATTCTCATGTTCAAAGCTAAAAATAAATAGCGCAGGTCAATTCAAAGGTCACCAAATTTGATATGAGTGTTGAAGGGGGTCCAAACATGCTAGCTGTGAAATATTTTCCCGGCACAATGGACGGTCACAAGATGGTGCTTCATACAACTTTTCAATTATTGTATTTAAAAAAACTTAAATTCTCATATTCAAAGCTAAAAATAAATAGCGCAGGTCAAATCAAAGGTCACCAAATTTGGTATGAGTGTTGAAGGGGGTCCAAACATGCTAGCTGTGAAATATTTCCCCGGCACAATGGACGGTCACAAGATGGCGCTTCATACAACTTTTCAATTATTGTATTTAAAAAAACTTAAATTCTCATATTCAAAGCTAAAACTAAATAGCGCAGGTCAATTCAAAGATGACCAAATTTGATATGAGTGTTGAAGGGGGTCCAAACATGCTAGCTGTGAAATATTTCCCCGGCACAATGGACGGTCACAAGATGGTGCTTCATACAACTTTTCAATTATTGTATTTAAAAAAACTTAAATTCTCATATTCAAAGCTAAAAATAAATAGGGCAGGTCAATTCAAAGGTGACAAAATTTGGTATGAGTGTTGAAGGGGGTCCAAGCATGCTAGCTGTGAAATATTTCCCCGGCACAATGGACGGTCACAAGATGGCGCTTCATACAACTTTTCAATTATTGAATTTAAAAAACCTTAAATTCTCATATTCAAAGCTAAAAATAAATAGCGCAGGTCAATTCAAAGGTCACCAAATTTGGTATGAATGTTTAAGGGGGTCCAAACATGCTAGCTGTCAAATATTTCCCCGGCACAATGGACGGTCACAAGATTGCGCTTCATACAACTTTTCAATTATTGTATTTAAAAAAACTTAAATTATCATATTCAAAGCTAAAAATAAATAGCGCAGGTCAATTCAAAGGTCACCAAATTTGGTATGAGTGTTGAAGAGGGTCCAAACATGCTAGCTGTGAAATATTTTCCCGGCACAATGGACGGTCACAAGATGGCGCTTCATACAACTTTTCAATTATTGTATTTAAAAAAAATTAAATTCTCATATTCAAAGCTAAAAATAAATAGCGCAGGTCAATTCAAAGGTCACCAAATTTGGTATGAGTGTTGAAGGGGGTCCAAACATGCTAGCTGTGAAATATTTCCCCGGCACAATGGACGGTCACAAGATGGTGCTTCATACAACTTTTCAATTATTGTATTTAAAAAAACTTAAATTCTCATATTCAAAGCTAAAAATAAATAGCGCAGGTCAATTCAAAGGTGACCAAATTTGGTATGAGTGTTGAAGGGGGTCCAAGCATGCTAGCTGTGAAATATTTCCCAGGCACAATGGACGGTCACAAGATGGCGCTTCATACAACTTTTCAATTATTGAATTTAAAAAACCTTAAATTCTCATATTCAAAGCTAAAAATAAATAGCGCAGGTCAATTCAAAGGTCACCAAATTTGGTATGAATGTTTAAGGGGGTCCAAACATGCTAGCTGTGAAATATTTCCCCGGCACAATGGACGGTCACAAGATTGCGCTTCATACAACTTTTCAATTATTGTATTTAAAAAAACTTAAATTATCATATTCAAAGCTAAAAATAAATAGCGCAGGTCAATTCAAAGGTGACCAAATTTGGTATGAGTGTTGAAGAGGGTCCAAACATGCTAGCTGTGAAATATTTCCCCGGCACAATGGACGGTCACAAGATGGCGCTTCATACAACTTTTCAATTAATGTATTTAAAAAAACTTAAATTCTCATATTCAAAGCTAAAAGTAGATAGCGCATGTCAATTCAAAGGTGACCAAATTTGGTATGAGTGTTGAAGGGAGTCCAAACATGCTAGCTGTGAAATATTTCCCCGGCACAATGGACGGTCACAAGATGGCGCTTCATACAACTTTTCAATTAATGTATTTAAAAAAACTTAAATTCTCATATTCAAAGCTAAAAATAGATAGCGCAGGTCAATTCAAAGGTGACCAAATTTGGTATGAGTGTTGAAGGGGGTCCAAACATGCTAGCTGTGAAATATTTCCCCGGCACAATGGACGGTCACAAGATGGCGCTTCATACAACTTTTCAATTAATGTATTTAAAAAAACTTAAATTCTCATATTCAAAGCTAAAAATAAATAGCGCAGGTCAATTCTAAGGTGACCAAATTTGGTATGAGTGTTGAAGGGGGTCCAAACATGCTAGCTGTGAAATATTTCTCCGGCACAATGGACGGTCACAAGATGGCGCTTCATACAACTTTTCAATTAATGTATTTAAAAAAACTTAAATTCTCATATTCAAAGCTAAAAATAAATAGCGCAGGTCAATTCAAAGGTGACCAAATTTGGTATGAGTGTTGAAGGGGGTCCAAACATGCTAGCTGTGAAATATTTCCCCGGCACAATGGACGGTCACAAGATGGCGCTTCATACAACTTTTCAATTAATGTATTTAAAAAAACTTAAATTCTCATATTCAAAGCTAAAAATAAATAGCGCAGATCAATTCAAAGGTGACCAAATTTGGTATGAGTGTTGAAGGGGGTCCAAACATGCTAGCTGTGAAATATTTCCTCGGCACAATGGACGGTCACAAGATGGCCCTATAAAATCTTTAATTATATTATTGGAGTTGATTAAACTTTTGCAGGTAAACTTGAGTCACTAAAAATGGTTGAGAGGTTTCCATAAATGCTATTTGCTTGTCATAAAATATTTTTTAGTCACAATGCATGGCTAGGGGCTGACCATTATTCATTCGTGATGACAGACAATATTTCGGCCATATTCAATAGTTTTGTTTTGAACCAATAGATACTTCCCTACTTTCTTTATCAGTTTATTGGGCTATCAATTATTTTTCCCAGATGCACACATCCTCAAATATCTACTTCTTTGCGTTTTAATGGATGTATAATTTATTTTCACTACTTAAAAGGTAAAAAACTATTTTAAATAGTCAAGTATTGAGGCAAACAGGACAATCCATAGAAGAAAATATTTCATGGCTAGCATAATAAATCTGGTCTCGAGTGCGATAAAATACAATTTCAAATATAACGTAACAAATACAATAATCTGATTTAAAAAGCCAAATACAATTTCTTTTCTGAAAAAATTGATGAGAATAAATCAGATCAAAAGAAACTCTTTAAAAAATTAAATAAACTCTTACATACAAATGAAGAGACCCCTTTCCCCAAAAATAAGGACAAAAAAGAATTGGCGACGGAATTTCTCGAAAAAATTACAAGAATGCTTGGATCAACTACTCCCATTAATAACTGAAATTATAAATAAATCCATCACATTAGGTAATATTGATATATGCCAGATCATCTTAAAGATGCAATCATCAGGCCCTTGATTAAAAAATTGGGCATGTAATTGATTAAGAAAATTATAGACCGGATTCGAATTAAGCATATCTATCAAAACTGATTGAAAGAGCAGTAGCTAAACAATTTGCAGCTCATCTAATTAAAAATGACATTAGAAGCATGTTCCAATCAGCATACAAGGAATTCCATAGCACTGAAACCGCATTGCTTAAGGTTCAGAATGACTTATTGATGGACATTGACGATAATAAAGTGGTAATGCTAATTTTACTAGACCTCTTGGCGGCCTTGACACCATTGAACACAATATACTTCTGAGTCGGCTTGAGAGAAGATGTGGCATTGGGGGTACTGCACTGAAATGGTTCAAATCCTACTTATCTAATAGGAAACAATGCGTCACTATTGATGGTAAAACCTCTGAAAATATGAATATTAAGCATGGAGTCCCACAGGGATCTGTACTGGGTCCAATTCTTTTTACAACATATACAGAACCACTAGCTGATTTAATCGGTCAGTATGGGCTGAAACATCATGTTTATGCTGACGACACTCAGCTCTACATCACTCTAGACCCTAAATCTAAAGAAGATATGAATAAATCTAAAATGGAAATGGAGGAGTGTATTAGCAAGCTCAAGTGCTTCCTGCTGGAAAATAAAATGAAGATTAATGACGGAAAGACAGAGATGCTTATCTGTGGAAAGAATTCAATTATGAAGAATAAAAATATTGCTGAATTAATAACGGTTGGAGAATCAGATATTTTCAGATCATCCAGCATCAGAGATCTGGGGGTAATTCTAGATCAAGAATTATCAATGAAACTGCAAATTAAAAAAATATGTAAAAATGGATACTTTCATGTTATTTATCTAGGATAAGGAGTCGCCTAGACGAGAAGACTACTAATACATTAGCCCATGCCTTTATTACTTCTACACTGGTAATATGGTAATTCTCTACTGGCTGGTATACCTAAGTATGAACTGGCGAAACTGCAAAAATTACAAAATGCGTCTACTAGGGTTGTTGTTAAACTAAAGAAAAATGATCATATTACCCCAAAACTTATGGATCTTCACTGGCTGGCAGTTGAAGCTAGAATTGACTTCAAAATAGCTTTTTAACTTGGAAGATCCAAAATGGCCTTGCCCCTGGTTATCTATCTGAATTACTGGCACCTAATAATGTAGAAAGAAATCTTAGATCTAATGATAATAATGAATACATAATCCCTAAATCCAACTCTAAATCATATGGTGATAGGGCTTTTGCGGTATACGCCCTGAAAGTCAGGAATGCCCTGCCCCTCACTGTGAAAAAATGCAATTCCATTGAATCTTTTAAAAAGTTATTTTCGCACCATCGCCCTTTTCGACAGGTTCGCGCCGTTTTATTTTCACAAATTTTGGATTTCTAGTACATAATATTATCACAAATTACGCTTTGCAGGTCGAGAACAGAACAAAACCATCCATTATTGAGCAATATATTAATATTTCAATGCGAGTTAATAACAATCATTATCGCGCTAAAAACAAGAGCCTCTTCCCGTCACTTCCGCCTTTCAAAATTGCGACCACGTGTTGCGTTGAGTTGTGTCTTCTCTTTTTGACAGAAATGCCTTCACACGTGGATCGATTTTAATTGCGTTTTAAATGATAAATAAAGGTATTTACCCAATATTATCACAAATTGTTCGAGAACAGAACAAAACCATCAATCCATTTAAAACGCTATTAAAATCGATCCACGTGTGAAAGCATTTCTGTCAACAAGGGAAGACACGACTCAAAGCAGTGGAAACAATGACGAAATGCAAAACTGTGAACGCTGACAATTGGTATCAATTGCAGATCAAATCCATTCATCCATTTAACATGCATTACGCAATACGAGGTCGTCATGTTAAAAGCGGGAGTGACGGGGACAAGCTCTTATTTTTGGCGCGAAAAAAATTGGAGTCTATCAACACGCATTGAAATATTAATATATTGCGCAATGATGGATCCCTGGCTTCTCCTTGTGTTGCGGACGTGAATTACCTCGACGTCACGTACCTGATATTTACGTTTTACTTCATGGATAAATTCTCGACCTGCGAAGCATAATTTGTGATAATATTGGGTAAATACCTTTATTTATTTAATTTCGCGAATGACGTCCTGGCGCGAATTAACAAGAAAATAAAAAGGTCGCGAAAATTTGTCTGTATACAGTAAGCGCCATGAGCAGACCTCTGTCTGAAATAGCGTTATAGAAATTTATTATTATTATCATTATTATTAGTATTATTATTATTATTATTATTATTATTATTTGGTGACATTTCAATCAACCTGCGATAGTTTTTTTTAACTGCAAATATTTGAATTTAATTTGTTTTAAACTATGTTAATTAAAAATTGTATGTAGCGCCATCTTGTAGCGATACATTGTGCCGGGAAAATATTTTATGGGTAACTTTTTTAGAAACCTCTTAACCTTCAAACTAAATTTGGTGACCTTTGAATTGACCTGCGATCGTTTTATTCAACTTCGAATATTATGAGTTTATTTTTTTTAATAATGATAATATGAAAATTGTATGCAGCGCCAAATTGTAACCTTCTATTGTGCCGGGAATATATTTTATAGCTAGCATATTTGGACACCCCCCAACCCTCATACCAAATTTGGTGACCTTTGAATTGACCTGCGATAGGTTTTTTTAGCTTTGAATATGAGAATTTAAGAATTTTTAAATGATTCAGAAGTAATCTAAAAGTTGTATGAAGTGCTTTGTTGTAACCGTCCATTGGGCCGGGAAAATATGTCATGGCTAGCATGTTTGGACCCCCTTCAACACTCTTACCAAATTTGGTGACCTTTGAATTGACCTGCCATAGTTTTTTTTAACTTCAAATATTTGAATTTAAGTTTTTTTAAAATACATTAATTAAAAAGTTGTATGTAGCGCCATCTTGAAACCGTCCATTGTGCCGGGAATACATTTCATGGCTAGTATGTTTGGACCCCCTTCAAAACTCATACCAAATTTGGTGACCTTTGAATTGACCTGCCATAGTTTTATTCAACTTATGAGTTTAGTTTCTTTAATAATGATAATATGAAAATTGTACGCAGCGCCATCTTGTAACCTTCCATAGTGCCGGGAATATATTTTATGGCTAGCATATTTGGACAACCCTCAACCCTCAACGGTGACCTTTGAATTGACCTGCGATAGTTTTATTTAACTTCAAATATTATGAGTTTAGTTTTTTTAATAATGATAATATGAAAATTGTACACAGCGCAATCTTGTAACTGTCCATTGTGCCGGGAATTTATTTCATGGCTAGCATGTTTGGACCCTTTTCAACACTCATACCAAATTTGGTCACCTTAGAATTGACCTGCGCTTTTTATTTTTAGCTTTGAATATGAGAATTTAAGTTTTTTTAAATACAATAATTGAAAAATTGTATGAAGCGCCATCTTGGGACCGTTTATTGTGCCGGGTAAATATTTCACCGCTAACATGTTTGGACCCCCTTCAATACTCATACCAAATTTGGTCACCTTTGAATTGACCTGCGCTATTTATTTTTAGCTTTGAATATGAGAATTTAAGTTTTTTTAAATTCAATAATTGAAAAGTTGTATGAAGCGCCATCTTGTGACCGTCCTTTATGCCGGGGAAATATTTCACAGCTAGAATGTCTGGACCCCCTTCAACACTCATACCAAATTTGGTCACCTTTGAATTGACCTGCGCTATTTATTTTTAGCTTTGAATATGAGAATTTAAGTTTTTTTAAATTCAATAATTTAAAAATTGTATGAAGCGCCAAGTTGGGACCGTCTATTGTGCCGGGGAAATATTTCACAGCTAACATGTTTGGACCCCCTTCAACACTCATACTAAATTTGGTCACCTTTGAATTGACCTGCGCTATTTATTTTTAGCTTTGAATATGAGAATTTAAGTTTTTTTAAATACAATAATTGAAAAATTGTATGAAGCGCCATCTTGTGACTGTCCATTGTGCCGGGGAAATATTTCACAACTAGCATGTTTGGACCCCCTTCAACATTCATACCAAATTTGGTCACCTTTGAATTGACCTGCGCTATTTATTTTTAGCTTTGAATATGAGAATTTAAGTTTTTTTAAATTCAATAATTGAAAAATTGTATGAAGCGCCATCTTGTGACCGTCCATTGTGCTGGGGAAATCTTCCACAACTAGCATGTTTGGACCCCTTTTCAACACTCATACCAAATTTGGTCACCTTTGAAATGACCTGCGCTATCTATTTTTAGCTTTGAATATGAGAATTTAAGTTTTTTTAAATTCAATAATTTAAAAATTGTATGAAGCGCCATCTTGTGTCCGTCCATTGTGCCGGGGAATTATTTCACAGCTAGTATGTTTGGACCCCCTTCAACACTCATACCAAATTTGGTCACATTTGAATTGACCTGCGCTATTTATTTTTAGCTTTGAATATGAGAATTTAAGTTTTTTTAAATTCAATAATTGAAAAGTTGTATGAAGCGCCATCTTGTGACCGTCCATTGTGCCGAGGAAATATTTCACAGCTAACATGTTTGGACCCCTTTCAACACTCATACCAAATTTGGTCACCTTTGAATTGACCTGCGCTATTTATTTTTAGCTTTGAATATGAGAATTTAAGTTTTTTTAAATACAATAATTGAAAAGTTGTATGAAGCGCCATCTTGTGACCGTCCATTGTGGCGGGGAAATCTTCTACAACTAGCATGTTTGGACCCCCTTCAACACTCATACCAAATTTGGTCACCTTTGAATTGACCTGCACTATTTATTTTTAGCTTTGAATATGAGAATTTAAGTTTTTTTAAATTCAATAATTGAAAAATTGTATGAAGCGCCATCTTGTGACCGTCGATTGTGCCGGGAAAATATTTCACAGCTAACATGTTTGGACCCCCTTCAACACTCATACCAAATTTGGTCACCTTTGAATTGACCTGCGCTATTTATTTTTAGCTTTGAATATGAGAATTTAAGTTTTTTTAAATACAATAATTGAAAAGTTGTATGAAGCGCCATCTTGGGACCGTCGATTGTGCCGTGGAAATATTTCACAGCTAACATGTTTGGACCCCCTTCAACACTCATACCAAATTTGGTCACCTTTGAATTGACCTGCGCTATTTATTTTTAGCTTTGAATATGAGAATTTAAGTTTTTTTAAATACAATAATTGAAAAGTTGTATGAAGCGCCATCTTGGGACCGTCCTTTGTGCCGTGGAAATACTTCACAGCTAGCATGTTTGGACCCCCTTCAACACTCATACCAAATTTGGTCACCTTTGAATTGACCTGCGCTATTTATTTTTAGCTTTGAATATGAAAATTTAAGTTTTTTTAAATACAATAATTGAAAAATTGTATGAAGCGCCATCTTGTGACCGTCCATTGTGCTGGGGAAATCTTCCACAACTAGCATGTTTGGACCCCTTTTCAACACTCATACCAAATTTGGTCACCTTTGAATTGACCTGCGCTATCTATTTTTAGCTTTGAATATGAGAATTTAAGTTTTTTTAAATTCAATAATTTAAAAATTGTATGAAGCGCCATCTTGTGTCCGTCCATTGTGCCGGGGAAATATTTCACAGCTAGTATGCTTGGACCCCCTTCAACACTCATACCAAATTTGGTCACATTTGAATTGACCTGCGCTATTTATTTTTAGCTTTGAATATGAGAATTTAAGTTTTTTTAAATTCAATAATTGAAAAGTTGTATGAAGCGCCATCTTGTGACCGTCGATTGTGCCGAGGAAATATTTCACAGCTAACATGTTTGGACCCCTTTCAACACTCATACCAAATTTGGTCACCTTTGAATTGACCTGCGCTATTTATTTTTAGCTTTGAATATGAGAATTTAAGTTTTTTTAAATACAATAATTGAAAAGTTGTATGAAGCGCCATCTTGTGACCGTCCATTGTGGCGGGGAAATCTTCCACAACTGGCATGTTTGGACCCCCTTCAACACTCATACCAAATTTGGTCACCTTTGAATTGACCTGCGCTATTTATTTTTAGCTTTGAATATGAGAATTTAAGTTTTTTTAAATACAATAATTGAAAAGTTGTATGAAGCGCCATCTTGGGACCGTCCATTGTGCCGTGGAAATATTTCACAGCTAACATGTTTGGACCCCCTTCAACACTCATACCAAATTTGGTCACCTTTGAATTGACCTGCGCTATTTATTTTTAGCTTTGAATATGAGAATTTAAGTTTTTTTAAATACAATAATTGAAAAGTTGTATGAAGCGCCATCTTGGGACCGTCCATTGTGCCGTGGAAATATTTCACAGCTAGCATGTTTGGACCCCCTTCAACACTCATACCAAATTTGGTCACCTTTGAATTGACCTGCGCTATTTATTTTTAGCTTTGAATATGAGAATTTAAGTTTTTTTAAATACAATAATTGAAAAGTTGTATGAAGCGCCATCTTGTGACCGTCGATTGTGCCGGGAAAATATTTCACAGCTAACATGTTTGGACCCCCTTCAACACTCATACCAAATTTGGTCACCTTTGAATTGACCTGCGCTATTTATTTTTAGCTTTGAATATGAAAATTTAAGTTTTTTTAAATACATTAATTGAAAAGTTGTATGAAGCGCCATCTTGTGACCGTCCATTGTGCCGGGGAAATATTTCACAGCTAGCATGTTTGGACCCCCTTCAACACTCATACCAAATTTGGTCACCTTTGAATTGACCTCTGATAGTTTTTTTTCCACTCGTCTTGTATAATGTATTGATTATGTTGTTTTTCAGGATTTTTCTAATATAAGTGCCATAAAATACATCCCAGTGACATTTTGACCACAATATTGCAAATATGACATATTGGAAACCTGATCTATCGATTTTGATCACAATCTGAATAATGAACTGCGAATAGTGAATAAGTAACAAACTTCACACACGTCATAGATTTAAAGAATCTGAACCCATTTCTCCATATTCCACATTTCAAGATGGAATCTGTTCATTCCATCAGAAAACAACTTCAGAGGGGGGGAACGTGGTAACGATGGACATGAAAGATGCGTACTTTCATATCCCAGTACATCGGGATTACAGAAGGTACTTACGCTTTGCATTCTCGGCACGGTCTATGAGTCATAGACTCATGTTCATGTTTGATTTAGTTCAAGGACTTGTATTCCCCACAGAACACTTTTAAAAGAAGATTGCACTGTGGAACAAAAACCTGAAAATATATAAAAGAGTCACAGCCAGAAGTTTCCTAGCATTTCTATGCCTTCTGAATTTTAATGCAGACCTGATTCCCGTAGGACTGCATCTCAGACCCCTACAATTTTACCCGAAGTGTTTTTGGCAAGCACACAAAAGACTCACTAGAGATGGTGATTCCACTGGAACCAATTTTTTTCACTCATTTAGAGTTCTGGAAAGATCCACAAATATTGTCCCAAGGGGAGTTATTCCATCCCCCAGAAGCAAATCTGACCATTCTGACAGATGCCAGTCTCACAGGTTGGGGGGTCATCAGGGAGAGTTAGAGGTGTCAGGAAGTTGGTCTCAACAGGAGTCCAAACTTCATATCAACATTTTAGAGATGAAAACAGTACTACTATCTCTGAAAGCCCTTGCGTCGAAAGTACAGCACAGGTGTGTGCGAGTACTTTCGGACAACACAATGGTTATATCTTACATAAAACGCCAAGGTGGAACTCAGCCATTGAGATTATTCCTGCAGACGCAAGAATTATTCCAATATTCCAATAAAACTATTTTTATTGCTTGTTGAAATTTGTGTTATTTAACATAAATACGACCCGCATGATTTGGAATGACATTATCTTTTGATGTGAGAGGCAGTCATCAAATGCTAAACAATAATATTTTAACGCATTTTTATCAAGAAAATGTGCATTTTATTATTCATAATGTTTTTTTTATATTTTACAAAGCATCAACAGAAAACACTTGTACAAATCTTGACTAGAGTAATGCATTTTGTCTGTCTAACAATACTGCATACTATGCTGTGAATCAGAAGTGCATGAATGCGAGAAGTATGCCTGCAGCTCATTATCAACCCTTGTGACAACCTTAATAATTTTCCTTGCCAACATGACATTACAAGTGACTTTAAAACTTGTAATGTGCATTATTATCTTTAAAAATGCTTCCAAATGTTTTCAAAGAATAAGAACTCAAATTTTCCAGTACCTGATAAGAAACTCAGCATATAACTAAGGAATTTAAATGAAAAATGTACTATTATTGCCAAATAAGGATCACTTGACTGGGAAGAAACTACAGCCCATACAATGACAAGCACACACACATTACATTTGACACTATTATCCATTGTCTTTTACACTTTGTAATACACACTATGTGCTTGATGCCATTAGCATGTATGTGGCTATTTCAAATCAGTATTATCCACAACTATTCATGCACTACTTAAAAGATACATTTCAAATCCTGATCCAGCAGGGTTTCTAAAAACATTTCAGATTTGTATAATTTTTAAAAAAATACAGAAGTGATGGTTCAGTATTTGCCAATTTTGTTGTGATATGCTTGCAAGTGACAATCCTATACATTTATTGGTGATTAATATCAGCCCTTACAAAGTAAAAGAGATTTCTCTGTGATTAAATTTTTTACAACTTCCAAATATGTTCAAATATTACATCTCATTTTACCGTTATCATCCTCATGAACATTTCATATGCATATTGTTTAAGATTGTATGATTTTGCACTCTTGTCAATCCTAAAATACCTTTTTTAGTTTGACCCCTGATTTCCTCAGTCAGTAAAGCAAGCGTCTTAATCAAAGTAACCTAAGCGCCACCTGTTGGGACAGTTAGGCCAGTGCTTCTTCCATGCATGAAGCTCTGTCAAGCATCTCAAAGATTTGTAGTAAACAGACAGGCCAACACAGCTGACTTTATGCTGCATATGAAGACCAATCTTGAGTATATAAGTCTTGTAACAAGCTTGTGTTTACCTCCAGCCACAATAATTTACTGGTAACTATTAGCTTGTAACCATGGCTAGGTTTTTATAATATAAATAGATCCTAGTCGTGAAAAACATACATCAGAAGAGTTATTAAGCCCTTGCTTTGTTAGCATCTTGCAATTATTATCAGTATTTCAATACTATCCAGAAATATTTAACAGTGACTGCTGGAATATAAATACTGAAGCCTAAAGGCCTGGGCATAACACTTACATTTGAAACTGAATGATGGCAGCAATATGCCCATAATTATTTGAGATAGACAGTGATTTATTTTTTTCTATAAAGGAAAGGAGGCATGGGTCCAATGTTGACTCAAAATTAACAACTTTCTCATTTTCAGCATAAATCATATTAAAATTTAAGTTTTCAAATCCTGCAGAATCCAGTTTCCTTTTTATTTTGGTGAAATTTTTATCAAAAAATAGAGTTTTGATGATATACACAAGATGTCTAATAGGAATAAAATGTAATCACGCTTTTGTCATTTTTTTACTTTTCTCAATTTTCTTAATTTTTGAAATCCTTTCTTGAGTGCAATAAGATAAGATTTAACTGTGGGAAAAGTCACTAATGAGGGAAACCTTTGTTGTCAGAAATACCTTACGCAAATGTTTTCCACATATTGTGACTTTTCCCACCTTAAGGTAGGAAATACCGCCCAAACCTAGCTGCAGTAATTCCACATTGAGATTATCTTGCCTCACAGTGAGGCATATAAAGGTGGACCGTTGTGGTAGCTATCAAACGCCACTCAGCTACCACTGCAGAACCCAGGACCCCTCATATTACACTGTGCACATCAGCCATTTAGTCATTTGGTCAGTTATTTTCACACCCCTATGCTTTAGAATGATTGGTTAATTTGTCCACACTTATCCGGTACACAAAAAATAGTTCACTCACACAACTTGCACAAGTAAGAGAGGTTGGTCAGAATTTAACCCAATGAATAGAAATCTAACACACAGATTCTGACAAATCAAAGCCAGACTCTCAATGGCCCATACCAGACCCAAATCATGATCAGAATATAAACCCAATGAATAAACTGTAACACACAGGGATTCTGACAAATCAAATTTTTCATAAGCCATCTTGAAATTTGGAGAAAAAATTGTCACTTGGTTAAGCCAAAAAATCGAATTATTTTGATTTTAAGGTCACATATATTTTTTCTTGTGTTTTGGACCCATACCTTGCCTTAGTACACACATTACTAACATGTTAATTGTTACAGACAGCATATTGAAAATGTTTGCCTTGTTTCACAACCAATAATATTCAATTTATCCATATCTGCACCTAAGTAGACTGGATAAGATCAAGAGTAATAAGACCATCACATGTAATACATAACATCCATTATGATAACCTAAATATGTGACACAAATCAGAGCCACATAATGCAATAAAACAAAAGCCAATGGCCTCAGAGCTGTGCTGATCATTGCTTTATTGTAATGTTTGTGGACATTTTCTGGAAATGCCTGCAAATTGCTTAATAAATGATCATTTGAATCCTTTCTCAGACTTGAGCATTTGATACTTTTGTCCAATCAAAATGCACATATTGAATTTCTTAACTCAATTGGCTCAGTGATAGCTATTATATTGTTTTAACCCCTAATGGACAAGCCTATCTAAATTTGGTTGATTGGCAGGACTAACCAATTTTTTTCTGGAATAGTGTATGCACATACTAAATTTATAAAGTTTGTAACCATGGTTATTCAATATGCTCAATGAAGTGCTGGGGTAAAAAAGTTCATGATCCAATCAGTCTGACGTCATTATTATGATTACATTGTAACAAGTTGCTGCCCAAGGGAATGTTACAAAATGACAACATTCAGACAAAACAATGGTAACGTCAACGTCCTTCCCGTCCATTGCCGGTGGTGGACATTGCCGTCTTTCCTGTCCATTTGGGGTTAAAAAGTTATGAAAAACTCCATCCAGTAGATTCAGAGAAGATCAAAGTTGATGGACAGACACACAATGACAAAAAATCTGTTCCCTCACTACTGAACTTTACTCTGACAATTGTTCTGGAATTTATTGGAAGTATTTTAGAACTAATTTTTCATGATAAATAAGTCCAGCCCTTTGGCCAAGTGGGATTATTGCATTAAATCATCAAGCATTTCTTCACACAAACAACCAGGCTTCAGGAAAAAAAACACCATTTGTGCAACTACAAAGCATGACTCATCAAAAAATCTTAACGTGAAAGATTGTGAGTTTTGAAACATAATTTCTGCTAATCATTCTAATGTGAATTATATCTTAGAAAAAGTTTGAAAAAAAATGTTCCTCACTGTATGTATACCATTGCAATCACCCTTCAATAAAAAAACATAACATGGTACATGGTAACAACAACATTCATGTTCAAGTTAATAAAACAAAAAACAAATATAAAATCTTACTTCATATATTGGGATTATAGTCTCATAAATGTAATATATGTTTATATAAATAAATCTACAGCCTATACGTGACCAAATTAATTTGACACTTAATAGAAAATGAGAATCCTCTTAACAATGCCTTAAGATGATAGGTTTCTGGGTTATCACTGATATTAATAATTTGTACCACATTTATCAATAACAACTGATACAATTAGCCTTCTATTTACCAAACGATAAAAACACACCAAAGAACATCTTTTTGCTTTCTTAATAATGATCCAGAAACCATTTGCCTACCACATTAAGTTTTTAAGCTGGAGTAAATATGGGGATAACATTGTCATGGTAATATCTCATAGAGTATATGTGACAGAGGCTAGCCTCTATTCCTGCTGGATACAATAGGAACCCTCTCACTACTGGGTGACGTCAAAATCTTATAGCATAGATACCCCACACAAACAACAGCATTCCCAAACATAAAGTAATTATGGAGGGTATGCCTCATAGTATTCAGAATTTACTGATACTCCATATGGTATAAGATATAAATTGGATGCCTGATTTATAACTGGGGAAATGACAGAAAAGATTTTGTTGAAATAGATGCATACGAAAGGGAATAAAATGAGATAAATATTTTAAATGGGGAGTAATGTGACAAAAGGTTACAACAGTGAATCACATGGAATGCAATAAATTTCAAACAGATTAATGGAGGAGGGGGGGGAGGTGTTCTCTCAAATAATTAAATGACTTGACATACTTTGCTATTTTACTAAATCTAAATTCTTAAGAAAACCACTCATCTTTGAGTTTGTAGGTTCATGCTTTTTAGAAAACCACTCATCTTTGAGTTTGTAGGTTCATGCTTTTTTAAAAGAAAAGACCATTAATAAAAGCACAAAGATGTGCAGGTTTTACTCTCTAATATGACTGTCTGTTCCTAGATCCTGGCAACAAGACTTAATCAGGCTTGGGACTCGGGAACAACAGGAGGGGAATATATGTTCTGAATATATGCAAGATATTTTATTTATAAATGGGGACACAAATTTTTAAAATTTATGAGGGAAATATTTATGGGATACAGGACCTGTGAAGGAAATCTATGCTAAAAGAACCATCTTTTTATTTTTAAAGAAGAAATTTTATCCACAGTAAAAAAAACTTTTATAGTGGAACTCAACTGATTCTTAGCATTTTCATTTCTTTCACATGATATATCAAAGAATCTAATGAACTAATTAAATATAATCAGTTAGTTACACCCATTTGACAGCCTAATAGCTTATATATCACATGTGGTTCTGAACCCTATATCATCACAATATTAAATGAAGTAGCCCTCACAATAATATACATATATTTATAAATAATCCTATGTCTACCAAATATATTGCATTATGCATGAATTGCTCTGCTCCAGACAATGATACCTGGTGGCCCAGATTTATCTCGAATAAACTCTGTCCTTCATGTGAAAATTGATGTTAATTCTGGTGGGACGTGGAAGTCTGAGGTCAAGGAAACCACATGTTATCACTAAGACAAGTGTGCATAAAATGATTTCAAGTTATAACACATCTCGGTAACAAAATAGTCTCTCCCGGTCATGATATGTTAGGAGTTCTGTCTTAGGTGATCGATTCCTGGTGATAAATTTCCTTGCTGATAACTTTATGCAGAACAAAGTCATCTGATGATATTGTTCCACTCGTGGTCTCCTGATTGAACATATTAATCTCTTGTGTAGATATTCAATACCAATATAGCAACAGTACCTAGACATATCAATTCAAACATATACATTGTTAGAATTGCCGGCAAAAGCCTTCTTCAATTTTCCACCAGACTCTACCATGAAATTCAGCATTTTTCTTCCGAGTTCTTTCACATTTTCCCTAAATTTGTTTGATTCATTCATTTCTTGTCTGTACTCCAAAATCCGAGTTTCAAATAATCCTGAAACGTAAGTTTAAGTTGCTTTTAATTGATGGTCAATAGGAATATGTAAATATACATACATTGTATAATGGCATTTTAACTTTTGAAAGATTTTGTTTTTAAAACACATCATATAAATGAAATGTGTAAATAATGTAAATTGCATACTACAAATTTAGGTGTATTCCTTAAAATTCTAAATTTTCTTATAAAATTGATGCCATTGTCAGGTTTACATATTATAAATCAAACAGCATTAAGAGCTATAAGGGAGTTCATTCATTGCATTTAAAAATAAGGCCTTTAATATTCACCATAAATCAAAGGTTATCATTACATATCCATATTATGTGCTCATCTGGCATTTTACCTGTTTCGGGAATCCCATTTTCTAGTCGGTCAGTCATAAAAACCTCAAACATCTGAGTCTCTATGAACCACTCTAGGAACATTCGGATCGACTTGGATGACACAGCTCGGCAGAAGAACTCTTTCTATAAGCAAAATCCAAAATTTTCCTTCACATATAGAATTTGATGAACTTTACCTCAAAACTTAAGCATATTGCATATTCTTACATTGATTATAAATTTTTGTAAGGAGATTTTTTTTTGTTGCTTTTTTTTCAATTGTATTGTGTTTCGTAGGTTTTCACCTGGAATATATCTTTGCCATCTTGCTGAGTCATGATGTAGTCAGTGTAGTGTCCCATTGTCTCAACAAAGAGACGCAGGAATGCCTCAAACACAATGGTATCTCTGCTGCTTGCGTCACTGTCATCCTTGAGGGCCGTAGTCAGGGCCTTCTGTACCTTCTTAGGAATGATGGTCCCTTCATCTCCTAAACTCTCCAGCAAGTTGTTGTTGTCTAAGTCCACTATTAATACCTGATGGTCAAATAAAGTGAAGTGTGTACCGTGAATTCTTTCAATTGTATTACATAAGATACATACACATGTTAAATGTTTTGCTCATGCCTTGTTAAAATAAATATTTTAAAATAAAAGATTTGAAAGGCTCTGAATATATTTAATTTTTTTAAAAATATTACCAGCAGTGTCACCTATTGGTCAGCTAGTGGTACCAAGTGGTACCTAGTGGTGTCTAGTGGCTACCTAGTGGTGCCTAATGGTCACCGAGTTGTACCTAGTGGTTATGACCAAATGTGGTCACCTAGTGGTCACCTAGTGGTCACCTAATTTTTTGCTATTAAATCTGTTTGATTCCATAATGAAGTGATTACAGCTATGCAGTATGCCCTAGTTATATCTGTAGCTGACCTACCTCTTTTATGCCATAGTTATATCTGTAGCTGACCTACCTCTTTTATGCCCTAGTTATATCTGTAGCTGACCCCTGGGGGGGGGAGGGGTACTCTCATGATTTTAACCCGCGGAGGCTGGGATGGAACTGAAAACCCCAGAGCCTGATTTAGGGAAATATTCTATCATTATTGGTACCCTGATTTAGGACTAGCTGAAATTTGGTACCCTGATTTAGGACTAGCTGAATTTTTGATACCCTCATTTAGGGATGATGCAGAAGAAGGAGATTTGGAAAAGGGGATTGTGATCCCTGTTTTAGGGAGAAATTTGAAAAGCAGCACCCTGTTTGAGGGAAAATGATAAAAATCTTATCATCTAAATATCAGCGAAAAGGAACCTATTTAGCCCAGCTTCCCCGGTAATGCTGACTATGAGAGTACCCCCCCGGGAGCTGACCTACCTTTTTTATGCCCAGGTTATATCTGTAGCAGACCTACCTCTTTTATGCCCTGGTTATATTTGTAGCTGACCTACCTCTTTTATGCCCTGGTTATATTTTTAGCTGACATACCTCTTCTATGCCCTGGTTATATTTTTAGCTGACCTACCTCTTCTATGCCCTGGTTATATTTTTAGCTGACCTACCTCTTCTCTGCCCTGGTTATATTTTTAGCTGACCTACCTCTTCTATGCCCTGGTTATATTTGTAGCTGACCTACCTCTTATATGCCCTGGTTAATTTTGTAGCTGACCAACATATCCTGTGCCCTGGTTATATTTGTAGCTGACCTACCTCTTCTATTCCCTGGTTATATTAGTAGCTGACCTACCTCTTCTATGCCCTGGTTATATTAGTAGCTGACCTACCTATTCTATGCCCTGGTTATATTAGTAGCTGACCTACCTCTTCTATGCCCTGGTTATATTAGTAGCTGACCTACCTCTACTATACAGTTCACAACCCTTCTGCTGTTCTTTGAACTGAGCATGTGCAGAACATGAACTTCCTGCTTACTGGCCGCCATATTGAATTTAAGTCGTTGAACAAAACAGTGAATATTTCAAATGCACATTCAATGGGGAAATGTTCGATATTAAAACATTTTTGTATGTCCCGTTGAGAAAACAAACTATTATTCATAGTTTGCATGTATTATTAATGTCTCTTGATGATTATTTTACTTGAAAACACAGTTTAAAGGCCTTGTTTACATGGGCGAAAATATGTATAATTGACCGCATCAAACATTACTCCCGGAAGTGGTGAAAAGAAGGTGCTCTCTAGCGTTTGAGCGATAATAGGTGAAAGATCGGCGAACTGTATTCCCTGGTTATATTAGTAGCTGACCTACCTCTTCTATTCCCTGGTTATATTAGTAGCTGACCTACATCTTCTATGCCCTGGTTATATTAGTAGCTGACCTACCTCTTCTATTCCCTGCTTATATTAGTAGCTGACCTACCTCTTCTATGCCCTGGTTATATTAGTAGCTGACCTACCTCTTCTATGCCCTGGTTATATTAGTAGCTGACCTACCTCTTCTCTGCCCTGGTTATATTAGTAGCTGACCTACCTCTTATTTGCCCTGCTTATATTAGTAGCTGACCTACCTCTTCTATGCCCTGGTTATATTAGTAGCTGACCTACCTATTCTATGCCCTGGTTATATTAGTAGCTGACCTACCTCTTATTTGCCCTGCTTATATTAGTAGCTGACCTACCTATTCTATGCCCTGGTTATATTAGTAGCTGACCTACCTCTACTATTCCCTGGTTATATTAGTAGCTGACCTACCTCTTCTATGCCCTGGTTATATTAGTAGCTGACCTACCTCTTCTATGCCCTGGTTATATTAGTAGCTGACCTACCTCTTCTTTGCCCTGGTTATATTAGTAGCTGACCTACATCTTCTATGCCCTGGTTATGTTTGCAGCTGACCTACCTCTTCCATGGGGAGTTTTTGGAGGGCAGGTACGGAGGTGGAGAGGATGCCTATGATGTATGGTGTGGGAGAGCACACGATGTCCAGGAGAGATGTGGGTAGAACTGGGATGTACACATGCTGCCAGGTGAATGGGAACAACAGCGATGATATGGCCTGGATGCACGATGATAACGTCCTGCAAACATATACACTCACCTCATTTATCACTCTTATAACATACCTTAACTTGTCACCCCTCTTTGATCCATGTTAACTATATCAGCTATCCTTCATGGTTTTAATGGAAACCCATTATATTCAAATTTTGTACTTTTTCAAAAGCATCAATAGGTTATGAACACATTAAAATTGTACCATCATTTTATATAGCAATGAAGAATGAATTTATGAAAACATAACATGGGATAGTTTAATATCAGTTTCCATAAATTTGGAAAAATAATATAAGAAACAATTAAGAGATTCAATCAACATATCCCTTCTATATTCCACAAACTGACTTTTTGTGTTGCCCCCTATCAGCCTTACACTAAATGTTGTGCAGTGTAGAGTATTGAGAACCTCTGTATTGTGCTGCCCCCTGCCTGAACATTCTATCAGACTTACCCTAAATGTTGTGCAGTGAAGAGTATTCTCCTTTCTAAAAGTATGGAACCGTAAACCTTGAGTAGAACATCTAATGATAATCGTGACAGCAAAGCACTATGGGATACGTTCTCTAATCTCTCATCTTTGGACCTCACTATAGTTACATGATCATTTTTTTCTTCTCCTGCCTGCAATATATATATATAAATTCATATATTAGATAGAATAAAAGATATATTAATGGACAAATTAAATTAGGTCAATTGGCAAACTATAGAGAAGTACATCTCAACAATAAATATAATTGTAATTTTATGAGATGTAAATAAAGTTTCCTTGATTGTCTTCTTATGCTCTGAAAATCAAATACAGAATCTTAAAAATATATTTTTTTTTTAAACTTCCTTAAACATTGTTGTCTTTGTGGTTTTCTATCATATAAATGTCAGCTTTAAACTTCCTGTTTTAACAAACAATTAATAAGGGTACAAATTCCAGTTCGTCTCATTGGATTAAATTCCACTTTAATATACATCCTAAATGAAGATTTCCCTATTCCGAGGCATTCTATTTTATCATAACATACAGCTGAGACCACTGACAACAACACACTAAATATTCAAATATCAAATGTGTTATAGAATCTGAATCTTACTGAAATTACATATTTATTTCAACCATGTTAAAAACTCAGTGACTAAGCTTGATAAATGTTCAATGGATAGAATATCAATTTTACATGTGAATGTTACAATCATAGTCCCCTCTATTCCAGCAGAGGTAGTGGCCTATGTAGTGAGGGAGTATAGAACTTACCAGGCAGCGTATACATATTTCCTTGCCAGGCTTGGGCAGAGGTAATTGACTTACATAGTATAGAACTTACCAGGCATCGTATACATATTTCCTTGCCAGGCTTGGGCAGAGGTAATTGACTTACATAGTATAGAACTTACCAGGCATCGTATACATATTTCCTTGCCAGGCTTGGGCAGAGGTAATTGACTTACATAGTATAGAACTTACCAGGCATCGTATACATATTTCCTTGCCAGGCTTGGGCAGAGGTAATTGACTTACATAGTATAGAACTTACCAGGCAGCATATACATATTTCCTTGCCAGGCTTGGGCAGAGGTAATTGACTTACATAGTATAGAACTTACCAGGCAGCATATACATATTTCCTTGCCAGGCTTAGGCAGAGGTAGGGGCCTACATAGTATAGAACTTACCAGGCAGCGTATACATATTTCCTTGCCAGGCTTGGGCAGAGGTAATTGACTTACATAGTATAGAACTTACCAGGCAGCGTATGCATATTTCCTTGCCAGGCTTGGGCAGAGGTAATTGACTTACATAGTATAGAACTTACCAGGCATCGTATACATATTTCCTTGCCAGGCTTGGGCAGAGGTATTGACTTACATAGTATAGAACTTACCAGGCAGCGTATACATATGTCCTTGCCAGGCTTGGGCAGAGGTAATTGACTTACATAGTATAGAACTTACCAGGCAGCGTATGCATATTTCCTTGCCAGGCTTGGGCAGAGGTATTGACTTACATAGTATAGAACTTACCAGGCAGCGTATACATATGTCCTTGCCAGGCTTGGGCAGAGGTAGGGGCCTACATAGTATAGAACTTACCAGGCAGCGTATGCATATTTCCTTGCCAGGCTTGGGCAGAGGTAGGGGCCTACATAGTATAGAACTTACCAGGCAGCGTATACATATTTCCTTGCCAGGCTTGGGCAGAGGTCTGGCATAGGCTGCCTGCAGCAAACACTCCACATGATCCAAGGACTCCCCACGCTTCCTCTCAGCCAGGTCCAGCAACTAAACCAATATAGTCAGATATATTTCATTGATCACAGTATTACTATCACATTTCATTCATTTATATACATATTATGGGTTCAAACCTGAGGCAGTATATCTTAGGTTTGTCTTACCTGTTCATAGAAAGTGGCTGCTCCTAAGGGACTCACAATACAATAAACCTCAGGAAGCCGGTTCCCTGACCCTGGAGGCTGGCACACCAAACAATGACATTGGTTAGATATTAACAATCAATACATCTATGATATGCATCATGACTGTAAACAAAAGTATATGTGTTCCAAATGTAAATTATGTTTGAAAACAAAACAATCTAAAGAGTTAAAGATCATGTGAAAGTGGATACTGACAACTCCTAAATAGTGATTTTGCACTATACTACAGGATACTGACATGTCCTATATAGTGGTTCTATGCTGTAATACTGGTTACTGACATGTCCTATATAGTGGTTCTAGGCTGTAACACTGGATACTGACATGTCCTATATAGTGGTTCTATGCTGTTATACTGGATACTGACATGTCCTATATAGTGGTTCTATGCTTAAATACACGATACTGACATGTCCAATATAGTGGTTCTATGCTGTAACACTGGATACTGACATGTCCTATATAGTGGTTCTATGCTCTAATACTGGATACTAACATGTCCTATACAATGGTTCTATGCTGTAATACTGGTTACTGACATGTCCTATATAGTGGTTCTATGTTGTAATACTGGATACTGACATGTCCTATATAGTGTAACACTGGATAATAGCATGTCCTATATAGTGGTTCTATGCTGTAATACTGGATACTGACATGTCCTATATAGTGGTTCTATGTTGTAATACTGGATACTGACATGTCCTATATAGTGGTTCTATGCTGTAATACTGGATACTGACATGTCCTATATAGTGGTTCTAAGGTGTTATACTGGATACTGACATGTCCTATATAGTGGTTCTATGCTGTTATACTGGATACTGACATGTCCTATACAATGGTTCTATGCTATAACACTGGTTACTGACATGTCCTATATAGTGGTTCTATGTTGTAATACTGGATACATGTCCTATATAGTGTAACACTGGATACTAACATGTCCTATATAGTGGTTCTATGCTGTAATACTGGATACTAACATGTCCTATACAATGGTTCTATGCTGTAACACTGGATACTGACATGTCCTATATAGTGGTTCTATGCTCTAATACTGGATACTAACATGTCCTATACAATGGTTCTATGCTGTAATACTGGATACTGACATGTCCTATATAGTGGTTCTATGCGGTAATACTGGATACTAACATGTCCTATACAATGGTTCTGTGCTGTAATACTGGTTACTGACATATCCTATATAGTGGTTCTATGTTGTAATACTGGATACTGACATGTCCTATATAGTGGTTCTATGTTGTAATACTGGATACTGACATGTCCTATATAGTGGTTCTATGCTGTAATACTGGATACTGACATGTCCTATATAGTGGTTCTATGCTGTAATACTGGATACTGACATGTCCTATATAGTGGTTCTATGCTGTAATACTGGATACTGACATGTCCTATATAGTGGTTCTATGCTGTAATACTGGATACTGACATGTCCTATATAGTGGTTCTATGCTGTAATACTGGATACTGACATGTTCTATATAGTGGTTCTATGTTGTAATACTGGATACTGACATGTCCTATATAGTGGTTCTATGCTGTAATACTGGATACTGACATGTCCTATATAGTGGTTCTAAGCTGTTATACTGGATACTGACATGTCCTATATAGTGGTTCTATGTTGTAATACTGGATACTGACATGTCCTATATAGTGGTTCTGTGCTGTAATACTGGTTACTGACATGTCCTATATAGTGGTTCTATGTTGTAATACTGGATACTGACATGTCCTATACAGTGTAACACTGGATACTAACATGTCCTATATAGTGGTTCTATGCTGTAATACTGGTTACTGACATGTCCTATATAGTGGTTCTATGTTGTAATACTGGATAATGACATGTCCTATATAGTGCTTCTATGCTGTAACACTGGATACTAACATGTCCTATATAGTGGTTCTATGTTGTAATACTGGATACTAACATGTCCTATATAGTGGTTCTATGTTGTAATACTGGATACTGACATGTCCTATATAGTGTAACACTGGATACTAACATGTCCTATATAGTGGTTCTATGCTGTAATACTGGATACTAACATGTCCTATACAATGGTTCTGTGCTGTAATACTGGATACTGACATGTCCTATATAGTGGTTCTATGCTGTAATACTGGTTACTGACATGTCCTATATAGTGGTTCTATGTTGTAATACTGGATACTGACATGTCCTATATAGTGGTTCTGTGCTGTAATACTGGTTACTAACATGTCCTATATAGTGGTTCTATGTTGTAATACTGGATACTGACATGTCCTATATAGTGGTTCTATGTTGTAATACTGGATACTGACATGTCCTATATAGTGGTTCTATGTTGTAATACTGGATACTGACATGTCCTATATAGTGGTTCTATGCTGTAATACTGGATACTGACATGTCCTATATAGTGGTTCTATGCTGTAATACTGGATACTGACATGTCCTATACAATGGTTCTATGCTGTAATACTGGATACTGACATGTCCTATACAGTGGTTCTATGCTGTAATACTGGTTACTGACATATCCTATATAGTGCTTCTATGCTGTAATATTAGGTGCTGATATCTATTGAATCTGTATTATAAGTGGTGAATCTTTGTGCCTCATATTGACATATACACACCAGAATTCGTCTGCAGAAGCCATACTCCCTTGATCCATCTGCATGTGTCAGGACAAAGCAGTAACTCTCACTGAAACACACAAAGACATGAGAGCATCATCTGAGACTGATCTCTATTAAAATACTGGTAAACTTTCCTGGTAAACTTTCCAATTTGATGTTGGCATGCATACTTATATATGTGCCTCAGATACACTCTAAAATGTACTTGTGAATGTGTTTTCTTGTAAAAAGCATATTTATGTAATCTCCAAAATATTCTTTTCAAAAATCTCAGAAAATCAAGAGATGTTAAGTCCTTCTCACAACATAATATGTTCAACTATTGAGATATGCTGTAGAGTAGTGTCATTGTTGGACATTTTATTTGACATATGTAATATAAAATTGATATGGTCTTCAGTTTCCACTGATATAACCAAATCTGTCCTGTATCATAAATGATAATACTGAAAATGACATAATTGATAATACTGAAAATGACATATTTCTGTTCAATAGGCAGTTTGGTTTTGGACATTCTGTGAGCAGACTGAGTATTAAATGTATGTTATCTACCTGTTATATTGTGTGACTGGTCGCCAGATTGGAGCATCAGGAAAACAAAACTGAATAATATTCTCCATGTCACCAGGGGCCTGAAAATACATTATGCGGGTACCATGTAACACAATACCAGTAAGATCTGAGAAAGGTAATACCAGAGAGTGCTAAACTATTTTGTCCAAACCTTCAGTTTACATCATAAAGTACATGCACTCCATGGATGATGATGTAATGAACAAAACAGAACATATCAATTATATAGCAGATTGGTAGCTTACATTTTCAGGAAACTTGAATAGTACTTTGGGCTTGTATCTGTTCTCCTCTGCCTGTGGTTGTAGACCTACCACCAATGTGTACTCAAATAGCTGTGGGTACTTCTCTCGTATTGACTTCTGCCAGTTCAAGGTATTATACTGTAAAAGGAAGCAAATATCTCATGCCGGCAATAATCCCACTTACCATTCACAAATCTCTTATCCAAGTAATTAAAGCAAGGTTTATCAATTGTATGGGTGATTTACTATCCTCTTTGTTATTCATATATATTGTACTTTTAACAAAGTAAGTTGCATCATAATTTATTTCATCGCAATAAATGATGAAAGACATGCAAGTTATGAAGAAATTAAAGAGGCACTTGATTAAATGAAACTGTGTTCCCCGAAAAATCATGCAAGTATGAGTGTTTATCCATGGCATTCTTGTTTTTAAATCATGATGTAAGCAGACAATATATATATATTGTTAATAGCAGCCACAGGAGATCACCATGCATTTATTCAATCTACCGTAGTAACAATTTCTTTCGAATTTTTTCACTTGAGGAAAATATTCCTTATATTAAGATGCATTTGTTATGTTATATTTAGAAGAGTGAGTTAGTCTTCCTTATTGGCACACGTGATGTGCATTAAACTGGAAAACAAAATATGCATTGCTCTTCTTTAATATTTAAAAAAATTAAAATGTTAGGTTTTGAAATCACTTTATCTTGTTATTGATTTATCAAAATATCACATATTTCTATTGGACAAGAAAGTGATGCAGCATTTTAATATGAATCATTTCAGATTGCATTGCAGCATTCAAAGCCTTAAATAAGGATAAGATTTGCAGCTGTATCTCGGCTGTATTTACCACAACAGAACTTATCACTGGAAATCTTTTTCTTTTTACAGACTGAAAAAAATCACAGAGACATTGTCAAGTAAAATAAAATAAAACAGAACATTGTTTGCACGAGAAATACAATGAATGTCAGTTTGTGGGCAAAGGATAAAGTTTCACAATGATAACAGAAAACAGAAAACAAAATTGAGGAAAAACACAGACAAAATTTCAATGCAATAAAACAAAACATAAGAGTTCTTTCTGGGGTTAAGGCAACTCACATGAGTGACACAAACAGATATGATCGGGTCAAACAAAATGCAGGTTCACAAGTGCATGTGTTTCACAAAACTTGACAAAATATATAATTATGTGTTTGTTTGCGTAATCTCATTTCTAAACAACACTATTCAATGTAAGGAGTGCCAGAGTGCTTCATAATAATAACAACTGTAGTGCACTTGTTAGGCACCAGGATGAGGTTACTTGTTACAGTGCAGCTGAGAGTGATAGCTAAACTTAAACTCTCCCTTTGTTCAGGCTTCGTATATGTCACTAAATAGTCTAAATTGACTGAATAAACATGCACATATTTTTTTAGGACATACAATAATGCCAATCCAGTAATATTACAGATTTACTACCATACAAACTGCCTTCTAATACTTTTTATTGCATCAGCACTTTGTTGCTTGCGTAAACATAATCAGAATGTAAAGCTGCTGATATTGGTGGCTCCTTACACTGAATATGGTGAGATCAAATAGAGAGGGTGGTGAACACTTACATGTCTCTCCTTGATGCTCGAGACATACTTGAGTCTTTTCCGATGCTCTTCCATGTCAACTTCACTATCTCGATCATCTGAAATCAAGAATCCCACATGAACCTTGTTGGTGACAATATCCTTTGTAGTGGATGAAAACTCTTCTGTATGTATAATAAAACCTTAATATTCCTATTAATCAAATGCCTTAAAAACAAAATAGTCACCTGATAATTGCTCAAATATCAAATATTGGATTTGTTTTTTTAACTGAATGAAACTATGTGTCAGATTCAAATTTAATGATGCCTCCTGGGTATAAACTGCTGATATATTGTATATATTAGTTACAAAATTGTGTGTGATATTCTTTATAAGTCCCTCATATATCATGAAATTGTTTTGTGACTATTTGTCCCTAAGGCTCTCTTAACTATTTTTCAAAGATAAACTATACCAGTTTCTTAAGGAGACACAAAGAAAGGTTCCATGAACACAGAACATAAAAAATCCCCAAGGATTTCTGGAATACATAAATTCATATCTTAAGAATGCTCAGATGTGTGTATTTCAAATAAGTGAGTCATTGCCATCGGCAGTGATTCCCAGGAAAGTGGAGGTTATATGTATAAACATGATTGAAACTGTTGGTCCCCTGCACATAATGTATACTTGGAACTCAGCCATCCATACAATTATACAGCGAGCAGGATACATGCCAGCAGGATATGTTACATACACTCTTCATTACAACAAAACCCTCAGCTTTAAATCTAAACCATAAAATGATACCAATTGCTTGGTTCTACCCCAGCCTACCGTTGTTGGATTTTGCCTTCTTGGTGTATAGCTCATTATCATCTGGCTGTGAGCCATCTGTGTCCTTCTTCACCATATCTAACCCGGCACCCTCCAGATTGATAACTTATCACATTAACGTGCATTCACTCATTATGAGTTGTGCGTGCTAATCAGAGCGCACGTGACCCCCGTTTTTAGTTCCTCATTTATGGTATACAGTGCATAAACAATTGTGCTAATAATGTATGATCCCTGTGACCTACACATGGAGGCAAAGTTTCCTAATTAGGTGATGACCAATCCCTCAATATCTATGAATTACAAGTGATATACTTGGCAAAACACTGCACAGAAAATGCCCACAAGCAGTCTAGACTTTGAAAAGTTACAATTATTTAAACATTTTGATTTGTTCTTGTAAATAATTTGACTACTGCCATCCCTTGTGCACGCTGCCTCTGTTCTAACAGTGCACCCAAGCCCTTAAAAAATAAATGCTTTTTTTCAGTCCTATGCCATGAGATGGGCTCAGTCAAATAAATAAGTCAATTAAAGTGACTTCCTGGTAAGGTTTCATGATTCGTTTTTTGAAGATGAAATTTTCCATGGACAGTATATTATATGTATATTAAAAAGACATGTTTTTTGCATTGTTTATGACTATTTCCTGGAAATGCCTGCAAATTGGTTTATAAATGATAATTTTAAGTGTTTCTTAGTTTTGCAGATCAAGAGCAGTCAATGTGGTTAATAGCTCCTACATTGCTAAATTCCAGATGTGTCAAGCTGGGGTTATTTTATATTTGCAGAATGAATCACTAGGTGTTCCAAGTGTTTGCTAATTTTATTTCTATAGCAACCATAACAAAATATACAAAATCTGACCCTCATGGAAATTAGATCGCATAGAATATCCTTGAGATCCACCAAGAGCTTTCAGAGGAGAAGATCAATTTTGACTGACAGGCAAAATGACGGAAAATTTCCCTCTCTTACTGTATAAGCTTTGCTGGCATAGTCTGCACAGTTAAAAAAATGCCATGTGAGATGTTAATGAGAAACCAATGGCATTATTGGGGTTTTTCAGACATGATATATTTCTCATGTCAATTTTCCTTTAATTCATTGTGTAAAATGTGTGAGTAACAGGTTTAACTTCAACAGCAATCTGACAATATCTCAACCCATTAACCACCAATACTTTGTGACTATCCTCCTCCCCCAATTTAAAAATAAATAAACATCTGCTAATAAGTATGTCTACAACCGAATGTCTAACAAAGAACAAATTTTGCATGAATAGTTTGATGAATGAGATGGAGATGAAGAATATGGAAACACAGATAACGTGTGATAAACAAATTGATTGAATAAACATATAATGAAAGTGCTGACTTAATGTAACATATGAACACCTTGAACCTAGACCTGAATGTTATCACATGCTGCAGCATTACTTATACACCTTTATAGTGCATATTATTTTGTCAAAATAATTTACCTTTTATGACTATCCTCCATATTGAACTTAAGTTGCATTGTAGACAGTGTTGTTAGTTACAGAATGAGATTGTGAGAGGTGGAGTGTTCTATATATGATGTCAGGGAGTGTGGTCCACGCTGGAGCGATCAGCTTCATGCAGTAGGTTCACACTTTACTTATCTGTGGGCAACTCTCTCCACATGCTCAATAAGCCTGAGGCACTCACACAATCACAACCCTCATACTAGCTATATCTACTGACTTTAGCTTCTCCATTTTGCCAAGTTTAAAATTTCTCAAAATGTTGATAATGTTTGAGCACCACTAAATATGCAGTAATCTTATGTTGTACTGATTTCAGGCACAAAACAATAACCATTCAATTAGTAAAACTACAGGTAAGCTATATCAATTATTCTTCTACTTCCTTGCATGGCATGTCTTTGTGTAATATAATTGTCATAATGCATATCAATTACACAAAGTGTTTGTATTTTAGACATTAATCAAGAATCTGTTATCATCTAATTACCTAATTTGGGGAGAAAGAGTGGTAGAAATATATCTGAAGTTGTGAAACATTTGTTTTCAAAAATTCAAAGTTAATTTGTCAGAGAACTAAATGATATCAATCAAATAATAAAATCAAAGGAGTCAATCACTGCCTGAGTAGTTAATATTAATATCAAATACGAAGTATTCCACACAATGTTGTGAGAATTTCACAAATTTCTGTTGTATCTTATTAATATGAGAACTTTGACACATATGTATAAATTTTAGCTACAGATCAGGGTGATGTCAAATCATTTATCACTGATGATTTATAAAAATCTGTGTTAATAATCAAATTTGACAAATTATTCTGGGCATCTTTTGTCCATGAATAATCTAAGTTTGAATATGGATGGAAGATTTATTCCTGTTACAAATTATCAAACTTAAAAAATGTATATTATAAAAAGAATTTCTTCATGAAATGAACATCAATTTGTGACCCTATAGAGTGAACATGGCTGAAAGTATAAAACTCCATATATATCTTAACCGGCATGAGGTAGTTATTAAAGCCCATGCATTTACTAAAGCTCATGGCCTGTATCATATTTAATAAATGCCCTGTTTCAGTTGTAAGTTTGTTAATAAATCAGCTGCTCAATTGATAAAAAAATCTGCATAAATATGATGGACTTATCAACCAAGTAATATTCACATTACAGTTAAATATTTAGAAATTTTGGAAATAGACCATTGTTCTTGACTGCTACCTTCCTTATGAACCTATTTTATGCTGTGAGGGTCTATACTTTCTTGAGGGAGGGGTCTGTGGCATATATGTACACTTCAAGCTTATTTTTCAATAAATATTACCAAACCATACGATTATTTAAGTTTTTTTGTCCCAAGAGAATGTATTAGGATTTTGCAGGGAAACAGATCAACATGTAATCTTGAAAAACATTATTTTTTCACCCGAAAGGTTCCTGAGTCATATTAACCTGTTCATTGGATATCCTACAACTTTATGGCACCATATATTGCCTTTCTGTGATCCAGAAGAGAACGGTCAGTGAGAAACTTGCACATTAAGCTTAAATTAGGTTAGGAATACATTGTGTTTAAAGAACTGCTGAGGTGTGTACAATTTACCAATGACAAAACATCCACCCTGTGGTGCCACCTGGTTGCAAGTAGCCAGTGCATGTGTTCTATTCAGCACAGTGACACATACAACTGTAAAATACTAATAAGCCATAACAATGATCAATATCAATAAAGTGTCCTGATATTTTACACTTGGGATTTTATAAATATAATCTATTGTGAGTCTGTGTTATTTGTTTGAATAAGGTTTAGGATGGGACAGACATTTGACAAAATCATGATGACCTCTCTCTTAGTATCACTGCTGATATCATTTTTAACAAATCATGGACTTTTATTAAACAGACATCATACTAATCATCAGATAGAACCCTTTCTGACTCTTTGTGATAATACTGTTTATTTGTAATAACGGTTCAGAAAATCACAAGATTTGATGTAAATTTTGCTAAATGTGATCTGCCAAAAAGTGAAATTAATTAAGGAAATTCACATGTTTTGTTTCTTCTCTGTCCACTGCCAAGTCATTCACAATTATATTGTGTATTGAAAACTTAGAATATATGTTTATGTAAAACAGACATTTTCCAGGCTTCTGATTTACAGACAATTTAGCCTTAACACGACAATGTCAGATAATATCAAATCTCACCTTCAGCGTCCTCTGACATGGGTTCCATGGCAGAGTCTTCAACTGTTCCAGTGCCATCTGGTGGTGGTCTCCTAACTCGCAAAACAGAATATGCTCTGCTTACTTTTTCCCGAACCTGAAATTATTACATTTATATGACTAAAAAATGTTTTCTCCATTTAAAATAAAATGGGTTGCATATTGAGTTGATGAACCCAACATGTCCTAAATATAATTTGTGAGGTCTAAGAAAAAATGCTGTAACAATTAATAAAAATATCTTTTCCTCTGATATACTCCTCTCTGCTCCATTTAATATATGCTACATTTAAATTCTAATTTTAACTTATGATCGCTTTCAAGATTGTGGACATCAAAAAGGTCTTTCTAGATGAAAATTTCATACTTACTGATTTTCGTCGTGTTGAAACATGTGTCCAATTCTTTGTAAATTTACTTTCCCTCCCCATTGTGGCATATTTTGGTTGTGATCGCATTCGGATATCTCTGATATTCTGAAGAAAAGAATTTGTCATTAGATTTTGCAAATATTATTTGTAAATACTCCTCATACTTGTCTTATTACTTCATATTCTTGTTCAAGATTGATAAAAATAATGTAAAAAAGTAAGCCTTCTTAGACATGCTCAGGGTTTCCTGGTCTACTTAATCAAAATTTATATTTTAAAATCCATTATTAAATCTTGAAATCGTCAGCTTTGTAAATCTCCATGAAATAATATTTTTGCAAACATGTCTGAGCTCTGAAAATCCCCCAAATAAAACCCCAATAGAAAATGAACCTAATAAGGGAGTAGCAATATGATAAAGGAATAGCAGCTCACCCTTCCTGCTCTGCCGATGGTATGTCTGCCTGTGTCTGGTAGGGCATAGCCCTCCGAGTCCACCACGACACCGTGGGGAGTGATATATGAGTGTGTCCCAGGGTGCACCACATCGGCCGGGTCCTGATATATAGGCTCAGCTGATATGTCGACTCGCATGGAATCTGCGTCAGCATATAAACATTCATCACTCCTTGACCTCTGCAACGTTCTCCCGTTCATTTTGGTCTTAATTGGGATAATATCAGGAGTCTTTGGTTTCATATATCCAGGATTTCTTATACTTTTGCTTGAAACAAAAGAGTCATCAGTTAAGGATGAATTATGCTTGACTACTCTCACAAAAGGTTCATCTGGACGAGACAGTTTCCTGACAGTTGGCTGAGGGGGTCTGGGAGGGGGTTGTGGTTTCTCAGGTAGTTTTTTCATACCCCCTTCTTGACCCTCCTCATATTTTTTCTTGACTTCTTCCACCTCTTCATAGGTGTGAGAAGAGGCGCTACCTCTAGGATCATGAACAGGAAGTTTGGGACTTGCAACCTCCTCATAAATATGGCCATTTTCTGCCTCTCTCACTGGAGATGGGCATGATGTCCGTTTGATTTTTTTATCTCTTTTCCTTTGAGCCTTTGCTTTTAAATACACATCATGGGCAAAAGTGCGAGGAGGTTTTGGCGGTGGGGGTGGGCCTGTGGCGCCCTCTACATTTTCTTCTGAGGATGATTCAGCATCGTCAGCCATCTCTGGTAACTGCACTATCCCATCATAAGAATTACTCTTCCTATGCTTTGTGATATTAGTCAATTCTGGGTTAGTGTTTTCGTCAATGTTAAGGACCTTTTTGGGCTTATTCACTTTAGCATAAGTTGGAAGTACTCCATGTTCCACAGTTGGTTTCGGAGAAATTGGAACGTTCTCAGAAGAACTCATACTCTTTAATCTCTCTTTTACAGCTGCTGAAGGAAACTCAGGTTTAGGAGGTTTGTTTGGTCTAACCGACCGTTCCGGCTTGATAGGTCGGCCAAGTCTGCGAGGCGGAGCTTCCGGTAAGTCTGTTTTATAGGGTTTGTCTCTCGGAGGAGAATCACCATCCTCCTCTCCACTCTCTCGTAATAACTTAGTTTTTGATGCCGCTAGACTGCCCACTTTGCTGTCTGATGCCAGACTCTGCCTGTGTTTGGGACTTGGTGGGAGATCTGCAGGTTTCTGAGGTACCTCTGGCCCTGGCCGAGGGGAACCTTTCACAGCACCAATATCTTTTGGTTGATACCTTACTTTCTTTGGGGACATTTCACTCGGTCTCATGCCGACCCATGAAGGTTTACTTGGATCTGGTGACACTACCTTCTCATCTTTACCAAATTCTTTCATGATACTAAAATCTTCTTCTGGGGAGCCTTCAAAGAGCTGTGTGCGGCGCTGGACCACATTTGGTTGGATGTATTTGAAGCTACTCCTCTTAGCTCCAGGAGATTCCTGTTTTGCTGCCATCTTTCTGAACTTGTAAGTTCCTTCAATCACAGGACCTTTGTAGGGGTGTTGTCTTGTATATTCTTGTTCCAGGGCTCCATTCTGCTCAAACTTGAGACGCAGGCCCTGTATTGAGGATATGGGTTTACTGCTGGTGGTATAACCTCCCAGCCCCTCGTGGTACACCATGGATCTCTCTGAAACACAATCAAAATCAAACGTTAATACAAGTACTCTTTCTCATCATATCAAATTCATTATAAATGTTATTCTCAAACATTATTCTAAAAGAAAATTAGAGATATTGTGTGTGGGAGACATGAGACAAGGGATCATTAAAATCACAAATGTTTCATTCTGATCCCTTCTAAATGGGACAATCTACCCATCTAAGTCTTCAATATAATTTGCAGTGTTCTTTGATGTACTACATCAGAATTTATGTTTTCTTGATGTCTTATGTGTTTGTTTATATATATATATGTAGATCTCTGTCATCTGTGTCGCTGGTATTAGGGCGGGGCTTGGATTGCAACATTGCATGTGTCAACTCCTCTGTCTTCACATCTGTAGTCTTTTAAGGTAGTTGATCCTAAATTAGCTGCCATCATCATATGATGTCAGACATTTGTAACAAGGAAATAAGAGTATAACTTTAGTTTTTCTTCAGAGTCCCCTTACATGTTCTTTAAATAAATGAGTCTGTCAGTGGCTACTAACAAATTAACATCTATTTATTTTCTAAATTTGCAGCTTATAGAAATTAATACTGGGTCTAACAAGAAATCAAGAGTGGGTCTGACTAAATTTGCAGCTCAGATTAAAGGGATTAAGCACCAATTCTACAATTCGGTGAAATTGAAAGCTTAGCCACGTGTGAACATCATGACAAATTAAAATTATAATAGAGTAATAAGATATGTTGCTATGAGACAAAGCAGTTGCACTCCCAGCAGAGGTCTGTCTCAGCCATAAGCTGCACGTGACGGGTAAACACGGGTAGCGTGAACTTTGCTTGACCTCAATTGAGGCTCAAAGCAGGGTAGCACTGTTTGACGTCATTCTGGCACTATTCAAAGGACAATAACTTTGATGACGTCATAAGCATATGGCCATACTCTTATGACGTGATTTTACCTTTCAGTGCCTCTATGGTCACACTCCACATAAAAATGACGCCAAGAAAGAAGTGTGCTTTCATAAAGGGGCAATAGATTAGGTTCTTGTTAAAATAGAATTAACAGGCAAACATTGGGATGCATCAATAAAATAGAAAATAGACAACAAAATAGACATCATTTATCACCAATATGTGAATTTTAAACGTTTTTTTCAAAATCGGTGCTTAATCCCTTTAAATCAAGAGTGGATCTGACTAAATGTGTAGTTCAGATTAAATCAAGAGCGGGTCTGACTAAATTCGCAGCTCAGATTACATCAAGAGCGGGTCTGACTAAATTCGCAGCTCAGATTACATCAAGGGTGGGTCTGACTAAATTTGCAGATCAGATTAAAACAAGGCTGGGTCTGACTAAATCAGCAGCTCAGATTAAGTCAAGAGTGTGTCTGACTAAATCAGCAGCTCAGATGAAATCAAGAGTGGGTCTGACTAAATCTGCAGCTCAGATTAAATCAAGAGCGGGTCTGACTAAATTGGCAGCTCAGATTAAATCAAGAGCGGGTCTGACTAAATTGGCAGCTCAGATTAAATCAAGAGCGGGTCTGACTAAATTGGCAGCTCAGATTAAATCAAGAGCGGGTCTGACTAAATTGGCAGCTCAGATTAAATCAAGAGCGGGTCTGTCTAAATTGGCAGCTCAGATTACATCAAGGGTGGGTCTGACTAAATTGGCAGCTCAGATTACATCAAGGGTGGGTCTGACTAAATTTGCAGCTCAGATTAAAACAAGGCTGGGTCTGACTAAATTGGCAGCTCAGATTAAATCAACACTGGGTGTAACTGTTGTCTATCTGCCTGAGAGCAGTCATGTTTCAGGTGTTCTAGGTTTGATCACTGTCCTCTTATAATCCCTCGAGGTAGACATTAACCATACAGTCATGACTGGTGTCATCACATTATTTGGTCTCCATGTTTTATGAAGTTTATGATGCCTTGCTTGTTTGCATGTAGTGTGTCCAACAGATCAAATGTCATAAAATTTGACAAGTACCAGTTAACACAGTGTACTTTTATTGACTTTAGACTGTTTATCACGTTCATACTTTCCTGTCGTGTAAATGAGAGAGATTTTTTTCAGTCGTGATCTTACAGGCCCCTGCTTGATTTTATTATCAATGATTACTTTTAAAGGAATCATACAGTCCCAGTGTGTACTTTTCAATGGGAAAAAATCAACATGGAGATCAACAATCAGAGTGTGATGTGGAGAAATTGATAAACTGTTTACTTATCTATACAAAACCTTGTTAACTTTCCAGACAAAATAAAAGAAAAAAACATTTAATATTTATATAGGAGTTCAGAAAAAGCAGTGAATAATAAATCTTTATATCACTGGCCTGTATCTGAGCACATATAAAGGACGAAAGATGGAATGAGCTACAAGCTGAGGTCAGCATTTATCACACTAATGATGATATACATTTATATATAGACAAAATGACTGGCCTGTATCAACATTATTAAACCTGTCACCATTAATTATAAAACTTCACGTATAGCAGAGAACTTGTGCAGCATATGTAGTAATCTGACATTTATAGTAAACACACTTCTCTAAGAATTTATCGACTCTGTAAGCCAATAATAGCATCTTGTTGTATTGTAAAGATATTGGTGCTTTCAGATTTGTTAAATATAGGAAAATAGATTACTTTTGTTAATAATTACACAAAAATTATATACTGGTGATACATGTATTTACCTTACATTTCTATTTAATTTTTTGGTAGATTTGCTCCAATAAGTGGGTTTAAAACTATTTGAGTAAGAACTAAATTAAATGCCCCCTTTTGAAAGCATATTTCCTTCTTGGCATCATTTGTATGTGGAATGATAATATGGAGACACTGAAAGGTAAAATGACATCATGCCAGTAGGCAATATGCTTTGATTAGTGCCAGAATTACCACAAACAGTGCTAGCGCACTTTGAGCCTCATCTGGGGTTTTAAAACATTATGAGCTGCTACCCTATTTACCCTTTACAGGCATCTGATGGCTGACACAGATCTTTCCACATCTTGTAGGCCATGCAACTGTTAATTCTTATCTAATTACTCAATGTAAAATGTCAATATCTCAAGATAATCATATGTAGGTATGCATTGAATTCACCAAAGTATAGGATTAATGCTTAAGAACTTTTCACAGGTTAAAGATTGGATTAAGAGAATTATGATGCTGCACTGTGGAACATTAATTCTTCTTCCTGTAATCATCTCCCTCGATCAGATTTCCCTGCCCGGCAAACATACCTCTCTTTCAATTCAAGATCACATATTTCTGTTCGATATAATGGATAAATATAAGAACTAGGAAATAGATGTACTGACCTTTCCACCTCATATTATATTAAGTGTTTTCCATTAATTCCTAATATTGTTTTTTTCCTTGCCACAATTATGACAATTCTGGCAATTCAGTTGTTTTTTCCTACAAATCTATGAAGGATCCATGCTGATCATGAGCACAAATGTGATGCAAAAATTATGTGACTGGATTCAATGATGGAAATTTCTTCTCAGGATCTGATTCACCTGTGAATTGGAAAGTTTCATGACACCTGCGTGTCTGTTTACATTTCAGTGGGCACTACTTTTATGCACATTTTACATGAGACAACACTTCCATGATCAATGATACACGTCACAAAAAAAGTTTTGGGTATCCGCCAGCTCTGTTCCCACTGACACATCACATACATCGGCACTGGTTCTCAAGGCTCTCTGCTCATTCTTAATCAAAATTTAACAAAGAAACAAAAAAATGGAAAAAAATCTGACACTGAAATTTCAATGTCTGGATTTTGTATTGTATATAAATATAAAAGGTGCAAGTCTGAATCTCTGCACCTGACCTTTTATGATGAGTTCACAGTTAATTATCATTTCATTGTTAAATGTACAGCATGTGTAGGTGGGTAGATACCTTTCAGCTCAAAACCACAGAATGGTTCAAAGGGACCAACTGGTACAGTACTGCCAAAGGGAGAAAAGCTTGATTCATTACTGTTATAATTGGCTACATTTGACATTCAGAAACTCAGCATTTTTGTCTCATTAACTAAATAATGATTCACATCAAACTAATATTTATTTTTAAAAAGTACTGATACTAACAAATGTAATATGCATAAAAAGTATATAAAGTATATCAATATCTAAGAAGTCTGTCTGGCAACATCTGTCCATATTGACCATTATTGATTTGGAAACTTGAGGAAATGTCTGGAATATTCATCACAATGGCAGCTGGAGGCGAGAGAAATCCGGTATCCACTAGAAAAGATCTGCCCACAGCAACACAGTGTGCCTCTACCATTCACAGCATGGATTACATTCTGAAATGCCCACCACACACTTTGTGCATAATTCCAATATGGTAATAAAAATGTTAATATTTCTCTTGATATTTCCATTAAAATGAATATATTAAGTATGGCAAAAACATGGTAAAATAACCCAGCTTGTGCCTCTCCCTTCTATTTCAAAGAAGAGAATCAACAGGGAAGGATACTGCACATCTCTTGTATAGCATTAGCCACCACCAGAAGCACAGATCACCCCACCCGTCACAATATGCAGTGGCCACCTCCATCATCAGCACAGATCACCCCACCTGTCACAATATGCAGTGGCCACCTCCATCATCAGCACAGATCACCCCACCTGTCACAATATGCAGTGGCCACCTTCATCATCAGCACAGATCACCCTACCTGTCACAATATGTGGTGGCCACCTTCATCAGAAGCACAGATCACCCCACCCTTCAAAATATGCAGTGGCCACCTTCATCAGAAGCACAGATCACCCCACCTGTCACAATATGCAGTGGCCACCTTCATCAGAAGCACAGATCACCCCACCCGTCACAATATGCAGTGGCCACCTCCATCATCAGCACAGATCACCCTACCTGTCACAATATGCAGTGGCCACCTCCATCATCAGCACAGATCACCCTACCTGTCACAATATGCAGTGGCCACCTTCATCATCAGCACAGATCACCCCACCCTTCAAAATATGCAGTGGCCACCTCCATCAGAAGCACAGATCACCCCACCCGTCACAATATACAGTAACCACCAGGTCACAGCCCTTGTCACATGTCTGTACAGTAGCCACCAGGTCACAGCCCTTGTCACACGTCTATACAGTAGCCACCATGTCACTGCCCTTGTCACATGTCTGTACAGTAGCCACCAGGTCACAGCCCTTGTCACACATCTATACAGTAGCCACCATGTCACTGCACTTGTCACACATCTTTTCAGTAGCCACCATGTCACTGCCCTTGTAACACATCTATACAGTAGCCACCAGGTCACTTCCCTTGCCACACATCTATAGAATAGCCACTAGGTCACTGCCCTTGTCACATGTCTGTACAGTAGCCACCATGTCACTGCCCTTGTCACATGTCTGTACAGTAGCCACCAGGTCACAGCCCTTGTCACACCTCTATACAGTAGCCACCAGGTCACAGCCCTTGTCACACCTCTGTACAGTAGCCACCAGGTCACTGCCCTTGTCACATGTCTGTACAGTAGCCATCAGGTCCGAGCCCTTGTCACACCTCTATACAGTAGCCACCAGGTCACAGCCCTTGTAACACATCTATACAGTAGCCACCAGGTCACTTCCCTTGCCACACATCTATAGAATAGCCACTAGGTCACTGCCCTTGTCACATGTCTGTACAGTAGCCATCAGGTCACAGCCCTTGTCACACCTCTATACAGTAGCCACCAGGTCACAGCCCTTGTCACACCTCTGTACAGTAGCCACCAGGTCACAGCCCTTGTCACACCTCTGTACAGTAGCCACCAGGTCACTGCCCTTGTCACATGTCTGTACAGTAGCCACCAGGTCACTGCCCTTGTCACATGTTTGTACAGTAGCCATCAGGTCACAGCCCTTGTCACACCTCTATACAGTAGCCACCAGGTCACTGCCCTTGTTCATGTTGTTACACATCTATACAGTAGCCATCATGTCACTGCCCTTGTCACACCTCTATACAGTAGCCACCATGTCACTGCCCTTGTCACACCTCTATACAGTAGCCACCATGTCACTGCCCTTGTCACACATCTATACAGTAGCCATCAGGTCACAGCCCTTGTCACACCTCTATACAGTAGCCACCAGGTCACAGCCCTTGTCACACCTCTATACAGTAGCCATCAGGTCACAGCCCTTGTCACACCTCTGTACAGTAGCCACCAGGTCACTGCCCTTGTCACATGTCTGTACAGTAGCCACCAGGTCACAGCCCTTGTCACACCTCTATACAGTAGCCACCAGGTCACTGCCCTTGTCACACGTCTATACAGTAGCCACCATGTCACTGCCCTTGTCACATGTCTGTACAGTAGCCACCAGGTCACAGCCCTTGTCACACCTCTATACAGTAGCCACCAGGTCACTGCCCTTGTTCATGTTGTTACACATCTATACAGTAGCCACCATGTCACTGTCCTTGTCACACCTCTATACAGTAGCCACCATGTCACTGCCCTTGTCACACATCTATACAGTAGCCATCAGGTCACAGCCCTTGTCACACCTCTATACAGTAGCCACCAGGTCACAGCCCTTGTCACACCTCTATACAGTAGCCATCAGGTCACAGCCCTTGTCACACCTCTGTACAGTAGCCACCAGGTCACTGCCCTTGTCACATGTCTGTACAGTAGCCATCAGGTCACAGCCCTTGTCACACCTCTATACAGTAGCCACCAGGTCACTGCCCTTGTTCATGTTGTTACACATCTATACAGTAGCCACCATGTCACTGTCCTTGTCACACCTCTATACAGTAGCCACCATGTCACTGCCCTTGTCACACATCTATACAGTAGCCATCAGGTCACAGCCCTTGTCACACCTCTATACAGTAGCCATCAGGTCACAGCCCTTGTCACACATCTATACAGTAGCCACCAGGTCAAAGCCCTTGTCACACCTCTGTACAGTAGCCACCAGGTCACTGCCCTTGTCACATGTCTGTACAGTAGCCACCAGGTCACAGCCCTTGTCACACCTCTATACAGTAGCCACCAGGTCACTGCCCTTGTTCATGTTGTTACACATCTATACAGTAGCCACCAGGTCAAAGCCCTTGTCACACCTCTGTACAGTAGCCACCAGGTCACTGCCCTTGTCACATGTCTGTACAGTAGCCACCAGGTCACAGCCCTTGTCACACCTCTATACAGTAGCCACCATGTTACTGCCCTTGTCACACATCTATAGAGTAGCCACCAGGTCACTGCCCTTGTCACACCTCTATACAGTAGCCACCAGGTCATAGCCCTTGTCACACATCTATAGAGTAGCCACCAGGTCACTGCCCTTGAGACACATCTATGTGTTCCTTAACATTGTTCATTAACGTGGACATGGATAAGACTGGCTGCTGTTCAGACACAGACTTATACACTGCCATTTGTACCATATTGAAAATATCTTTAAAAACATATTAGTTCTTTTCGTGGCAATCATACCTATGTATGTGAGTGTCTGTATTCATGTCAGAAACATCCATCTGATCAAAATAATAGTGCAAAGAATATGAAGCAGCTGCAGGCGGTTGTGAGGGCTCAGGTGCCTCTGGCATACACCTTCCTCATCATCAACTCACTCTGCTCACACATTCCTGTCTTATTAAACAAAGATAATGTACTTACAGCATTGCATTATATCTCAGTGCTACAGTCTTGTATTCTGGCATGGCAAGATTTCTCTTTTTCGCCAGAATTCCATATTGACTCTATATAAACTCCAGCACATCATATCAACTGTGCAGGCCTACACCTTGCCCGGGTCTGATCAATCGTCACAACAACAGGCAGCTGTCAGACTGTGGGCTGGGGTAGATTGTCCAAGGCAGGCAGAGAGAGTCAGCACTGTACTGACCTGGGTCAGTGAACCGCCTGGGGGCAGGGCCCTATCTAGCAGAGCATGACCAGAGCAATAATCTGCTACAGTTTCCAACATTCTGCTAAAAAAATACTGCCAAAGCAGCAGAATTCCCCCATCACTTTGAACAGCAAAACATAAAGAAAAAACACAACCTGCTGACCTCTACCTGGCTGCATGCATCCTCCACCTTCTCTCACCGCACAGCTCAGATTGTGAAACATTTGGCCAATTTCATGTAATAAATGATGAGTGCTGTGTAAATGGAAAGAATTTTGGTCATGCAGTTTTAAATCACTGCCAAACATATATCTCACCAAATAAATATTACAGAATATTTGTAAACCTCAAAAGACGCTGTGAGATAGTATCAACCAAAGAAACATTCAGATGGTATCTTCCTCTCAACCTAGCAGAATGCACTGAGGTCATAAACAGGCCCTTGATCTCTCAGGCATCCACTTTAATGCAACATGAAACATGCAGCATGATACAGACACTGGAGTCATATATGCATGGACCCTGGACATCTTAGTCTCGTAGCATGCAATATGTAAAATGCAGTCATATATCTATGGACCCTGACCATCTTAGTCTCGTAGCATGCAATATGTAAAATGCAGTCATATATCTATGGACCCTGGCCATCCTAGTCTTGTAACATATACTGCAGTCATATATCTATGGACCCTGGCCATCTTAGTCTTGTAACATACACTGCAGTCATATATCTATGGACCATGGCCATCTTAGTCTTGTAACATATACTGCAGTCATATATCTATGGACCCTGGCCATCTTAGTCTTGTAACATACACTGCAGTCATATATCTATGGACCATGGCCATCTTCGTCTTGTAACATACACTGTAGTCATACATCTATGGACCCTGGACATCTTAGACTTGTAGCATACACTGCAGTCGTATATCTATGGACCCTGGACATCTTAGTCTTGTAACATACACTGCAGTCATATATCTATGGACCATGGCCATCTTCGTCTTGTAACATACACTGTAGTCATATATCTATGGACCCTGGCCATCTTAGTCTTGTAACATACACTGCAGTCATATATCTATGGACCATGGCCATCTTCGTCTTGTAACATACACTGTAGTCATACATCTATGGACCCTGGACATCTCAGTCTTGTAACATACACTGCAGTCATATATCTATGGACCCTGGCCATCTTAGTCTTGTAACATACACTGCAGTCATATATCTATGGACCATGGCCATCTTCGTCTTGTAACATACACTGTAGTCATACATCTATGGACCCTGGACATCTTAGACTTGTAGCATACACTGCAGTCGTATATCTATGGACCCTGGACATCTTAGTCTTGTAACATACACTGCAGTCATATATCTATGGACCCTGGACATCTTAGTCTTGTAACATACACTGCAGTCATATATCTATGGACCCTGGACATCTTAGTCTTGTAACATACACTGCAGTCATATATCTATGGACCATGGACATCTTAGTCTTGTAACATACACTGCAGTCATATATCTATGGACCCTGGACATCTTAGTTTTGTAACATACACTGCAGTCATATATCTATGGACCCTGGACATCTTAGTCTTGTAACATACACTGCAGTCATATATCTATGGACCCTGGACATCTTAGTCTTGTAACATACACTGCAGTCATATATCTATGGACCCTGGACATCTTAGTCTTGTAACATACACTGCAGTCATATATCTATGGACCCTGGACATCTCAGTCTTGTAACATACACTGCAGTCATATATATATGGACCCTGGACATCTTAGTTTTGTAACATACAATGCAGTCATATAGGCATGGATCCTGGACATCTTACAACATGCACTGCAGACACATTTGTATGGACCCTGGACACCCTAGTCTTGTAGCATACACTCCAGTCATATTAGCCACAGACTCTGAAGCTCTTGACCATATAACTTCCACTGAGGTCACATATAAATTGGCCCAGATCTCTTTAACCAGGCTAGTTTATTAGGCCTTTGCAGTCCCTGCACTGCATCTCCTGTCTCGTCTTCAAGAACCAAAACATACGCATTAATGAGTATTCAAAATTTGGAATGTGATCACATATTCAAGACATTATGATGTGATTACAGTTTCTGGTTAAATGAGGCATTTTTGTTTTCTTTGATAAAAACATGGAAAGATAATCATTTTTATCAAACAACAGTCAAAGGCTTGAAAGCTAAATGATGATTTCACTGACTTACAGGCCCTCTCCTCATATAGACTTCTAATAGGATCAAAAAGGGTTCATGAGGGATGGTAACCATCAATATCTAAGGCATCCCTTCCCAAGTCGAATATTGACTACTGCTGCTTAGCTGGGTAATTAATTTCATGAAATATGCTGAGTATGGTACTAAGGGGCTTGATGTAAGCAGGGGACATAAAACTCTAGTGTCTCTTCCGTTCATATCATGAGCAATGTGCTGCTAATATACCCACAGTCTGTTTTTTTTCTGTTTGTTTTTGTTTTTTTTAGGATAACAAAAACAAGTATTGATTTAAAAAAATCAAGCTCGTGTAAGTTTGCAAAATCCCAAAGCAAAATCCGAAGAAAATCATCTTACTATAATACGCACTCACAAATCACTTCTGAAACAAAAGCGCTATCTGACGGTGTAAGCAGGAATAATGTGCCAAAAACATGACCGCCATGGACCGATAATAGGTGTATGCTCCATAGACTTCCAGTTTAATGATGTCAAAACCTCGAACATTCAGCCCTAATGTCAAAACAAACGCGAACGAAAAATATGAATTGAGCTGTATAATACATATGACAGGTTTTTCAAAAAAAATATTTTTCAGGCTGAACTAAACATCACAAGTGTGTCAACTATTGTCTGGGTGAATATCAGTAGCATCTACTTAAAAAGACATTACTGTCTCCTTGCTCTCAAGATATTTAAAATGTTTAATCTTTTTCAGTAAGTGTATCATTTCCTGATAAATTAATGTGAAATATTCAATTGAATTGTTTGTGTATTCACTCAATGGTGGTTATAATTATTCACTTGATGTTGGTGTTGACATCATGAAGAGCCCACTATATGAAAGCACATGGTGTCAATGAATTAAGTGATTGTCTGCATCTGTAATATTTTTCTACACCCCTATTATTTTACACTAACTCAAAAATAAACTTCAAGAACATAAAAATATAAAATTATTAGTTTGACCTCCAAAGCCCTAGATCATTTGCAATGACATGTTTACTGCACATAAAACCATGAGGTATTTAAATATTTATATTTCATTTATAAAATTTGAAAAATATCTCTACATTTCTGCAACATTTCTATGATGCTAAAAGTTCAAATATTTCTGCGATATATTACAGCCTTAAGTGGCATCAAATATACACAGATCTTTATACCTGACTTAGATTCTGATCAATGCACTTTCCCCATTTATTTTCTGTTGCAAGACAATTGAATTGGGCATCCAGACTGTTGTGCATATGGTGCATCTCAAAAACAGACTGAGCCTGTATACGGGGCCACTGGAGGATTCAGCATGACACTCTGCCATGAGAACTAGAGTGCTTTATACGCTTATTTGATAAAGCTAATCCCATAGACACACACACAAACACTTCCAGTACACCGATACTATGCTGGTCAACCTGCAGAGTACGCATATATACAATATAATATATATATGATAGATATCATACAACACGACTATACAAGTTTGTCAAAATGTTGACAAAAAAGCTATTTACTTGACCTACACATCATGAGTAAAATCAGATGAAAAATTTTCATTGTGAAATACGTCAAATCTTAACGATGATGTTTAGAAAATGGGGAAGAACACTTACATTTTAATGTTCTACTGAACGCACTGTTTATAAAATCATGATCTCTGCAATGATGCAATGTATTCCTTAATGCCAACTTATCCGACAATGAGACAGATATAAGATCAATATACACTGTTATTTTTTCACTTGGGATATTAGGCTGGTAGATCCGACACCATGAATACACTCCAGAGGCAGGCATGTATCGATGAGATCCGCCAGTGATAGTGCAATGTTAAGTGGGTGGATACTTATCACGATGTGATAAAACTGTGTGCCACATAAAGGTCTCACTCACCAATTATACACATTGCAGTCAAATCAACAATTTTCCCACAAATTATACACCCACATTCCTCTCATTCACAGAATGTTGTTCAATATGATGATATCACTGTTTTATTTTATATATTTTTCTTGGAATGAAATATTCATCATTGTAAATGTAGAATGATCAATGAAGCTTTATTTTTCAATCATCAATATTACTATTTTTATCCCTGTATTCATATCCCTGTATTCATATCCCTGTATTCATATCACCTGTTCATATCCCTGTATTCATATCACCTGGTGTCAAAAATAAGTAAATATTGACATTTGTGGTAAAACATCAGTATGACTAGAATTTAACCCTAAAAGGACAGGAAGGATCTTGATGTCCACTATCAGATACAGATGAGTAAAACAAACATCTAAGATGGTTTGGAATTGTAACTATGACTTCATTTTGTGATATTCCCTTGTTTTTCATGTTCATGCAATATAACATCCGATCTCTTAGTGCTAAAACATCAAAGTGCTTTATATGCTAATCATCTGAGATGATAAAGCTAATGAAAGATTTTAATGCTTCGACCTGGCCTTGACATTGGAATCAGATGGATTTAAGATCACTTCATTTGTGACCAGGACTCCACTTTCTTCTCAGTCACATCAAAACTGATCATATGGTGACAAATTTCAAATGTATTTCAAAAGTTATATTTACAAAAGCGTAATTCACTCAATTGATGTAAACTTAATAAATATAGGCCAAAGGCCTAAGAGCTGTGCTGAACATTGCATTTTGTGAATATTTCTTGAAATGTCTGAAAAATGTCTATTTACCCAGCTCTGCAGGTCAAAGAACAGTAAATGTAGCAAAAGTAATGTATTGTACTGAAACACCATTGTTGTCCATTGTATTATATTTTTAAAGTAATCATATAATATTTTACAAAAATCTAAGCCTCATGAAAATAAGATAAGATTCATCTCCGAGCAATACTAAATCCTACCATTAAATAGCTGTGCAATCATTGAGCAGTTCACAGGAAAAAAATCAAGTTTGAAGGACAAACAAAATTTCCCCATACCTCTACATAAACTATTAAAAATCTGTCTCCTTGAATTAGATAAATTGTTTCAAGCTGAACATATCTGTCCCACTTATTCAAATTGGTTATGTGCATATTTGAAAAAAAAAATTCTTTAAGACAGCTGTTTTTTTTTTCTAAAAAGATTGTTTTCTTTCTTCCGGCCTGATAAGTTATTCTTACGCAAGAAAACACTGTGCTCCTTGTGTAACACAGATGGCAAAAATAATCACCAAACAAACAGAACGTAAAATTAGAAAACTAACAAAAAACAAAATTAAAACAAGTACAAACCAAACAAACATCTCATGTAAGTGAGATTGTTGAAATTTATTCTTGTATTTTGTTAAATAAGGTGTCACCACTATACCAAATATTGTTTTTTTCAGATAAAGTGTGACCTCATTGTTCATTATATGTGAACACACTATGATGTCACAGGGCATTGATTTCTATATGTATACAAATTGTGACATCATTGTGCACTGCTCTCTGTGTCCAATTTGCAAAGTGTACAGTGGTGTTAATTGGTCAAACCATATTGACATCAGAAAAGCCAAATTACAACCCACAGGAAATGGCTACACATTCCTTATGTTTATACCAATCAAAGAGGGATCATCAGCTTTATGCTTTTCACAACCTGGCGCAGTGGACATATAAATGACTATCGTTGTTAAAAAAAAAACAATACATGCAATACTGACAGAAGACAAAAGATTAATATTTGAAACCTTATAAAAAAACCACCACCTCCCATCCGTTCGATCAAACATACTCACTGAATATTTTTTTTTCAAATTGTTTACTGAGGCATGACTGTTAACTGAAGCATGTACCATATTTACTTGAATATAAGATGAGGTTTTCATACCCAAACCTTCAGTTTATATTTGGGGAGGGGGGTCCTCTTATACATAAGGGCATGAATAATTGACTTTATCAGCATGAAAAGTAAATAAACTTCACTCATACTGTCCAGATGCTGTCGTGCTGACATTTTCTCTGACTTGTGGAAAATTTTTATTTATTAAATGAAGGTGGACTACTGTTTACACATGGTAGAATATTTCTCTATCTATAAAAAGACACAGATTTTAATTATATCATTGTTGGAGGAGTTTGTATCTGAACAATATGAGTGAAGTTTATTACACCCCGAGGTGCTGTAAATCACCGTCCTCAGGTCGTCCTCACATATAGGAGCTCTTGTTGTGTAAGCATATTTACGTTACTTTCACTTTTAAAATGGTCGCCAAACTTGAATGGTAGCAGTGCTGATATCTCGAGAAAAACTGACTGATATTATATTCGGAAATTGGTCTTTTCAAGCAAAATAACATAAATCTGGGGAGGTTGTCTAATACACGATTCGTCTTATATTCAAGTAAATACCATAGTTCAATTGTTTACTCAGGCATGACTGGTCATCGAGGCATGAAGTTCATAAAATTCAACACTGATACCAGGTCAATTCATCAAGATGCATCATCCAACCAAAAATTACAGCTCGATCTATCATTGTCACTGAGTATGTCTTTGTCAATAATTTCTTTGAAGTGATCACTGATTCATGAAGGCAAATTCAGGCATAGATAAATTTACAAGCCCTGTAGAATCCATAAAGGTACACATTTTCACAAAGTTTAAGCTTTGATGTGTATAGTAGCCAAAATAAAAGATGCTTTAAAGTTTTATGTCTTAATGGCAAATGGTCACTGGGGTGTGATTGCTTTCATTTCCACCAAGTTTCAAGTTTGGTTCATAGCTTAGATGAAAGACACATCAATTTTTTTCAGAAAAATATTGAATTGCTCACTGAAGTATGACTGTTCATTGAAGGATGACTTTCATCTAGGTAACTAATAATACACTTCAAGATGTACCATATAATACTTTATTTAAGAAGATTTGGGTGGTAAAAGGATATTTTTAGAAAGGTAATTATCTAACTTGTCGTAGGTTTAAAACTGAAACGAGTTAATTCACAATCGCAAATTTTATAAACCAATTAACTACATTCATGAAGCAATTTGATGATTTTGGTCTAATCATGGATCAAAACCAGGATCTGCTATTAAATTGAATAATCTGATTGCTTTGAAGCTTTACTGTACACCTAATTAATTAAGTCATTCATCCTTTATCAATTGCATTTTAAGTTTGACCTCATTTAAAGCATTGGTGAAACCTGGAAAGTTGCAGGCAATTTTACAGTGGTTTAAGGTATCTGAAAACAATATATGATTTTAAAATTGACATACATACAGGCTATCTACCTGAAATCCACTAAAGAACATCTGCCCTGAGAATTATGATTTTTTGTGACCACCAAGTACTGCCAGGACTAAACAGGAAGTGTGTTGTGTGACCTTGACCTTTGAACTGTCAGGGGGCTCCGTAAGTCATAGGAGGTGTTGTTTACCAATTGTCAAAATTGGAGCAACACATTTTTGGCCATTTTTTTCCACTATTTAGAGAATGAATTGGAAGATAATACTTATCATGATGATAGTGCCTTTTCTTGGCTTTCTTTTGGTGGTAAATTTATTAAAAACGGATGAATATTTATGAAGTTATAAATGAAGAAATCATTATTTTTTATATTATATATGTTTGCAAAAATAAGTTTAAAAAAATTCTATACAGCCCAGCTTTTAAGGTGGAATCCATGCAGCCTTTGATGTCTTCCCATTCAATGGTGTGAAAAACCCCAAATTTCATCAAAGAGGGTCATATCATAAATTTTACTGATACCAATTATCAGCATTCACAGTTTTGCCATTCAAAGTCATTGTGATTTAAGGCCAAACCAGTGATCAAAGGGTTTAATGTCACTTTTTCAATACCACGGCCTTCAAGTTAAGGGGGATTCCATGCAACCTTTGAGTCATGTCTTCCCTTTTTGACAGAAAGGTTTTCATATGCATAAGATACTTTTCAAATAAATAGTATACTTTTCCCATAAATGATATATCTTTCACAACCATAAGATATTTGTCACAACCATAAAATATTTTTCACGGCCATGAGTTATTTCATTGATTCAAATAATATTAAAATAATCTTATGTTGTTCTGAAGTATACTCCCGGCAATAAATTGATAAATTGTACAAAACATCTTCACCCTGTTTCCCAAGCTGGACAGGTGCACAACTGGTAACTCATTAGGTGTTTACACAAGATCACATACCAGCTAAACAAAGCTTGTTAACAAAGTGTTCAATTGCTGGTGTAGGTTTTAGCAGACAACTGATCAACTTTCAAGTGCCACAGAAATTTGTTAACAGAGAATATTTTGGGTACTACTACATAAAAGCACTGTTTAGGGTATAAACATTCATGTTATGTAAAGAAAATGTGTCTGAAAGTCAGGTTTCACCAATGCTTTAATATAACACAATTATTTTCTTCCCAGATACCATTATAAATAAAGCAATTTTACAATGCTCTGCTTGATTAAGATAAAGAAGCACAATTCCGTCTGACCTTGACCCAGAAGATTTGTCACTGTTCAGTCCATAGCTTTCATTTAGGATCTTATATCTGCACTTAGAATTCCATGCCTTACATTAGAAGGGGCTATTACACTTTATTTAAGAAGATTTGGGAAGTAAAAGGATATTTTTATCTTCCTGGTCATGTTTTTATTTTTCTTAATCTGTTGTATAGCATACCATAAAAAGATATTTGTTATTGAAACTCTAGTCGAGTATTTGTGCTGGACCAGTTACTGCTGCTTAAGTAGACCATGACTTCCAACAACTACAATGGATCGCTCCAGTTTTGATGCTGTAATCAGCAGTTATTAGTAGTAGTAGAAGAAACTGGTCCTTTGCCACTATTGCCAGTACTACTGAGTGCCAGTAGGTATTGTACAGTGACTGGCAACTGTCCGAAACCGGCAGATTAAACTCGGACATTTTTAACTCGGTCAAATATCGAGTAAAACTGTTCTGTACTAATTGCAATTGAGCTGAATACAGTGCCTCACACGTCATCTTGTTATTCCTATTCCTTTCAAAACGTTCAAAGTGTTTATTTGTTTTCACGGCACGACTGATTGAGTCACTGTCAAATGACGTCAGAAGTGGTGACGTAACCAACATCATCATATTACTCAATGTGAACTCGGACAGTTTGCCGGTTTGCTGAATGCGTGAAAATAATGCTATTTCTGTTAATTTTGAACGGGTATCATTAAAACTCCACAGACCGTTAAAGTTGAAGATCTTCTTTCGATGTGAGCAGTTTTTACACAGTTTTTAAAGGTTTCGTGAAAAACATGAAAGTATCCGGATTTGGCAGCAGGTCACTGTACATTAACTAAATATTATACTATTTATAGATAGACAAAAACATCAAATTGTTGGCCATATCTGAGAGATGTTTGATAATACCATGTGCATTGCCGAGAAAGTACAAGGCTCAAGTGAAAGACTGAAACCATTGACGTATTTGAAGACTGACAGGAGACCACGAGTACTTCTTAGTCGACATACAAAACAAGAATAAGTGAAAGTGTACGGGTTGCCGAGTACTTTGCGCTCGCTAGTACTTTGCGCTCAGGGCCTTGCACATCCTGTAGGTGAAGTTTTGTATCCAAGATTAAAAGTCTTTGATTTGTTTACAAATCCGGGCATCCATTGTTGCAAAACAATCCCAAGATCCATAGCGCGTCTAAGAACAAGGGATCATTATTTTTTTTCTCCAAAAGTTATTGACTCTTTCATTGATTGAATCTGTTCAAATAATACGAATAATGTACGTATATTTCAAGTATTACAGGCGGATTTTTTTCTTCTGAAACTTGCCATGTAACTTCCCAAATATATCATTGTAATTTGAAAACAATTTTAAATTGTCTACATACTTTTAATTCGGCAGGATTCAGACGCAAAAAGACGAGCGCAAAGTGCTCCACCTGCTTAAGTTTGTGACCTCAAAAAGGCCTAACAAATGAGTGATGCTCCCTCTTCATCAGCGGGGCATGGCAAACACTCGATATGGCCAACTTCTGCAGCTCGAACCCAAGATGAAATGGTTAAAAATTTGAATGTTTATTTAGCTTTGTTGTTGATATATTGTCCATTAGGTTATTATTTTGAGCGCAAAGTGCTCGGCAGCCCGTACAGACTACAGTGCTCAAATAAAGTCAAAAATGTAGAGCGTTTTTCCGACAACCTTTTGTAATCTGTCTCATAATATTGTTGTAAAATGTACGGTCTCCGTGTGGTTAATAACATACTATGTTCATTCACGTTACCAGTGACACAATTACAAAATTATTAGTGACAGATTAATTTAGATAAACTGACTTACTTGTTTGTCATTTTGACAGCTAAACTTCCTGTTCCTCTCTCGTGTCTCCTCAAATGCAGGCCACTGTGACCTACTTTCATGCTCGTCTATTTCCGGATTCGGTCGGCAAACATCGGTCTTTCTCTCTGACGTCACGATCCAACATGGTGGGTGTCCCTTGAAATTTTTGGTTTCACGATAGAAAAATATCGGTCTTCATCTGGCTTAAAATGCGTCAAACGAATCTATGTAACACGTAAAATGAAAGTCTGTATATCGAGGAATACACTGATATATATATTTTGTTAAAATTATTTGGCAGATGATATGAAAATAGCACTCCAATGTTCCAAAGTCTCCATGCTTTGCCAACATGGATTGTGTGTTTCTCTGTCGAATTGACAGATCTGCATACTTCATCGCTCTGAACAACCAACACATGGACATAAACAAGCTTGATAAAGCTATAGATGAATTTCTTATATTATTCTCTGAGTATTGCCTGGACTGTCAATATTCTCTATAAATTGTAAATAACTTGAAAAGTCTTGAAACTAAACTGGACAAATCTTCGTTTGCTTGCAGCATGAATTGAAGTACATGCTCAGTTTCAAACTTCCACTTCAGTACAGAATGTTATTCTAGAATGTGATATTATCCACAGTATATATGGTTTATACATGCAATAAATAGTCACCACTCCACAAATGACATGAAAGGCTGTGAACAGGAGGCAGAACTCGTTGTTTCGATTATTAAGTCCCTGCATCGCATGAATGCTCATAGGAAGAGAGTTGAAATTTAAAATTTGCAGAATTTATGATAAATTCTATTCTAGACTTGATATTTTAATTTACAGTATTAATTTGTTTTCACAGGTTGTCAACAAGCAAAGGAAGAAGACCAGGAAGCTCAGGGGTCACGTCAGCCACGGCCATGGTCGTATTGGTGAGTAATAAATGCATTGCAGTAAAGATCCTATATTTTATTATGGATTTTGGATTAGACCATCAGTCAAAATAGCTCTCGGTGACCTGTAAAGGTGGATTGTTAATTTGATGTTTAAATTAACGTCCGTGCTCCTCAACTCCTAGTCTTCATAAAAAAATGATGGATGCCATACTGGTTTGCACTCACAAAGATGATGCACCTATTTCTTAGTCTAGTTTTTTCAAAACAAAATTATTGACCATTTTGCATGACATGTGGTCAAAGCATGTCAGTTGTGTTCATCCAGTACCATAGAATTGATATTTCTATCATATTGTTGTGAATTACTATAAGAATGATCACAATACCACATCGAACTAGCAAGCGGAAACTCTTCTGACACCCATAGTTTGCTTAGAATGCCATTTTTGTTGGGTTTTGGAAAGGTTGTTTCTTCTTATGATCCTTACTCTCCTTAGCAGATCCTGAATTTATACCAGGCTCTGCAAGTAAACTGAGTTTGAACAGCAGTTTTAGGAGACGACTCCCAGTATAAGCTTTATTTTAGCAGCCAATAAACACAGCTCAAATATTTTGTCACATATAATAACATAGCCAATTGGTTTCATTGTTGTGACAAGTGAGTGAGCACAACAATGAATGAGTGAGATCTGAGTGTCAATAAGAGATTATAATAGTTTGGGGATGGACCATTACTCTTCAAGGGGAATAAAAAGAAAAATCTTGACCTTCTTGGAGGGGCAAGACTGTTATATCCAGTTTAATCATGAAATGACTGAAACAATGTTGAAAGTGATGTAAAATTTATCAATCAATGATATTCAATACTTTTCCAACAGGATATGTCCAACACCCAACCCCTCCCAATTATAAATGATCTATTCCAAACTACCTTTGAATGTATGAAATAGGCATGTACACATGTGCGGCAGTGGTATGGTGCTTGACCATGTACATGAACCAACCAATTGCAGAGCTGTATGGTAATTGCATGCTAATGTGAGGAAAAAGTATTCCGCATACCATGCCAATTGCAGCAGAGGTAGTATGTGACTCTACCTCACCATGCAGAGTATGTGATACTTAAAGGATGCTGAACATTCTTGTCGATTTAAAATCATGAATGGTTCTTGGGGGACTGACACATGCTCATTATTCAAAGATTGTCAGATTTTCAAAACAAGCATATCTGTCTTGCATGGAAAGAAAGGTCACTGAATTTTACAATGACTTTTACCCATTACACAAAGTTTATCGTGATGGCATGTTTGCTTCCAATCCACATGTCAAGAGTTTAAATCTTGCATCAGGAAGTCTATTCTTTATTTTTTGTCAATCTGGTTGGTTGCAACATGTCCAGATATGGGTCCAATGAGTGGAAATGCTCCCCAATGAGTGGAAATGCTCCCCAGAGTTTTGTCAATCATCAGCCAGTTCACTTAAGTGAAATATACAACTCATTCATTGTGAATATTCTTATTTATCATGATATTATGAATACATGTGTATTATTATATATTATGAATAGACACAAAACCTAAATTATGGTCCTAATCTTATTTTTAAGATATATGTAAAAATCATTATGAATGACATGCATATTTGTATTTTGAGATCTTGCATATTTCTTCTTTAATGTATAATAGTCAGATCGATTATGCCCCCATCAGAATTGTTAATTGATGTACTGATGAATTTCTTGGTATTTGCAGGCAAGCACAGGAAGCATCCTGGTGGTCGTGGAAACGCTGGTGGACAGCACCACCATAGGATCAACTATGACAAATAGTAAGTACATGAATACCTCACAGGGATACAAGCAGGTCAGCTGGGTGAGCAATCCCAATATCTCACAAGGATACATACTGGTCCGGTTAGGTAAGCAATCCCAATATCTCGCAGGGATATATACAGGTCAAGTTAGTGATCATTCCCAATTCTCCCTATCTGCTCTCCCAAATCCGCTGCATTTTTACAGCGCTACAATTGTATTTGACCCAGTTCTTTGCACACGGCACTTCCGGAACAGCGGCAACGGCTTGATTTGTGACATTGCCGCCTCTGCCTTTCATCTTTACATCATTGTTTTTCTCAGTTTTGCCTCCGAAATGGTGACATATATTACGTAGATTGCAATAATACTTATATAAAGATTGCACAACAAAAAACACAAAAGCACTGACATTGCTTGTTGATGAACAATGTCAATCTGAAATTTCCCTCCTATCTCAAAAATCGGCGGGTGGAAGTTTACAAAGCAACATCATTCCCATCATGCACTGCTCTCATGCGCCAATCCCGTCATTTCTTCACGGACCAGCTAAAAGTCTGATAGAGCAGATAGAGAATACCTTGCAGGGATATATATAATATAGGTCCAGTAAGGTGAACATTCCCAAAATATCATAAGGACAATACTAGGAATAGTTAGGCAATAGGTAGTATTCCCAATATCTAAGCAATAGTTAGTATTCCCAATATCTTGCAGGGATATGTTCAGGTCCAGTTAGATGAGCATTCCCAATATCTCACAGGGATATATATAGGTCCAGCTAATTGAACGTTCCCAATATGTCGCAAGGATATATACAAAAAACTTACTTAGTCCAGTTAGGTGAACATTCCAATATATTATAGGGACAATACAGGAATAGTTGGGTGAGCATTTCCAAATATCTCTATGATAATACAGGTCCAGTTGAGCGAGCACTCCCAATATCTCACAGGGATATATATATTTTGATCCAGCTAGGTGAGCATTCTGCAGAGCTCCAATACTGGCAATCCATTTTCTAGTCGGTAAATGTCCACACAATGCGAAACAAATGTAATTGTTAAAAGTTCAAACTTTAAGATGTGGCAATGTAAATATTTTATCTTTCTTCAAACTTTAACTTTAATGAATTATTTTAACTTGCTTTGTTATTGACAGTCAATATTTGTCACCCTCTGAATTTTTTACTTCAAAAATGTGAATAAATTGAAAGTTGGTTAAGTTAAAATCATCAAAGAGGGTTTTCAGTGATAAAATACACAAATTTTACAAATGTAAACAAATCTTGTTCTTTTTTTTCAGCCATCCTGGATTCTTTGGTAAGGTCGGTATGCGTCATTTCCACATGACCAGAAACAAGTACTACAGACCTTCTGTCAATCTGGACAAGCTGTGGTCCCTCGTCTCAGAGCAGACCCGTACACACTACCAGACAAAAACTGATGTGGCACCCGTCATTGACTGCATCCGCAGCGTAAGTTCCTCAAACATTTGGGAAATTTGACTTTCTATTAATGGTGATCAGACATAAAATAAAATTTGTGTGGATACAGGACATTCCTATCATATGCAGATGAAGAGGTCAATGTTTTGGCAGATGGGAGAGGGGAGGGGAGATTGGGATTTTTAAAAAATAATGATTGAAGAAAAATATACACATATTAGAGGTACAACTTTTTCGTTGAGGATTGAACGCTACTTTTAGATAAGTTCTTGTGTTGAGAGGGGTTGGGTCTATATTTTCTCCATTATCCCTTGAACTTCACAAAAAAATCATAACATCTTATATTTATTTTTTAACTTCATTTCAGGGATACTACAAGGTTCTCGGCAAGGGACATCTCCCAAAACAGCCTGTGATTGTGAAGGCCAAGTTCTTCAGCAGATTAGCTGAGGAGAAGATCAAGAAGGCTGGTGGTGCCTGTGTGCTTGTTGCATAAAGACTGTTCATCCATACCAAACTCATCATATGCTCATGTCAATATGTACCATCAAACACACAAGCAAATAAAAAAAAAAAAAAATTACATGGACATGTTTGTTTTACTTTATAAAATGGTATGTGAATTTATCAATGAAGTGCCATCAATTGAGCACCCAATTTGCCCCCCCCAAAAAAACCAGTATTTCTGTAGTGCGTGTCCCTTCCCAAAAGAAATTTAGAATAATGATTCTGTAAAAATGTCTAAAATAAACTTTAGCTGAACAGTAGATCGTGAAATGTGGAGAATGGTGTTGCTTGGTATTGGGGAGGTGAATGTTTAAACTTTTTGGGGTACAATGCCCAATTTCCCTACCCTTCACGATTACAGATATGGTCCAATAAATGCCCTGTATAACCGGAGTGATATGATCAATTGGTTGACATGGTTATAGGGTCACTTAATGTGAGATTTTTCAACCCAATATTTGAAAACCTGGTTAAACAAAGTGAACTGTTTTAAAATGCAGTCATTTCTGTCTTGTTTCTTGACATTCCCAACCTGGGTTCCCCGCCCCTGATTTTTATATACAATAACACCAAAAGTAAATTGTTACAACCTGTTGCAAGAAGTCTCTGAATCATTACTTGCAAGGGAACAGTTACTGCCGATGAAGTAGATCGTGACTGGCAGCGGCTACAAGGGTCTCTCCAGTTTTGCCGCTGTAAGTGGCGGTTATTGGTAGCGACGGAAAACTGGACCCTCATGCTTGGCTTGATGAAGAATAGAGCAACCTTTTGGACATGAAGGGCTAATGACTGCCCATTTCACATATTTTGGTCTTTGTCAATAAATAACATGAATAGTTATCTACATGTGTCATTTATTTATTGTTTAAAAGGATGTGCATATGTTATATTCTTACAGGATTAACAAGATGAAAATTAATATTTTGTGCACCAGACTTGCAGAATTGAAGAGATTTTGAGTTGTCAATGACAAATATTGGCCAAGATTGGCAGAGTAGCGCCTGTGTTTATGTTTTTTTTTTTTAGAAAAGCTTGGACTCTTGCACTTGTACATTGTGACACAATCGGGGTCAATGAATGCAATTTTCAAAACAATTTAGTGATACCATTTACATAAACTGTTCTATGCCAAAAGGTCCATTGTTCTATTTGTTTTATGTGTTTAAGACATTTTCCTTATTATCAGCCAATCCTATGATTGTGCGAATACTATGGTTGTTAGCTATATTATATTATAGTTGAAATTTTTGTTTTGTTTGTTGAAATATTTGTTGATATAAGTTATAGTAATTGTTATTATAACTTATATTTTTTGGTACTTTCTATTTTGTTTGCTTATGTCATTTATTTCCCACCATCCATGTTAGTATATTGTTGTTACACGTGGAGCACCACTTTTTATTTTTGAAAGAGCAAGAAATCCGTTCAATGAAAGCTTTGAGTGCTGTCCCCTAGCGTATGATCATTTTGGCGTAATACCTGTTAGCTGGTAACGGAATTTAGTTATACTTCCAGTATGGCAGAACGAACGTTCGCGTCCTCGGAAGATTTTGCCATTCATTGAAGAAAAAGGTAGAATTTTGTGTTTTTATGATAGAATTTCTAAATATAACAAACACCATAAGTATAAATTGTTCTCTAACATTTGACATTTCCCGTTAAAAGTAATCATATGTGATTCAAACTGTTCACGTATGAAGACATGTGCATGATTGACAGTTGAAGACAGTAAAGACTATACCCAAAGACATCGGCAAAATGGACCTGAAATCCACTGTTTCTAGAAACACCACGCACTTCCCATCATATTGAAGTTTCCCCAGTAATTAAACTCGACTTCCGGCGATTGACTGTTGCAGTTCTGATCCATGTCATCGTCTTTCCCAGTCATAATATCTATAATTGCAAATCCGGGGGTAATCTGTAGCGTTTTTTCCTCAGTTTTTTAGCCGATATTAAACATGACAACGTGAAATGGCATTTAGAAGAGTCCAAGTGATGACGTCATGGAAACGCAAAGGGAGAATCTTCATATGACGTCAGACGCACCACAACGTTGTTGAGCTTCAGATCGTTGCTGTCACTCCCGTGAATAAACTGACCCACTTTCACCTGATTGCGCAAACTCGTAAACAATGGCGAAACGATGCCGAGATGAAGAAATAACAAAGAAATTTTTTCAAACAAGACTGACATCTTATGTTCATATAAAAGGAACATGATTGTTTGATTGTAAGTTGCCGGAAGTCGAGTTCTTACAGAGTCGTGGCTTAAATATGAAGGCCAGTGCAAGGTGTCTCTAGAAACAGTGAATTTCAAGTCCATTTTGACGATGGCTTTGGGTATAAAGTGTTGAATTTTTCCTTTTGCTTCCTCGTTTTCTCATTATTCACACATACTGCAAATGCAGACTGCACATAGCGAGATTTTTGGAGGGGTCTATCACACACACTACTTAATATTGAGAGGTCAATCCCACAGTGAGGGTCAAACACACAAACAATTGTTTCCCAAATTTATAAACATGATTGTTATGAAAGTTTTAACCCTGAACGGGCGCATAGATTTTGTTCATTGGCAGTTTTATTTCTGGACGAGTATATCTTCATCTTAAATTAATATTATTTAACGTTAGGGGGAACAGAGACACTTCATGCAGAGGATCACAACTGTATGAAATGTGTTGTTGACTGTTGCTAAGATACCAAAAGTGCATGACGTCACTATTTCATTGATAAATAGCCACACCACCATTATGACGTCATTGATCCTTCAACTGCATGAAATAGTGCACCATTATAACCCACCAAAACCAACTAAATAAATACCATATATTGGTTCAGATGGGATCAATGCTTATTAATACAAATGAAAACATCATGTATTGATCTTTTATGACTAATCCATTAGCCAGTAGTTGCTGCATTAGACCTCATCACTGCCCAGTGATACAAAATTAGAAGTAAATTAAACTTCATATTTCTGAAAATTTCCCACGCTTTTTATGACAAAATTGAGAAGTTTTGCAAGTTTAATTACCAAAATTTAAAAACAGGTTTACTCCAAATATTATTCTATTTAGTTTAAATAGATGGAATTTTGATTAATGGTCTATATTTTGAGATACCTAACTTTCTTCAAACTCAAGTCAAAAATTACCAAATGGTGTCAAAAATTTGCATTTATTTGAATCATTTTATTTACGAAAACACAAATTACTTGAGTTATAAGACATCTTTTAAAATTCTGTCTATTTAAACTAAATAACATCATTCTAGCTAAAGATTAATGCCTTGGTTCTGGAGATTGCTAGTGTAGTTATGCCCAAAAATGTTTTTCAAGTAAGCTCTATCCTTTCTTTAATTGTTACCAAAAAAACCATCTTTTTCTTATTTTTGCTTCAATTTTGAATCTAAAATGATTAAAAATGATAAAATTTTAAAAACAAATTAAATATCTAATCAAAAGGAAAATCCATCTCTCAGCATTTGATACATTTAAGACTGAAATCCGTTTTGTAGATATTTTCATACAAAGCAATTATCTTGCACCATGTAATTTTTTGGGGTTCAAATGACTTTTTTTGGCGGGAAAAAAGAACTTTAGAAGACACTGTTCCCCCTAACGTTAATAACACGTTCATTCAATATGCTAGATCAAGTAGTTGGACCAAAAGTTTATGATTCAAGCAGTTTGACATTAATATGATTACATTTAAAAAATACATCATAATCTTATGAGGTATTGATTTAAACAAGTAGACCGACCCCACTAGGACAGTTGGTAGTGTTGGATCTGTGCCTTTGTTGGTTAAATAAGTGGAGGACGGGAGGTTGTGGGTTCAACTCCCACTTTCACACTGGGTATAAGGCTCGAAAGTCGACCTGATATGGCCATAATTGCTGAAAGGGTCGTAAAAACACCATTTCACAATTTATTTAAAAACAAATAGCAGCCCAAAATAATGTTGTAAACTGACGTCAAAAAGTTAGAACAATGGGAATGTTAATGTCCTTCCCGTCCGTTGCCGGTGGTAGATGTAGACTTTCTTCCTGTCTGTTAGGGGTTATAACTATGAATTTAACGCTGACAGCCACACCCAAGGAAATTTCATTATTTTGCATCTAAATTTGTATGAGTTTTACACTTCTTTTTTGAAATCATCTTGGCAATTTTTTCCCATGCAAATTAGGGTCAGTTGATCATGCTTGGAGATTCATAAGGTGCCAATCACATTGAATGCAGTAATTGGGTAATCAAAATCACAAGACATGATTACCAACCAATCTTCTGTCCTGTTTATTTCAGCATGTTCAGTGCTGATTCTTATTGAAGGCATAGTTTGGAGTCGATCTTTTTTGTTGTACTTCTTTTCTTTTATTTATATCTCTCATATATTTTAATTGTTATTACTATTCACCCGTTGTCTTTTTAACTTTGCCTTTCTCATTACAATAAAGAATACAAGGTGTGAATATTTATGATGCCTTGCCAAGTAGGGTGACATGTATACTTTATTGAGACAGATATCATGACAGTAATGATTCTACCTACAGATATGCACAGGAAATGGAAATCCATGTAGATATACATTGATACTGTCATGAAGAGAATACTTTATTGCTTTACACAACTTTGGGTCTTATTGTTAAAACAACATAATCTGTTTTCATTGCTGATGAAGGGAAGACCTTTATCAATCATATTTCTAGCATTCATTTTCAATTCATGTAAAATCCATAGAATTTATTATTTCAACATATGATTTTGATGTTTATGATGTATAGTATATTTATTTTTATATTTTATGAGAAACAAATATTTTATGAAAGGTTTCATAGTTTTAGAAATAAACATGTTGTTGATTTCACGCATCTGATGAAGAAATGCACATGCGTCTGTTGTTGTACTCACTTTCTGACCATAATAATGGCACCAGTTAGCCAAGTCACAATTTATTGAGGTACTGGAAAGAAATTTCCAGTACCTCTTAGAAATCACTCTTTCTGTGTGTGTTAGTGTTTTTGTTCTTTTCCCTAGCTCCTCGCTGCTACAGGTATTGGGTGCATTTAGTTATTAAACATATTAAGCACCAATTCTACAATATGGTGTATTGAACATTACAGATTGAAATTATAATAGAGTAATAAGATATGTTGCTATGAGATATAGCAGTTGCACTCCCAGCAGAGGTCTGAGGTGGTTGGTATTGATAAGTCCCATTATTGAGAAAAAATACATATTCAGATTGGTTTTGTCCAAGACGAAAATTTTATCATCTTTTTCATCCATCATCTAAACGATTTACGATCTATGGCCAGTTCTGACTGCCCGTTTGGCTGTCATCACATGTGACTGGCCCTTGGACTCATTAACTTATCATGCTTGTGGCTGCTAGAATCACATAAAGAGTACATGTTTATTTAATTTGAGTTTCTGTAGTCAGTTTATTTATTATATTGCTCATGCAGTCAGGTCTAACCAAAACTTGCTGAGGTAGCATATATGCAGTGTTTGGGGCCATGATACCAATATGTTGTGGACTATGTGACAGCCACATGAGGAAAGTTGAGCATGAATGCTACACGCCTCACTGAGTGTGGCACTTATCAGTTTGGTCTGGCAAGAGTAATTCATATAAGATACACTGCCATGACTCTGGCAGGCATAAGTTGATATGCTCACAATAACACCAGGCTCAATAATTAGGTCACTTATCACAGTCTCTCCTCGGGAACAGTCAACATTATGGGGGATTACTGACATTTGGAATTCCTTCAAACATTGAAAACTATTTTGCTGCAGTTGATTGAATTTGAGGACAAATATATAGCTTCAAGAGGATAAAATCATTATTGAGCTTCACAGTTGTATACTCAATATAAATGGTTGGTAGATTATTTGATATTTTGCAATCTTAAGACAAACAAACATAAATTGGGGCTGAATTCGAACCAATATTCAATTTAGATTTTGTATACGGACATCAGAGCAGTATCTGACAGGTAGCAGTTTCCGACAAGGGCTGATATTGCTTTTCCACAGATCTTAATATGTTGTAAATAAAGCTCTGTGACCAACTATTTACTACTTGCTAACATGACTGATAGCAGTAGTTTAATTGTGAAATTCCTGAAAGATTTTATTTGTTTTCTTCAATTTATATTTTTCAAAATATGAATGATCATATGGTTGTATTTTTCATGTCTTTTTCATGATTGATATCTCTTTATAATTTGTGGTAATTAAGGCAGAATGTGATTAAAATGAGAAATAGGAAAGTGAGAAATGAGAAATAGGAAAGTGTTATTCTAATAACTTAGATAATCCAAAAATCTGAATTATTTTTTCATTAAGGTGCAATATGACAGTAAGAAACTACTTCTCACACTTCTACATCTACATCCATAAGGCAAAACCAATTGGCATCCTGCAGAGACACTTAATAGACACCAACTGAATATATCACTAATGAAACAGCTCCTAACTCTGTCAGTTTTATATGAATATCTACATGTTCTTAAAAAAATGATAAACAAGTTACTGAAATATTCTCAGTTTCAATTTGAAGGGAAAAGCACTAAGATAAAGATAACAGAGAAAATGTTGCATTTTGTGTTGGAAATTACCCTAATACCCATAAACACAGTATCTGGTGTGAGTATTTCAATATTTTTTTCTCCAGTAAACCATGAAAAAATTATGAGAAATCAACATCAAATTTACTCTCCATATACCAGATCCAGGATTTATACCGGGCTCTGCAAGTATTGACCATAATCAGTGAGTACTGAGAGGTCACACCCATAACAAGCTTCTTTTGGAAGCCAATCGACACCAAGTAAAATATATTGTCACATGTAATAACACAGTGTCCTTGTTTTGGTGAGAGTAGTGACTACAACAACAAATACATGTGCAAGTATAACTCAGTCAACTGGTGTCATTGTTTTGGACATGTGTGAAGTTTGTTACTTATTCACCTTTCACAGTTGTTCATTACTCAGATATTTTTCAAAATCAACAGTTGAGGTTATCAACATGTTATATCTGATAATTTTAGGAGGTTGTTAACATGTTATATTTGATAATTTTATTTTTTAGGATTTTTATTTATATAAAGTGCTCCAAAATACATCCCAGTGACATTTTGAAAACAATATCGCAAATATGACATGTTTTCAACCTCATCTATCAATTTTGGAAAAATTCTAAATAATGAACTGTGAAAAGTGAATAAGTAACAAACTTCACACATGTGTTTTATGTTTTGGTTAGAAAGTGAATGCAACTGATGTGTGTGCGAGTATAAGCCAATTGGGCGGGCATTGTGACTGCACATGTGCAAAGCCCACCAATTGTGCACCTGTCTGTGGATTATGCAATCGATCTTGCGGAATAGGTTGAGACAATGTCATGTCAGTTGCTGCAGAGGTAGTATGTGACTCTTCCTCGCCATGCAGAGTACATCAAATTAATAATTAATGTATTCAAATTAAGTTGATTTTCGCTCGCGTTTGTTTTGCCTTTAGGCCTAGATGTTCGAGGTTTTGACTGATTAAGCTGTAAGTCTATGGAGCTTACCCCGATTATCGGTCCATGGCGGCCATGTTTTGGCGCAATAATTCTGCTGACACCGTCAGATGTCGCTTTTGTTTGAGAACTGATTTGTGAGTGCGTGGTAGAGCATAGAGAAAGTATAAGATATATATTTCTACATGTATATGGGTAGAGTAAGAAGATTTTCGTTGGATTTTGCCTTGGGATTTTGCAAACTTACGCGAGCTTGATTTTTTAAAATCAACACTTGTTAATTTTCTTTTATTTTTTACTGTCATCACATTTGTCTCTTTCTCACTTTCTCATGCCATGTATCAGAAGAAAGAGAAATAACAATTTAATTTATTTATACATTAAGATATTTCTCAAGTAAAATAATTGTAATCATGTAATGTTTACAATGACATACAACAATGTAATATGAGCTAGTCAGACAGTGGTCATGATAATTTCTATTGTTTTCTTCATGCAGACCTTGACACCTGCATTAAATAACATGAGATGCTGTGGGCTTCTGCTTCTCTGCTGTATCTATACAGGTAGGTTGACACATGTCGTGTCTGATTCCAGTAGCACTCTGCTGTATCTATACAGGTAGGTTGACACATGTCATGTCTGATTCCTGTAGCACTCTGCTGTCTCTGTACAGGTAGGTTGACACATGTCATGTCTGATTCCTGTAGCACTCTGCTGTCTCTGTACAGGTAGGTTGACACATGTCGTGTCTGGTTCCTGTAGCACTCTGCTGTATCTATACAGGTAGGTTGACACATGTCATGTCTGATTCCTTTAGCACTCTGCTGTATCTATACAGGTAGGTTGACACATGTCATGTCTGGTTCCTGTAGCACTCTGCTGTATCTATACAGGTAGGTTGACACATGTCATGTCTGGTTCCTGTAGCACTCTGCTGTATCTATACAGGTAGGTTGACACATGTTATGTCTGGTTCCTGTAACACCAGGTTGAAATGTCATATCTGATTTTCTAGCATTTTCATACTCTCCTTTGCATCGGGCTCAGTATATAACACCCTCTCCGATCAGATATGTTCAAATAGACCCGTTCCATTAGCCCCGCCCCTTGAATGTATCCAACAGCACGTGCATGTAGTTACCAGGTTACAGCCTTTCAGTAGGACAGCACGTGCATGATATGATGACGTAACTCAGTTCTCTAGCTCATTAATATTCATGAGCACCCAAATAGTACGACATTTGGTCGCGTCATCGCTAGGCCTATATTGAAAAGGCCTAGTAAAGCTGGGTAGCATTTTCACATATGCTGCAAAAATATTTGTCAAAAACAATTTCTGTGTTTGAAAAGAGACAAATTATTAGATTTAAGGTTTTAAAAAAGAGGTTTTTTATGAGGAACTCAAATGTAAACATAAAAATGTTTCTGTCACAGCCAATAATAATAGTTATTCAGGTTTCTAGTCATTATATTTGCAGGTTTTCTGCAGCGGGTGATGTGTATCTGTGATCCGTCCTCCTATTTTACATGTTTCAAGTTGTACCAGCAGAACATCTCCCTCCATGCTGTGCAAGGCTTTGAGCATCTCTGCAGGTTTGTATAAAACTTGCTCTGCTTTACATATTATTGATTATATTACTTTTTCATTGGTTAATGGTCTTCAAGTCATTATCAGACCTAAGGGTTATGTGCAAATAGGAAATAAAGTTAATTCATCACAATTGTTTTTAATTCCATTTTAAAAGCTAATTATTTTAAACACATTGCATAGTAAGGACATTTCATTATATATGATTTTATCAGCCAGATTGGTCATCTTTTTTCATGTGTTCCAGTAATAAAAAATTGCTGGCCCAGGATTTTGCCGAGTGTGTTCAGGCATATGACTGTTCTGCAGATACTTCTTACTTCAGCTTCCTAGATGACACCATATGCCAGCCTTGTGAGTACATTAATACATCTTGTAGCAACATATAGATTTTGGGTTTTACATTTTATTTATTTGAACAATTCTACAACAGTAGGCCTTAAGATATTAAATGTGTTGAATTGTGAAAAGTCCACATTATATACTGATCGTGTGTTGTATATTGTGAAGAAGTAAGCTGATATGTGTGGTATTAAGTTTATTTCTATTGTTTTCATATTTTGGTCATGTCACCCCCAAATGCACTGAAAATAATGTATGTCAACATGCTATCATTTATCAAAAAATGTATGATATTGTACCAGGCTCTCCAAAAATAATAATGTCTGGAAAAAAATACACTTCACATTTTGGCTTTTTTTTGAGAGCGTAGAAATCAGATTGTAGGCATTGCCTGTTTATTTTGAAATAGGAGATCTGGAGCCTTAAAACAATCATGTAATATTTTTCTTTTGGCTGTGGCCTTGTTTTGTATGGGAAGCATTATTGTTGTGATAGCAAACACATTTACATATTTAAATATATCTGTGATATTATATTCTTATTATGAATACAAGATGAAGCTTTTATTATGTTATACAAGTATTTGTTATAAAGTATCTTTGTTTGTTTTCAGCCCGGCAGGAATGTAGTTTACTGGGTACACTGCAGGCTTGTTACAAGCCCTTGCTTGACATCCTGCAGTTGGAGGTGTCGAATTTGCCCACCTTTCTCGATGGACTACCATCAGCTGTCTTTTCAGGGGTGAATGCCCAACCAATATGCCAGTAAGTCATTTCTCACATGTGTAGATAATTCTTAAAATCCTGAACTGCAATATTTGCAATGAGTCAGTGATTACATGTTATCATAGTTATGGGAATGTAAGTACTATTTTCCAGAAAATACAAGGATCTTAAACTAGATGTCATGTCCAGCTGTTTAACAACCAAAAAGCGCCACCTGTTGGACAGTGCATGCATTCCGCGCTTTGTAAATCGCAATGTGTCTCTGCAGTTGCTGTCAATGGCAATAGGTAGGTTTATATCTGGATAAAGGAGTAAAATCACATGTAATTTTAGTGTATTTTAAGTATGTGCTCATGCCCAGTCCTCACCATTTGTAGTCCACTGCCCTAAAACGTTTTTTTATTAAGTGCAAGATAAATTATTGCATTACTATTACTACAAAACTGATTTGAAAGGGAAGTATGTCACATAATATATGAAAGATTTTTCTTTTATATTTAACATTCAACAAATTCAACAAATTTAGATTAGAAATTACAGATAGAACAGAAAAAGGTACAATTACAATTCCAATCTGTATATTTTTGCAAGATTCTATAGCTAAAATCATGCTCTTTAGTTTAAAGGGGGAGTTCCTAATAATTGGGTTGTACCCCAAACCATGTGTTTTTTTGTCATAAAATCATTCATTTGGTTGCCAGTAGTCATCTCACAAATTTCAAGTGTATCTTGTAAACGTTGTGATGATCAAATTTCACTTCAAAGTTTGGATCATGACATATCTCCGAAGTCAGTCCGGAATTTTATTACCCCCTGTCACGTGGGGTGGTGACGTAGAGAGTGTAACATTTTGGGAAAACCCCTAGCCCAGCATCATGGAGTCGGAGGGAGATTTTACAGATAGTGATTGTTCAACAAGTGTTTCTGACATAGTAGAGGTCCAAAGTTTATGTGGATCATCTGAGGATGAAAGAAGTGGGTCTGAGCCACCTTCAGGTAGCTTTATTGAGCAGGGTAAAGTTCAGGGATGGCAATTTGACCCCCCACAACAAACAAGACTCGTAGCCTGCAAACTGTGATTGAGAAGAGTCTGACAGTGGGGATGATCTTCAACAAATCAAAATAGTATATGTTATGATAGCAGATAGTATGTTATGACACAACATATCACACTGTGCCAATTAACAATTATGAAAACAAAACACGAACCATGGCCATGCGATTTAACTTATCTTATTTTTCAGTCATTTGTATGGACCACAAAGTATATACTCAAAGTTTAAAATCTTGAAAAGACTTGCATATCACAAACATGTTCATATAAAATAATTATTGTTAAAAGAGGTTTTAAAATTAAGGACCATTTTCTTTAAATTTGACAATAATTTGGTAAATGTTTTCCTGGGGACAACACATTGAATCACTGAGGTATCTACATTCACCTCTCATTTCAGCACCCTGACCTAGTATGCTAGTGTTTCTGACACTGCCACTTGATCATGACATCAGTAGTGGAGACTTGTCTAGAACTTCTTTCCTCTGTTTTGTGGATTGTGAAATGACCTCTGTTCAGCTAATCTAATCATCACTATGTTTGTGATGTGGTCTAATAAGAATTACAGTTCATTTTAGCCTAGGGAACCTCTGGTAGTCATTGTTTCAGGCCCAACTGTTACCATATCCTGACTCAAGAACAAAATGTTCTCTTCATAGATAACCCTGGTTGTGTTTCAAACCTGAGTATTTTGTGTGTTTCTATTAAAATGAGAATACAAACCCAGGTGGACATTAGGACTATGCGATAGCTAGCTCCACATACGTCAATAAAAATAAACATTTTGGACTCGCCCTCCTGCCACCGACGGCGGCGCCACCATCGCCTGCCCAGTTTCCCGCTCAACCTCGCTTGAGAACCACTTTTAAAATTTGACGCCAACCAACAGGACGGTTGGCGATTTTTATGCGAGATATTTCTAGAATAAGCTGGTTATTTATGAAGATTAAGCTATTTTTCTTTGCAGTAGGAAGAAAGACGCTTACGTGAAGAAAGGAGAGAGCTTACGACCAAGACGTGACTGTCAATCAATCGGAAAGACGTAGTTGTTGGGTTTGTTGACAAATTGGTCCGTGTTAAGGTAAATTCTCCTTTATTTCTGCTTTATAGACGTCATAGAGCATTCCGCCATAATATTTGGCTCGTATTTATAACAAAAAGAAAGAAAATAAATACGTTGAGGTAAAGTAGTTGTATTATCGTTCACGGAGCAGCTCGAGGTGAAATCTCGTAGCCGGCTCTCGCGGGACGAGAACAACAAAATTTCTGACGATTTTAGTTTGTAAATTCTTAAAATTGCTTCGGAGAACATCCCGCCAGGTATTTTGGCTGGTTTGGGATGTAAAAGAAAGAAATTTACTGCATATTTGCTATGATTAATGTATTATCGCTCACAAGGTGACGAGCGATATAGTATTATAGTACGAGACTTTCTCGGAGGTTAATTCTTTGTTTTCTGCGTAAAAACGCTCACCGGAAGTAGAAATACCGTTGAGAAAGAATTAAAAAGAATTATGAACAAAACATGACTCGAATGCTTGTCATTTTGAATATTTTGTTAATTTGGATGGTTAGAAGTAAAATATTTAATATTTGAAAGAAATGAGGATCTTGTAGCCACAAGTTGGGCGCGTTCCAAATTTCTTTTGATCACTGAGGTTAAGCATCATTGAGCCCGGTTAATACTGGGATGGGTGACCGCTTGAGTGTTCAATGTGAGAAGTTGAATTTTAATTTTTTCAGATAAATTAAATAAATTCAATAAATCTTTGATTGGAGTATGAAAAGCCTTTGATGTAGTCTATAATTGTAGAAAATCTTGGCCATCATGAGTGAACGGGAATACCGTAAGGGCCTAAGTTACGGTTATGAAGGACCAGAGGTGCCTCCTGGGTGGAACAGCTATAATCAGGAGAGAAGCAGGTCCTATAGAAGGGGTAGATCCAGTGGTAGATCTCCGGAGGTTTCCCACTATAGATCCCGTGACAGCTTTCGCAGTAGATCTCGTGATAGATCCCAGGAAAGATCCATTAGTTGGGTTCAGGATAGATCTAGGGACAGGTCCCCTGTTAGACACCATGGTAGATCCCGGGATAGATCCTATGTCAGTTATCAGGACAGATCCAGGGGTAGATCACAGTTTGGAGACCATGGTAGAGATCGGGAAAGATCACAGGGTAGATCTCAGGAAGGATCCAGTGTCACCAAGCCCGATAGAACTCTTGACAGATATCATCTAGCGAATAGATTACAGGAGAGATCTGATGTTTGGTCTGAAGAGAATGAGGAGAATAGTCCTTTACAGCTGATTAGATATCCGACGTATCAGTCAGATTCTGAGTATGATGATTGGACAGAAGCTCCTCGGAAGGCTTCTGAGGATGAATCAGAAGAGATTGAATATGGTATGACTAGGAAGAAAGTTAACTTGTTGATGAAGGCAGTAACTAAGATAGCTTCAGGGCAACAAGTGAAGGAAGGTCATCTGAAGGAGATTGCTAAACAAGCAGCCACTAAACCGTTCAAAGAAAGAGCCGAGCTAGCTATCTGAATTGTAGGAAAGGGAACAGTACAGAATGTTGGTATCCTTTTCTATACTCCATGGAATAGTCTAGATTGGATGTATTTATGTTTGCTCTGAGGAAGGAAAAGATGCACTGAGAAACTTAAATGGAAGCATCGGTGGCTCAGTGGCAGAATGCTAGCCTACCACGCTGGTGTGTCAGGCTGGGTTTTCTGCTGATACAAAACTGAAGTCCAGTTGATTGATTAAGTGTTGCTCCTTCAAGAGTAAAGGATTGAGGCATGAAGTTCAATTCATACAGATGGAATTTAACTTCTATAACTGGAAAGGACTGGTTATGAAATTAAATAAAGTTTGGGTGATCCACAAGTGATCATCAAATGATGAAAAGACATTGCTGATATGAAATATGGTTCAAATTACTCATTAATGAGTTTTTCAATCATAAGTAGTAACAATTCTGGCCTGATACTTGGGGTCAAGTTTCAGAAGTGCATCAGAAGTTTCTTGTCAGATGTTACATGCGTTGCCAAGATTCATATGGTACTGTGAAGAGTACATGAAACGAATAAATGGTATTAATTTATCGTTAGTTGAAGCAATGCAAACCTGAAGGTTAAGATTGGTAACATCGGGATAAATATTTTATCCAAAATGTTATGATATGGAAGCAATGAAGTAATAAGTGTGGTGAATCAGTAAGCAATTGGTTCTTTCAACACTTTGAAATAGAATGAGATATTAGTGGGTTGTTGTACTAAGACTTACAAGTAACAGAATATGATAACCTAACCCAAAACTGAGCTTCTTGTAAGTGAACATCAACGGAAGCGAGAACAGTTCGGATTCCGTAGAGTGCACGTCAGCTCAGAGGAAGGTTCTCGGTCCAGTACATGTATATGCATAATGAGCAGACAAGGGTTGCTGGATACTATGCTATGAAAACAGGAGGAATAACAACTCAGTTTCAGTTGAAGTTCTTCTGTTAAGTAATCAGCAGTTCTTTGGTAGGCTGGCATATGGAGAACTGTGCTGGTGTAATGAGCATACATAGCAGGAATGCAGGAAAGTCTGTAGAATGGGGTTGCTCATGTAAAATGAAATTCTGCTGAATAATATGTTGTGTATACAAGAGAATCAAAACAACATGAGTCAATGCTGAGATGTAGGAGTTTCAAGTTGGTACTCAACAACTCAGTGGTTGCAATGCTCACTTTGAGAGTGAGGTTGAGATCCCAGTTCAGTTCAGTTTTGGTTACCAGAGGATCAAAGGATCTGAGGAGGGATCGAGTGAATATGCGGTAAGGCTGGATGCTCAAGGTCCCAAGAGACCAGAAGTAGGAGCCAGATAAATCTCAGGAGCCAGAGACAAGACTGCAGTGATAAGTACTATCTGCCTTAGACTAGACTGCAGTGATGGCTTCAGCTAGAGAGTACCATAGTGGGAGTACCACTAGTGGATTCTCTTAACAGATCTCCAGACCTTCATAGGTGCCTCCAAGGAGGGTTGGGGGCATGTGTGTGTTGGATCTGGAAGGAATAGATCTGGAGAGTAGAGAACTAGCACAATGATCTAGCTATCAGATGATTTACTGAACAAGTTCATAATGACAGCAATGATCAACTTAAAAGTACTGGCGTATGTCAGCTCCTAGGAGAGACCAGGTCAGAAGTTTTTGGAAAGAGACTCAAGTGTTTTCCAAAGTTGTATTCAATCCCAGAGGTGTGAAAATGACCCGACATCCTTGGCAATTTCTATGTGCCAGCATAGTGAGGGACTGAGGAAAAAGATCGACTACTTGCAGCAGTGTGGCTTATACACTTGGAAGGGGGTCTAAGGACCTGTGGCTGAAGTGGAAATATCCATTCTTGAAGTGGATTGCTAAAAGGAATTATTCTAAACTCACATCTTTCGTGTTCAGTGGTTCTGGATAGATGCGAGTGGATAGTAGATGCAGTGAGCATGGTATGGGCAGGATTAGATGTACATACTTTTGGGACAGTCCAGAGATCATTAGATTGAGAAGGGCTGTATCCAGAGTTGTTCAATTTATACATGAATCGTCCAATACAGTTACCTAAGAGGAAAGACTACTGAAACAATTGATCAGGTCAGTGTTTCATATGTGAATAGTGATTCTTCTATTCTGGCAGTTTTATAGGACTGCAGTTGTGATGGAAGGATTCTCAAAGGAGGTTTCTGTGATATGGGAGTAGTGACAGAGGACTCCAGAAGAGGGCTAAGAATCAAGTATGGGGACGCCTTTATTCTACAGAGAGGCTCCATCGGACATAGTTATATAAAGATTATAGATATGCCGTAAAAGGTCATTGAATGACTTCTACCAGAGAGCAAATTCTGAAAGCGACACTGGAGGTATCTTAAGTTACAGTGTGTTTAGGGTTTGGAACGGTTGGAACATTCCAGTACAATAGTACAAAACATGCTTCAAAAGGATATGGTCATTGGTTCCTGAGATAGGGACACTGTTACTGTAAAGCACCACATTCCCAGCAGTGAAAGGTGGAATCTCGTTGGATTTTGAAGTTCTGGGGAGAAGATGTATTGCAAATAATATGCAATCAATAGTGGGCGCATCTAATGATAACGTGAAAGAAATGTAAATACCCTGTGTTATTATATCAGTGACTCCCAGTGTATGCCTTTTGGGACTGAAAATCTCCCTACATGCTCACGGACGGGAAAATTTCTTTATACTGCCTCAAGATCCAAATTCTTGGTTAAGTTGTTAATCTAAAGGAGAGAATATTGGAAATATATGGGACTCAAAGTTGAAGCACCAAAGCTCCAGCTTGGGCCAGACGTAAATAAAGAGGCCAAGCTGCTATATATATACTGTGTACAGCTTAGATACTAATTGGAAGGAACAAAGATATCAGTATGGATAACTCAGATTCCTTAGTTCCAAACAAAAAAAACGAAAAGATGTGTAGCAGAGCACAACATCAGTATGGCTAAATAAAGCTCTCAGTAAGAAGACCATGATGCTTGATAAGAAGATGGGGAATCTCATCAAGGGAAGTTCCTTAAAGTCTAAGCACTGGTTCAGATATAGATCTCGTTAAAGAAACTACCCAGATTTCTGTCCGTATCCAAACAGTAAGGAAAGCTGTGGGTGTTCATCAGGGCTCAAAGATTCAGTCAAACCATTTAAGCTGAAGGAAGTCAATTCCACTGAATACCAAGAAGTCCATACAATGGTCCATAAGGCTAATTTGGCTAAAGGGGACATGGATGGTGTATGGTTAACTGCAATATGGGTCATAACAGTCCACCTTCAAGTAATATCCCAGATTACAAGGTAAGGTTGGGACAAAAGTAAAGACTAGAACTTATTTGGTAGACCCTCAGATATCTTGACAAACAGCGGTATCAGAGGAGACCTCACACAGCTGGATGTAAGATGGGTCAAAACAGTCCAACTTCAAGTAATATTCCAGATATACAATTGAGGTTGGGACGGAAGTAAAGGCTAGGACCTAATTGGGCAGATCCTCAGATATCTAGACAAACAACGGTATCAGAGGAAACCTCGCACAGCTGGATGTTATATATATACAATAGAAACAGAAAGCTGGGTGGAAGAAGATATCTTCATGGCTGTTACTCATAGTCAGATCTGGAAGAATGGTCATGAGGATGTATGGAATTCCGAGTACTGACCCAGGTAGCTACTCATATGCTGATGGGCCTAACTGTCCACCTTCAAGTTATTCATCAGAGTTGGCAGTCAAGGTCTGGACAGTTGGAAAAGACTCGGTCCTGTTGTGGTATGACATGATGGAAGGTAGCTGGCTGACTGGTGGTACGGGTCATAACTCTCAAGTTCTGAGGGGTGCCATTCAGTCAGTTGCCCAGTCACAACAGAAGGTAACTGACTAAAATGTACACATAACTCACAAGTGCTGGAAGAAGAGGAGGATGTCTCCAAGGATGTAGCAGGGATGAACTAATGGAATTTGGATGAAATGTTGGTTCTTCTGTAGTAACAATGGATTGATTTCAAGGGGTTTGAGAGTCTTAGAAGAGGATCTCAACAGGATGGTCTTTGTGAGTTTGTGCATAAATTAGAGGTCAGAGTCAGTTACAAGAGCCTTAATTAGTCAGTGAAACTCCTCAAGCCCATGAGAGTAGGACTAGACTGATTAGTATGCATCATAGCACCTTGCACCCTAGTAGTGAAGTTACTAGGCAATTGGACTTAGTAGCGCTACTAATAGAAACCAAATCTTGTAGTGCAGTAGTATCAACTCTGGGAATCCATCAACAGGTTGGCAGAGTATACTCAGAAAATGCACACATAACAAAGACCTCTGAGGGTGCACTAGTAAAGCAAACAATACCTCCCACGGGATAAGTTTGCTATACTAGATGGTAAGTGAAAAGAGTGGACTCGTTAAAGATTGGTGCTTAGTGTGAGCTAGTAGTACCTACCAGAGGAAACCTAGTTGCTACACTATAGAAATTAGCCCTCCAATGATGCATGGCTCTATAAAGTATTGTCTGGATATAAGAGAAGGGAATCTCAGCAATAGTCCTCAGTCTCTAGTATCAGACATACAAGTGGTCAGACCTAACATGGTATCAACTATGAAGAGGTTTTGGACTGCTATCGCCACCGATCGCCTTGAGTTTCAGTTGAAATTGTTGGTTGGGACCCTCCTCCTAATCAGTGATTCTGTCCTAATGTCCACCTGGGTTTGTATTCTCATTTTAATAGAAACCCCACAAATTTTATTAATTGGTGTGTTTCTTATTAAACATGAATACAAACCCAGGTGGACTGTGCTTTCCCACCCGACCTCCCCGCTTAGGCGTCAAATTTAATTTTGATCAAAGTGGTTCTCAAGCGAGGTTGAGCGGGAAACTGGGCAGGCGATGGTGGCGCCGCCGTCGGTGGCAGGAGGGCGAGTCCAAAATGTTTATTTTTATTGACGTATGTGGAGCTAGCTATCGCATAGTCCTAATGTCCACCTGGGTTTGTATTCATGTTTAATAAGAAACACACCAATTAATAAAATTTGTGGGATTTCAAACTTTTGTTGCCACAATATTTGGGGAATTGAAAACATTGATCCCTTGTCAATTACTTTTGTCGCAAATATTTATAACACACAATTCCCCTGACAATGAGAGCAGCTTATTTTGAGTACATGTTGAGGGACCAGCTTCACCCACCATAGTGAGACCCAGTTTCCCGGGATAAGGAGTTACACCCGTGACGTATAATCTCCGAAGTTTTATTACCCTCCCGAACCCGACCTTTCTTTCCAGGACAGCCTGCTGCCACAACAAAGATCCACTTTGTAAATAAACAGGTGGCCAGATTAATGTAGGATGTGTGTGATATGATATCTTATTACCATATATTTCATTACATGTTAAAAAAAAATAAGGTTAGATTATTAGGAACTCCCCCTTTAAATTGATAAAGAACCTTGAAAAAGATCTTATTACCTAAGTTATGTATATTTTTGTTAATAAAAGAATATAATTTTTCTTACAATTTTACTGTCATATGATATATTTGACCTGATTAGAAAGAAAGTTTCATATTTCAAAATCTATACAATTTATCAAAAGTGCCTCTATTTAAAGTAAATAAAATGATAATTGTAGTTGAATTTTAATGCTGACCCAATTTGACCTAAACAGTGCTGATAAAATGGTCAACAACTCAAAATAAGTGTGTACCGATACCTGTTCCCACAAACTATAAAATAGGTTGTCCTTGCATCCATTTATGCATCTCTTAGTGCATTAATCCGAGCTTCTATTGAAAGTCATATTGTGACCACAATAAAACTAAGGTTGCTGAAACATCACAGGAACATTCTCTCCACATTAATATCTTAAATGAGTTTGAAGCTAACCTTTCTGTGATCTTTAAATAAGGTCAAGACCAAATCAGCTTGTAAAATGTTGACACTTTGCCAATAATTACATTAGGTCATGTTATATCAGAGGACATATGGGGATGACCCTTTGATAGATTGTTTACTAGGCAACTGGGAAATTCCATCCTAGTACCTTTTACCGAAGCAATGCAAGGCACACTATAGTGTTATTATTGTGGCCATCTTTCCCCTCTGTAGCTACTCCTACTTACAGAAGGCAGTAGGTGGTCAACCTACTAACCTACTTTTGAAACATAAGTGCTTAGTGGGCTTCTAGTCGTCTAGCTGCATTTTTTGGTATGGATGCAAACCAGAACTACTTTTGAGCCATCATTGCCAAAAAAATAGCCCATGATGAAGCAAGAAGTTCACAAACACATAATCAGTTGCTGGTGGTTCTAGAAGCTGGGTTATATTTCAGGGCATTGATTAAACATGTAAATTGATAAATCAACATACTTGTTAAACAGCTGAATAGTTACCATTTATTATCCCAGAATGTTATTGGCTCCATGGTTGGAATCCACAGTCTGAAAGGTGCGTGTTAAATATACATTACATGTACATATACACAAATCTTCATCTCTTCACTGATTCTGCAAGAATATAATGGGTTGAGAATGGAAGAATCTTAGTGGGAGGTATGCTTGACACGCCATTTACATAATAATATTTTAGCACATTTTAACACCTTTCTTTTTGTCTTCTGTTACAGGAATACTGGAGGCAGACAGTCTTATGCTGTCCTCAGCAACTTCATTTTGCTACGGAGGTAAACAAATTGTATTAAATCATAATTAAATGGATATTAAATGAATATATATATATATATATATATATATATATATATATTTGTTGTGATTTTTGTTGTGATTTCCTATTAATTAGCTCTGCTGACTATATCCACATAAAATCTGGTGCGAGAGGGGTAAATTTTCTGGCATTATGTCTGTCCATCAACTTTGAACTACTTTGTCCAATACTTGCCTATTGGTAGGTTAGATATTGTATTATCAGCATGATCAGAGGACTAATTCTATATATTTTCCATAAGGCTCAGATTTTTTCCCAATTTTTCAGAATTTTTCAGAAAAAAAAATCAATAGCTCTCATTGACTTGCCAAGTATATGCATTTCCGTGGTTCCACCTTGGCAATGAAAATCTCAGACAACTGAAATATCCAGAGCCTCATTCTTGCTGTTGATTATAGCCTCAGTTTGCTTTGATAATTTCAGAAAAAAAGCAATGTGATGGTGATAAAGTGGCTGCCATATTATATTTAAAGAATTTAAGTAACTTTCTGAAACTGCTGAATGGATTTCTGGTATTATCATGGATAAGATGTTGTACTGTCCAGAGATGCTGGCATTTGCACATGCATATACTCTGGAACATCCAGTGCCTTATTATACTAATTTGTATATTGCCTCCATACGTGATTCCTGGAAGCAATGGGTGATGGGAGCCCCAATATTTACAACATTATTTTTACCATGTTGACTGTTCTTGACCTGCAAAGCTGGGTAAATACTTAAAATAATCATTTATGAAGCAGTTTTCCAGCAAACATTCACCAATTCACCTATGTTTTTTGTCACCTCTGAAGTTTGGGCTTTGAAATTCTACTACATCTTGCATGACTTTGTTTTGAGATATTATAAAATAATAATTTGTTTTGAAATATTATAAAATGAAGATTTACAGACATGAGTAGTTATCATACATAAAAGTTGGAAAATACTGGTATTCAGACAGACACTGAGGAGCATTTGTTATTACAGACTGTGATGACCCACGGTCCCGGGAGAATGCAGTACAGCTGTGTCTGCAGGATTATACCTCCAATGTGCTGTTTGCAGTAGCCAATGATTCCCTCTCTTCTTCAATGGAATGCAGGTATGTGCTGTATCCAATGTCACTTGGTAAATGATTCACAAAATTGACCTCAATGAATTCAATGTAAAAGAAATGATTAAAAACAAATTGTAACGATTTTACTTGTAAAATTAACTTGTTAACTTAACTTATTAACTTAATCAACCTATTTAATGGAAATATTCCATTGCAGCTTATTCCAGGAAACTTGGGATTGTATCATTGAAGTAACAGATTCTTGTGTAGTTTTGCGTGATACACTGCGTGCACGCTTTAGCTATCTGATTCCAAATTGTGAAGTTCCAAAAGAGATTTATGTGGAGAGAGTATCAGATGAACCTATGGTAAAATATGAGCAGCGTATACCAAGTGAAACCCCTCCATTCAGTGGTACTTCTACTAGGTACTCAGGTAAGATTTATGATATTTGTTGGAGCATTGCTAAGCATAAATATTTGCTTTTTATTAATTAGCTGTGCTGATTAGTAAGCATAGCTAGTGTAGTGAGATGGAAAATTTCTGTCATTATGTCTGTCACCTTAATTCTGTCTTTTCCTTAAAAACGATAAGCAGATGTTCTTAGCTATTTGTGGGTAAAAATGCTTGTAAAAATTGCATTTTCAGAGAACAAATTCTTTCTTATTTTCCTTAAAACTCAGAATTGAAAAGAAAGATCACTGAGTTTTCAAGTATGCAGTACAGTGGCTCCCCCTGGGTATTGAGCATGTCACACAATTGGAACATCCAGTGCCTTGTTATGTAATCTAATTACAGCTTTAGTTTTAGACTTTCAGAAAAAAATAGATTGTGGTGGCAACTGAGTGACTGCCATTTTGGATTTAGAAAACAACTCACAAGAATTCAAAGAACTTCTAATCATGCAACTTAATAAATATATTATTATCCACATTTATTTATATGTAAGATGAATCCTATCTATTTCTAATGAGGCTCAGATAATTTTCATTTTTTATGCTTTGAAAAAATACAATGTCAAACAATGAATTATTTCTCGCATGCATAGAGACCTGTAACATCCAGTGCTTCATTCTGCCGATAAAAAAACTTCAGTTTGAGATTTCTACAGAAAGGGGGGGGGGGCAGTCCAGCAGCCAGTGATCATGGTGATGTGCAAGTGGCATATCACAAGGTATCGCTGCAGATTTCCGGAAAATACCAGCTTTAGTCATTTGCACCCCAAATCTGCACCTTTCCCACAAAATTTACAAAACGATTTAAGCTCTACGATGATGTTACCACACTTTTCAATCAATCAAATGCATGCACATATCTGAGGAAAGAAATGAAATTTGCAGAAAGCTGCTCAGTCAAATATGACTTTTGATTGGTTGTAAAATGGCAGAACGTTAGCAGTGGAGCATAATATCAGTGAAAAATCATTTCTGGCTAAAATGGTCTCACATTCTCACATCTCTTTCATGTTTAAATTAGAACTTGTTTCCTTTCTTATTTGATGTTGTTTCCATGCTAGCTACAAGACCATCATTTTTAAGATTTCAAGGATATACAGATGAAAATGCATGTGAAACTTGCTTCTGGCATATGTGCCCATATGCAGGGCCAGGGCATAAAAAAATGCTCAGCACAGCTCCAAGGCCTTTGGTCTGTTTTCACAGTCTTTATCTGAGAGGAACTTTCTCATCCATTGTTTTGTTATAAATTCTAAATAACTTTATCAAAATAAGTAGTTGGATGTTGATATTTTGGTAGGAGCATGCTGGTCCTCTATCCTGGTGATTATACTGGTATGGGCATCATGACAGCACCACGAATCACATCATCTACATCAAGTCATTGTCAATACAGGATGTGTTCATCTCAGCAAAATGCCATTCACACATATGGAAACATCATTCAGTTTGATTAAGTGTAATATTGAATTGTTGGCTGAAAGGTAATGTGGACCAATATGCAGAGCCACATATTAAAAATATTTTAGTTTAAGAAGTGACCTGTTGCATATAACATTTTTAGGATCAAAATGGGAATATTTTAGAATGTTGTTTCAATGGCGTATAGATCCCCAAATTTCACTTTAAAGGGAAGAAAGTTGTAAGCATAGAGCAAGACCTTAAGTAATTGTTGACCAAATACCATTTCCCATTTTTATAAATATTCTACTATTACAATTGAAAACAGGATATAATTTATGAAATTGTTGTAATAATAGTAATTTTAATTCATTAAATATTGGCCAAATATTTTGAATTAACTAAATATTGGCTAAAATTGAGTTTATCTAAATTATACTCATTAATGCTTTGCAATGGCAATGTTAAGATTCAGAATTAAAACAAAGTTTGATCTTGAGATGACAAGATACTATTTAAAAACGTCATTAAAACGTCAAAATGGCATAAGAAATATGAAAAGTCTGAAGCTGCGATTTTCAAGTATCAACTATGCACTTCAGGAAGTACTGTTTTGTATGGGCTATAAACTACTATGTTTTTTTTATAATATACAACCTCTGAAATAATACAAAAATTATATTTTGAGTTTCAATTAAAAATATTTGTATTTAAAATGATAGAGTAAATTAAAAATACCACAAAGAGTTTTAAAGATCATTTCTTTTTTTACAACCGCTAATGCTACAAAGTCAAGTGAAAGAGGTGGTAAATAAAAAACCATTCCAGGGAAGCTTCAAATCCTAATGAAACTTTTGGATTAATAACATAAAAAATCTTGCATTATCAGAACTTTAAACTGATAATGAAAAAAGACAATGAGTATGTTGCAACCTTCAGACAAAGACTTTATTCTGTACAAATAAGGATTAGGCCCTTTAACTGAAAATTGAATGTCATTTTTTGTGCAGGAGGTCTATATAGGCATGCTATATATTTGGGTGGGTGATATTGTTTATTGTGCATGTTATGTAAAAGTGAGGCTCATGAGAACTCTTGGCTGAGGTTTTGAAAGTGCCATGCTACATTTGCCACCATGAAAGTTTTAAAGCTGTACATTAATTTGCTTAAATATATAAAAAATATATGGTTTACTGCAGTTTGATTGATCTCTGTGGAGATCATTTATTTTTATTGTAAATTATTATGTTGTGTGGTTGATTTATGTAAATGTACTAAGAAATATCTTGTGTTTTATATGCATACAGTATGGATTTTACAGTATGGATTTAAAATAACTTGAACAACAAATTGTTGCAATGCAAAGATCACGCAATGTAATTTCATGGCTGAAATCCGTAAAAATATGCAAAATGACAAAACCAAACTGTTATATTATGTGTCTTAACCAAAGGCAAACCAACCAGTCATCAGATGTTTTTCCCTTTAGAAAAAGTGCCAAACTTTGTGAGGAAAATTGTTGGTATGGAACAAGGATGGGAAATTAAAAAGTTGAATATGGTAGTCTCATAGGTGTATTTACATGTATTTTGTAAGCATAAACAGACAGTCTGATATAGCATTATAAATGGATTTTTTTTATACTTTATATATTATAAATGATAGTGGTAGTGGTAGCCTAGCTGTGAAAATATTAAAAACAAGATGGCTTAATTAGGTTGAGAAATGGTTGAAAATCTCTTTGGGGCTTAACACATAATATGCAGTATGCAGTAGAGTCCTCCAAAAAGTGAGAATTGTGTCATTGGATTAGGTTTCGTTTCTCACTGTTAACCTATCAGTGAGGCCAGAAAGAAAAAGTAACTTATAAATGAAAACAACTTTAAAGTGATGCTCTGAAGTGATGCTCTTTATCCATTTGATGTTATTGATGAGAGAAGCCTTTTTTTTTTCAGGCATTATGCAAGTTGACAATTTTATAAAATTGATGTACTTTTCAATGCCAGTGCCACACCTCGGAGTCCTCCAAATTACCACAAGTTTCATACAAGTGGAATATCTAATGATCACCAGTATTAAGAATAAGATCTAATTAAAAGGGGACTGTGTGCAATCTTCTTGTTTCAGATGATCCCAAATAGAATTTTAGCATTTTATATTGTTAATTTTTCAAGTATATTTCCGAGTTGTGTATTATTGTAAGAAGCATTGTCTATGTAGTCTATGTTTGTAGAATCTCATAGAAAATGGTTTTCCCAGTGCACTGGTATTGAGGAGCTTTTTACCACAGAGCCAAAGAAATGTTATGAGTTTGAGTTTGGATTCACTGTATTGTTATTTATCTCTGGCCTTGATGAGTACAATTAACTACGCAAAACAAATGTGAAATATATAAGCTCATTTTTCACATGATGTTAATGTTAAGATATTTACATGGTTGTCATCCCAGTGTCTTTTAAATGCAGCTAATGTGAGATGACAAATGAACTTATCAGGATTGTCTGTGGTGTAAGGAATATTAAATCAAATAACTCTTGAATTTAAAGATCACAGTAATGTAGTCAACAGATAGCTGTGATTTAAAGTGACTGAGTTGTAAACCGAGAGAAGAGATGCGATATTCTTTTGCATGTTATAGTAATAAGCATAACTTAACTGTAATAGATTTTACTGTTGATGTGAGTTTTTTGTCAAAAAATTATATAATATATTAATTCTTAGATGGTCTTCGTTCATCTTCATGTAATTTATACGTAATTGCAATGATGTTATTTCAATAAAAAAATGTCTTATATCTTGGTAGTTTTAGCTTCCCACCAATACCTATGAAAATATCAATAGAGATAACAACTAAAACAACTAAAATGTTGGAAGATGCCAAAGTGACCTTTCAATCAAAGTTTAGAATATATTGTTTCAGCAGAACCTTGGATTGTTGCAACAGATCACTGCCAGTTTCCAGGACCTAATATAGTATATATTCACTTAATATCAATTTGCAAGAACTATCACCTAAAAAATTGGGCCCAGTTATTAGTCACAAAAGATTGCTAACTTTTAAGACTCACCGGTACTACAATTTTCATTTTCTAAAGTTATATTACATGTTGCTTAATAAAACTTTCTTCGTGCTATTATTCTCTCTTGGGAATGGTTGGGTTGTTAATCTCTGATGTCAATTATCATATTCTACCAATTAAACGTTAACATCAAGAAATACAAAACTTTAATTTTCATCCTTTTAATGACAACTCAAAAAAACATATTTACATAATAAAAACTTGTTAAATTATCATAAATATTGTCTATTTGCAAAATACTGCATTTGTTGTCCACAAAGCCATTTTATGTGGTTAAAATGCAATGTATAAATCTTGCAGGCACCTTTCTTTATTTAAGCCTAAATTACGGTAGTTCTGTATTCCTGTTTTTTATATGTTAATTCACCAATCACAGTTAAGGTTTGGGTTTTCCTCTCAGCTTGTGCCACCATTTCATCAAAGGCTCCCGGTTGCCCCAGATCAATTTATTTCCGTAGTTAACATACCATCTATCAAATAAAAATAAGAAAATTCCTAGACATTGAATGGAAAACTGCTATCAGTTGATACTTAATCATTTCAATAATTTCAACATTAACTTACTTCACAAAGTCCTTGCTCAAATCTCACAACTATTTCATAGTTCTCTACATTGCTTAGTCCTAGTTTTCTATCAAGATGTATTTGAGAGGTAATCAGATTTATATTTATTGGTTATTGAACTGTAATCCACTCACATTCCAAAAAGCATTCCTCCTAAATGTGCAGCATGATCGAAAAACCTCCACCCGAGTAAGACACCTGCTGCATCCATTATGACAAGGAACTTCATGCCCTGCAAATATCATCATCTCATCTCAGCATCAGCATCTCATGTGAAAAAAGCTTTCTTTGCAAACAGTAAAAATTTAATTAGCTTAGATTTTAGACATTTCACTTACTTTTGTCATACATATGAACACTTTTTTTTCTCATAAAATTTGAGTCTTGATCCTTATTGCAATGATTAGAGGAATGTGTTTTAGTACTCACTGATCCAGCAGAGAAGGAGTGAGGGAAGATCTGGTCTATGAAGGCCAGACTGAGCTGGGCGTTGGGGTGAGTGCTACACACCGCTCCCAGCACAGCCATGATAGCACCAGACTGAAACAAGAGCAAATATTGCAAGCAAGTCACATTACATGTCACATATAATACTAAACATGACAATGTATTTCAAGCAAAAAACATGTGTATCAGTTCATTGTGTAATATTTTTTTTAATTTTGTGTGATATTATTAAATAATGAAATATTTCAAAGCTGGGTTTAATCTCGGATATACTTGGGTGTGCATGGTAACTTACAGCTCCAAGGGACGGTGCCAAAGAAAACCTGAGAACTTTGTTGACCTGACTAGCAAAGGCAGATACCACACCTAAAACCATGACAATATTGATATTATGCACTATATTCTTTTAATTTGAGAATGGCATGTTATTTACAAAGGGACCTATGGGATAAATGCTACAGACCTGCTGAAAGATACATGGCCAAATACTGTTCCTTGCCCAGTAAGTCTCCTATAGATGTGGAAAAAGATGAGAGGACGTACATGTTTGCAGCTATGTGCCACAGTGAGTAGTGACTGAATGTTGACAGCAGCATGGACCAGCAAGGAGCAGCTAAAAAAGATGAATAATGCTTTCGTAACCTATCCCTTTATTCTATCATTATCAAATATATTGAGTTGCCCCTGTTCAGAATGGCATATTCATTTGTTTTCAATGCTGTTGTCATTACTTGGAATAAGAATTTTTACATTATTGTTTTTCATTATCTCAATGGTAATTTTAATTGTTTTCTAGGGTTCGAAAAGGAAAATGTTAAATTTGTTGAGAACAAAACAACAATTTACTTATGTTGCAAGTGCAAACTATTTGTGATGAAAATGTAAATAAGAAAAACTATCCAACCATCTTTCCAAATAAAGTTAAATGTTTTATATTTTTTTAATAATTTTTTTTAATGATTTAAGAAAAATGACTCTTTAAATGAGTAAATTGGCTAACCTGAAGCTGGGCTACAGGCGAAATAGGTAAGCATGCTTCTAGTGAGAGCTGGCACTCTCCACATTGCAAACACCAAAACATTGATACCTATAATTCCTGCTGTTACCTTCTGCCCACCAGATAAACTATTCCACTTGCTGTTTATCTGAAAAAAAGAAGATTTTGACATATATTCAATGTATATCAAGCTGACTTATTAAGTGTTTGATACCATACTGATATAAACTAATCAAGAGAAATCATGAATACAATGAAAAAAAATAAAATTTGTTTTCTGCAGTGACATATCATGTATTCATCGGTGTATTTATCAATATCTCTTGCTGAAACCTTGGCTATCTTATCAGTTGTATTTTGACGGCTGTTGGTCCATAAGGACAAATTGGAATCTCTACAGCGTATGGAACTGGCCAACTTAAGCAGCCAAGCAATACTTCTGGCATCTCTGGAGATGAATTTGATGACTTACCTGATGTCTTAAGCTCCCTGCTTTTCCATAAAAACTGGTTGCGTTGTTACCTCTCAGAGCACTCTGTACTACACCTCGCAGTGATTCATATTGCCAGATAGAAGCCCCAACAAAACTAGTCCCAGACACCTGTAAAAGATCACATAGAAACATCTCATCTCAAGAAATGTAAAGGAAATCATTGTCTCATTTTCACCATGACATGTTTTCATTAACACCTAGTTTGACCTCAATGGCCTTGTAATGTAACTAATTTAATATTCATTTTTTGGGTATAAAAAATGCAAAATGTACCATTAATGTAAAACCAAGAGGCTTCCATAAGCTAGGTCTTGTGTTAATTTGCTTTGGTGGACCTTTCAGTTCTTCAGGTAATAAATTTTGTTTTGATGGTGCTCCAACATCTTTCCTTTTCTGTCTGAATCCTCTACTTTGAATCCGCACCTGCTGGTTTTCTGACCCATACTTCTTACCAAAACCAGTAAAATGGCGTTTGATTTCTCTGTGTGGTGCAACATATCTGAAAATAATGAAGTGTAATTCAAGCATTAATTATAAAAGGTGAAACTGTTCATGACAAAATATGAATGAATGTCTCTTTAAAGCTAAGATAAATGCATCAGAAATTGCATTTTTTGTAAGCTTTTCCCCTACAAAACAACAGAATATAAAAAAAAATTGGCAAGTTGAAATTTTAACACCCTTGTTCTCAGTTTTAAATTTTCAAGTTTTATTTTGGATGAACAAGTTGTTTGTTCGAGGAACTGGTGAGAGCATCTAACCAACTGTGCTATGTCCCATTGCCCCCCAAACAAGATGTATGGGCTGCGAGTACTTTTGATGCACTTTTTTTTCCATTTTGTGTTCAAGTATTTCACTTTACAATTTGGGAAAATAATTCCTTGTTGTACAATCCACTCTTGCAGAGGACAATATGCTGAAAATTGTATCAATGACAGTCATACAGGTCACAAGAAAAACTGCAATAAATAAAATAACATCCTTCAAGATTATTGGAAACAGTAGGTCTAACTTGGCATGGAAAGAAAACTCAAAAGAAACGTATGGTGGTTGTAAATGTACCGGTAATGTCATTGACACCAGCATCAAAATATGCTGTGATAAATTTCAGTAGAAAGATCTTCACATCCATATTTCAAATTAAATAAAGAGTTGTAACAAATTTGCCTCAGGAGCATTTGTTACTTTTGGAATTAACTCAAATAATATGTTGCTTTTGTATTATATTTGCCAAAAATAATCAAAGTTAGATCATGCCTTGTTTTCTAGATTAGCAAAACAAAATCAAAAATAATATAAAAGATAACTAAAGATCCATGCTGGTTGTCTTAATAGAATTAAAACTGATCAGTATCTTCTGATGAAAACAATTCATCCATCCATGGCCAAAGGCCCAAGCAATTCACCATCAATCCCATCTTTCCAACAATATGTATATCTATCCCATCAATTGAATGTGGATTGACTTACATTCTACAGAACACATGTGGCTAAATGGGGCAATAAAGTCATCAGGGTTCATCACCTAGAATTAGTTGATGGGGTTGTTGGAAAATAGAGGGGGGCATTGGCCATGCATCCATGGCCAAAGGCCCAAGCAATTCACCATCAATCCCATCTTTCCAACAATATGTATATCTATCCCATCAATTGAATGTGGATTGACTTACATTCTACAGAACACATGTGGCTAAATGGGGCAATAAAGTCATCAGGGTTCATCACCTAGAATTAGTTATCAAGCACACCACCTTGTCAAATGTTGTGAATACACATTCAGAAAAGACCCTATATAATTGATAAAGGCTCTTTGCAAGTTGTGAGGTGTGACAAATGCTCCACCACCATGGACACTACAATGATGCCGAATGATATCAGATTGCTTTGTCACTTGGTGATATTTTGTACACATTTTGATCTTAGAATGTTACTCATATACATCATCTCATCTAGATAATTTTTACTTTATTTCTTTGACATAATATTTTGCAATATCTTTGCTGGAAAACTACCTCTAGAAATTATATAATTATTAGCATATCTATTAATAAATCTTAAAGTTTCTTTCTTTTGAAAATGGTAAATCCATGAAAAAAAGTTGAATAATGATAATGATCTTTCCTGCTTTCATCAAAATTCTAATCATCACAAAATTATACTGGGATGTTGGCAGAAAAGATGGTCAGGGTTGAGAGTAATATACATCTGGAAGTGGGTAAACATATCAATACCTCATGAGGTGTTGATAATATCGGACAAATGAAAGACTCTAAATCTGCTCTGCACATCTGACATATTACCAGGATCATTAGTTTATGTCTTGACAGCATACAGTAAAGCTAGTCAACTTTATCAATCAGTCATGATCAATTTGAACAAAATCTGAAGAAGTACAACTCTGCAGACATCAATTTGTGTGCTGTAGGGATGTGCAGATTTCTAGCTAACATGAAAGGATTATATATGTGCCATCATAGTCAGAGGAACACCCTGTCCTATGTTTACTATTACATAATGTTTACACTGTTATGCTTTGATGTGGCACTATGTCCTCAAAGTGCTCTTACAGACCATTGACCACAAGTTGGGTGATGTATGTAAAAGCAGAGGGAAGGACAGAGGGTAGATGTAGGTACCCCAGGTGGCATGACATAATACCAATTAACACATACAGAAGACAGGACTATTATTCTACAAATGAATTCTTGATCTTTTGAGCAACATTAGTTGGTCGATTTAGATATTGGATAAAATATGATTCATCTTAACATCATTGGTAACCGTTTATGAAAATAAATTTATAGAAAATATGCTTAGAGTGTATTGTCCAGACATATCCCATTTTTTATAGGGAAACATGCAGACATGAAGGAATCCATTAAGTCAAAAGAAAGTTAAGATAGATGGGTTTCTTTCAGTTTATCAAGACAGAAGGACAGGACATGCTATAGATGGGATAGATAGAATTGTTGGAATTTATAAGAAGTAGCCAAAGACGGAAATATTCAGATACATCTGATTCTTCTCATTTCTGAAAATATGGGGTTGACCAGATAGCTGTAGTACAATGTACAGAGCTTATGGACTGTGCAGGTCTGTACATAGAATACTTACTGAAGGTATGATCAACATTGAATTATATTGGTTCATGGGATAGATGGAATCGTTGGAATTGATGGACACACACAGATAGTTTGTTCAAATTGATCATTTTTTTCTCCTTTATAGAATACAACCATATTTCTAGATAAATATAACATATATTAAGATAGATCTGATTTATCAAATACCTTCAGTACACTTCAATCAATTGTTGGAATTGATATATGTGTTGTTGGAATTGATGGGGTTGTTGGAAAATAGAGGGGGGCATTGGCCATGCCTCAAACAATTTAAAAGTTGATGCAGTTTTCCAAATTCATAAATACAAGACGACTTCAGTAATGACATTAGACAATTCCCTGAATCATTTCCTTGGGCGCAGATGAAAATTATTTACATGCAGTGGGATGATTTTGCAAAGTAGAATGACACTAAACAGTACAGATGTAGATGTCAACCTCTAGCAAAAGAGCATGTAGGTGTCAGGACGTCTTGACAGATGTAAATCGAAGAGTATCATGGATGTCACAGGTTACATTTATCTGTTATCAGGCATTGCTTACCTTCCAAAATCTAATGAATTTGGAATCAATTGATTATCAGTTAAACTGACGTATTGTCATAACACAAAATAGTAAAATAATATTCAACCGATGGATAATAATGATTTCTTGGTCGACTGTCAGACACAGGGCAGATTCGAGACAAATCAGCTTATGAAAGAGAGCGATAATATAGAAACACTTAGATTACATTAAGGGTTGGTAATTTTAAAGTAAAGTAACATCAGCGTATTGTATATTTTTATCCCCTTTTGATGCCATACATAAACTAAAGGTGATCTCCTCACCCTTTTATGATGTAATGTAGTTTATTCGAACGAAGGCAACAGTAGTTTCTAAAAGACAGCGCCATACTTGTTATTGCCTCGTGGATAAAATTGTACAAGATGATATTTCTGCGAATCAATCAGTTTTATATGTCTTAAACTTATAAAAATATAATGATTATTATAACTGTAAAATTTAAATCATTTATTTATATGTTCCTACTTGATGTCGTATTATTTACAAATGATTAGATCTTTTGTTTTAGAGGTCAGAGTGTCGAACTGCAAGCTGGGACACCTTGAGCATGCGCAGAGTAAACAAAATATGGCCGACACGTCGCACAAAATGCATTCTCAAAAAAGTTTACGTGAAAAATTAATTGCTTGGGACGCAAAGTCAAGTCCTAGAGCGTCACTTACTGACAAACAGAAAGATGGTTTTATGGAACTCACTACGCAATCAGCTAACAGGCCTCTTCCCATTGAGGTAAGCCCTACGACGCCTCTCAAGTCAAATTGCTTGATTTGTCGGGTCCACCCACCCATGTACCCCTGCATCGAGCTGTCAAATTTCAAACTGTCACAACATGTGTCAGTTCCATAAAGAAACCCAGAAGTCTATGGTCATCAGCCCTGTCAATAAAATCACTCTGGAAACCACAGATTTATTAGCTGTTCATCACTATTCTGTCCCACCAGAATGTTTTTTTTCTATCAACAACCAACATCATGCAAACAATTTGATATTAATACACCGTATGTGCTTGTGCCTGACCAGTTTTTCCTTGTTACCAATTACCACTGATTACAGTTGCCACTGACAGTCCTGGTTTACTTTATTGGTGGAAACTGGTCGCTGATAAGTACACCTCAATTATACATAACAGAAAGTATGTATAATTAAGATATCTGATATGATGCAAATAACGAGAATGATCTATCTGAATTTCTTAGTGCATAGAGCTGTACTCTTGGAGGAACACCTTGCAACCTCTGATTGTTGCATGATATATTCCTTAAATATGTTACTTTGTGTTTGTACGCTTACAACCCATTTAAAACTGATCTTGTAATCCCCATAAAAGATGTATATGAAGTTACTGTCAATGACGTCATCATCGGGGGTTTAATTTGCATGCAACAAAAGCTGCAATGATCTTCAATTTTCATAATACAAGTCATAACCTTGCGTATACTGGCCCAATTGACATGTTTCTTACACCAAAATATCACATTTTTCTTGTTCTTTTGACATACATTTATAACCATTCTAAAGTGCACAGTTCTATTCTGAAACAGAACAGAGTCCACAGATCAATCACAATGTGTGTTATAATTTTCCTTCATACTACACAAATGCATCAGAGAAGTGAAAGTTTTCCTTAAAGAGATACTTTCTAGTAAAATAGATTCTTTAAATTTCAAGACTAAATAATCATAGATGTGTAAATACATTGAAATTCATCGACCTAAAAAATTAATCAGTAACCATGGAAACACAAACCAACATTTAAAACTCATCTTACAACCCCCATAACAAATGATCATTTATTGCAGTCACTGTCAATGATGTCATCGTGGGGGATTCAATGCACATGCAACTCAAACTGCAATCATCTTCAATTTTTATAAAACTTGTCACAACTTTGTCAATACTTGTCCGATTGTGATGCTTTTTACACCAAAATGTCACATTTTTTATGTTCTTTTCAGTGCTCATAACCATTATATAGTGCATCTAATCTAAGACCGGAAATCGTAACATCGCTCTTTCGGCTACAATCTTCTTTGTTTACTAATTAGTTATGTAAGTAGGTAATTGCCCCACGATGACGTCATTCTTTTTTTTCCACCACGTGCATCAGAAAAAGCTATATTTCTCGCCAAAAATCATGTTTCCCTTGTGCTGTCATACTAACAGAGCACACAGGTCAATGTGCATTATAAGTCTCCTTCATTATCAAAAAGTGCGTCAGAGAAGTGAAAGTTGCCCTTTTAAAAGTCATATGACAAGAATTTTTTTAAGTGGGAAATCTTTAGATTTCATACCTCTGAGAAACATCTGATAATTTTTTCTGCAGTCTGATGTTTAGTTTAGCTATAATCTAAGATCTTTGAACCCCCAGGGTAATTAACCTACTCCCTTGACCTAGAACTGGGTCAGCAGGCTGCCTACGTCATTGCGCCCCGCATGCATCTCCTGCACACATATTCCTCCTATGTCTATACATGTATAACAGATGATGTCCTTTCTTCTACACAAATAACATCCATTGAAAATATGATTTATGGCAAAACTTAAGGCTGTAAAATAGAGACCTACATTTACATCAGCTTCCCATCCCACAATCCCTACTTTAATTGAAGAAAATAAACAAACATGACTTAACTGGGTATAGTGTCTGAAATATGGCCTGCTCTACTCTTACCAGTTTCAAGACACTTATTATCTAGCCCTAAACATTATGGAATGAAGTTTAAGGGTTTTCAAACTGTAAATGGAACATTGAGATGACACTTTTAAAATATCTATGAATTATTTTTAGTTGATATTTCCATATTTTTTTACACTGAAAATTTATTTATTTATTTATTTGTTAATCTGGTTATATATTATTTATGCATTGCAGTTGTATTTCAGTGGCCATTTGAAATGTTTAGTTTGGTATTTTTTTAATGTCTGTCATTGCATGTCAGTGGGTACCAAACTAATTCATATATCAATATTTATATACAAACAGACAAAGGAATTTTGAATAAAAATAGATATTCTGTAAAAATGATACTAAACTTTGAGATTTCAACATTTCTTTCTCAACAAGGAAATGACTTTGACCATAACATTATGATAAAGAATAGTTCAGTCAGTCCCTTGAGGGATCTGAATAATCTCAATAGGCAGATGTAAGTTTGCCAAACTCAACTGGGTGGCTGTCTGTATTCCTGTCTTCCCCATCACCACATGCAGAATCCAAGTGTCTATGATGTGAAACATGATCTGACCTACTACCCACATGTGCTAATTAGGCCACCAGTGGTTCTAAGATGTTATCAACACTCTTGTTATTACTTATAAATTACAATCCCTCAAGACTTTCACTGGCTTGGAGTGGTTTGTTTTGAACATGAAGGGCGAACATGCGTCACTTCAGGCAAAATCTCAGCAGGCCTGATTTGACCCACATAAAAAGGGGCGTGTCCAGCAAATCACTTTGATCCACTATAATTCTGTACTCCATTTATAAAAATGTGTAAAACATGTTGAAATGCAATGTCCATGTATTGTAATATATTATGACACAATATAAACATTTTCACAATTTTCTTGTCATGTGACTTTTAAGGGAATTCCAGAATAATTTTTTTTTTCTTAAAATTTTCAGTTGCCCTTGGATGACTTTCCTGTGATCAACCCTCAAATATCCTCATCATCAACAGCAGCACTTGAAACTAGCCCAGCTAGAGATGTCAAAATTGAAAATGCCCAGCAGGTAAGGCTTCAAACCGGTTGATGGTCAGATAAACAGCCTAAATGATTAAGATAAACTAAATGTCTACAGAGGTGATGGTTCTCATAGAGCTATTATTTATGTCACACTACCAAAACCACTTTAACCCGAAACTGTTTACACATTGACAGTGTTGTATTCCATCATATAAAGCAAATAATTATTTGAAAATGAAGACATTTGCAAAGTTGCTATCTTGATTTAAGAGCCAAGTTAGGCATAATTTTCTGTATTATTTCCCCACAAATTTGAATTCATTTCAGTTTTATTCTCATCATAAAGAGCCTTCTTGGGCTCATCTTGTCAGCTAACAGAGAAATCTTAATGCAAATCTGTTCCTTTTATTTCATTTCAAATATTGTCTGTGGTATAATGTTATTTTATGGGGGGAGAGCCAGTCATTTTTGTAAATCAGTTTTGCCAGTTGATTTTATTTTTGCATCACGATGAATAAATAAATTAGTATAGAGTCAAATGAATAAAAAAGCAAATTTATATTTTTACATAGATAAGAAAGCTTGTACAACAGAAACTGTAACTTGAATTGAAGGTGAATAATGTTTGGTTCTGTTTGGTCTGCAACAGCTTTTGAGCTGAATGATTGGGTGCTCTTGGGCCAAACATATTTGAATGAGCTGCTCAAAAGGAATAACCTTCACTGGCATTTGTTAGAGTGTAGTATATTAAGACATTGATGAGAGTCTGTTTAATTGTGTTGTATTTCTATTTACAACTTCCGAATTCATGTTCACCCACATTTCATATTTTTCCAATTTATATTTTGTTTCTTTGCATTCATATAAGAAATAGAATATAAGAAATACGAGAAATCATGGCACCATGCCAATTCTTTTCAAGGGAATTAGTTCCACGGGAATAGACTGTTGCTTATATATTATGATTATGGGTTTCAGTTTTTCTCATGGTTCTCAGAAGTTGAGGCTCAGTTGGAGAAGGAGGATGAAGAAGCACAGAGGTAGTTTAAAGCAGTATATATTCTGTTGTATTATATATTTGCCGTATGTCACATCCCCAGTGTGATATTTAAGTGAGACAATTAATTTCAAGTCAGTATATCAATTCTAAATAAGATTTGGGTCAGACATGACAAAGGCCAAGTTACAAGTATGCAAGACAAAGTAACACAACATAAAGTTTATTGTACAAAAGGAGGTACAGGATCTGTAATTAATCACAATTTTATACAACAGATATTTAAAACGTAATTTTAGGAACTTTATTGGAGGATTACAGACACATAAAGGAGAGTGTGATTTGATATTGGGAGAAGTTTCCGAAGCTCTGGGCTATTTAGATCAGTTGAAAGAAAAATATGTCAAGGTGTCTACCAAAACCAATGCCCTTCATGAAGCTTGTGAGCATCTTCTTGCAGAACAGGTGAGTTTTACCTCCTTAATAAATACCAATATTACTTAAATTGGTTTGGTTTCCTATCTATTATTGTCATGGCTGCTTATTTTTACCTATTTTAGTCTTGGAGATTTGTGAAGCTATACAGTTGTAATTGTTTTAACAAGATTTATGAAAAAAAACAATAAATCCACCCATGAAAAATATTAGGAGTATAAAATTTTGATTTTAAATATATGCAAGTACAATCATTTTCTTTTACCTTTAATAGGGTAAAAGTTTTAACTTAGTCTAAAGACTTTTAAATTGCCAATTTTCTGGGGATTTTTTTCAGACCAAACTTGTAAATACAGCAGAGAGTATCAACAACAAATTGTCTTATTTCAATGAATTGGACAGAATTTCAAGTGTAAGTACTTTAAAGGTTTTGTTATGGTGTACATGTTATTTCATTTAAAGTAATTGATGACAATCTTTATAAATGAGCACATGTATCACACTGATATTTTTTGGTTTTGCATCTCCTAATGATTTGTGGAATTGGTCACAGTGGATACAAATTCAATAAATATTTTCAAGTGTACATACAATGTTAGTTTCAGTGTAGGGAAATATTGAAACATTCAGGTTTTAAGTGATTGAAATTATTAATAAAGTTATTGAACAAATTTTTTAATAAAATGTTGTAGAAATTGGGCTCCCCTACTTTAGCAGTAACCAGCGAGTCATTTATTCCCATGCTATCCAGATTGGATGAATGCATAGCTTACCTCAACAAAAACGTAAGTAAAAAGCCACATAGCCAGGTAATAGTTAATACAGTTTAAGTATAAATATATTTCAAGAAAAAGAAATGTGAGTATTATTGAGATATGATAAATGTTTGATATCAGTGAAATGTTTTGTTCTCTTGTAGCCACAGTACAAGGAGTCTGGTATCTACATGTCCAGGTTTAAGCAGTGTTTGTCAAGGGCACTTAACCTCATTAAAACCCATGTTTTCTCCATTCTTCAAAATGCCACACAACAAGTCATGCCAAAAAAGGTAACGTTACATGGTTATTTGATAGAGTATGGCAAGACGCTTTATATTGGGTTATGTTTTGTTCAAGGATATTTTTGCATCAATAAATTATAGGTCAATGTTCTCCAGCAATCATTTTATCCACCTGGAACATCTGGGCTTGTCTCAGTGAAGGCTTATATTGGATTTATATGGTACATTTCACTCAAAGCCTGAATAGTTTTTCCTCCCCATCGATTCCCTCTAAAGACAAAATCCCTCTCTTTTTTATGTTTAAGTTAAAAAATTTACAATGTAAATTCAAATAATGAATATTGAAATATCCTTGCAAAAATAACCCATTATTCAGCACTGTAATCATTTTATTTGAACAATACACGAAGAAAGTAATTATTTTGCCATTCAGATGTACAAATTCTTTGAACTGTATGAACTGTAATTATATATGTGTGTATATTTGTGATAATCTTTGTGACAGCTGGATGAGGTATACAAAGTATCCAAGGAGGAGGTGAGCCTCAATGTCTGTAAAGCATTAATGCAGCATATATCTACATACCTTGCTTTGGTGTTTGTTCTACAAAATGTTTCACACTAAACCTAGGTTTCTTGGGAGTTGAATTTTATGACACATAATTCAATGCACTGACTCGCTTTCTTACCTGAAAGTTCAGCCAGCAACACCAGAGCCATTTAACCAAAACATTTCCTTAGGATCCAATTTTGGATGAATTATTTTAACCCCTAACAGAGTGGCCTATCTAAATTTTGTTGATTGGCAGGACTAACTAACTTTTTTCTGGACTAGTGTATCTACATACTAAATTGATAAAACATATAACCATAATTATTCAATATGCTCAATAAAGTGCTGGGGTTATAAGTTCATGATCCAATCAGTATAACATCACTATCATTTATTGCCAATTGAGTTTTGTTTTTTGCTAGTCATGATTAATCTTACAAGTTGTTAATTCAAATGAGACAATACAATATGGAATTCCCATCTTCCAATCACAATACAATAGACCTATCTTGAGAAAGTTGCTGACTGTTCTGCTTGTAAATAAGGTGCGATAACATTTGTTTGGCTTTTATATCAATTGAGAGTTTCTCTGAAATAAATAAATATATCTGGTTGAGGTAACATGGGTTCAGTTAATATTGAAATATATTAAAAGTTTATTACTGATTTATGTAAATATAATTCTTTTGACAAGGTTATAGATTTAATTTTGTTACTGACAATCAATCATCTTTGTTTTTTAATATCTCTGTTTAAAAATGCACAAGCCTTATATATCAATCAACCTGTATCTAGTTGGGACACGTGAACACTCGCTATGCCATATATCAATCTGTGTCATCTATTTTTTTGTGTTTTTCCATTCACTTATGACAATACTGCTAGAATTCTGGATAACACTAATGTATGTCTTTGTCAAATAATTCTCCTTGATATTAATACATGTCTATTCAACAATTGAACACATCATTATATGGATGGTGTCCTATTTGACATAGTGGCCATAAACATGTCACAGAATGCATGAATCCAAGCTGATAATGGTGATCGATACTGTAATCATCTCTGACATATAATATGTGAGGACGTGACAAATGAAAGGTCGATCCTGTGTTCCTTCACCCTTCAATCTGTTGGTTGTTTTTAGGATATCACCAGTGTGGCTGACGATGCTTTCACTCTCTTCTATGGAAAGTTCCGCACTAATGCACCTAGGGTCCATGGTCTGATGGAGCAGATAGAACAAAGAGTTGACAAGAGTCCCGAGTAAGTTATTACAGCTAGAAGAAAGAGTCAGTCATAGTCCTCAGTATTAAATTCATAGAAAGAACAGAGAGTCCTGAATATTTTTCATAAATAAAACAAGAAGATTGGATAAATATCCTGAGTATGTAATCACAATAGAACAATGCCTCAATTATAATCAGGGATATGTACTTGGAGAGACAGCCGATAAAAAATAGAAATGAATCTTACTTGAAATCAATCAAATTTTGCTTACAGCTAGTGATCAGTTATATGTATTGAAAAGTACATTGAAAATATTAAATATAGTGTACATACACAGTGCGAATACAAAGAGCTGATAAGTTGATTTGTTGAGAGTTATCTTTATATCTATAGTGTATTATGATGTAGGTACCAGCAGCTGCTGACAGATTGTCACCAATGTTATTTCAACCAGCGCCTGGCTCTGCTGGGACCTTCAGTGTCCAATGCTGTGACAGAGTTAGCAACCAAGCATTCCAGAGATCACTGTGCACTGGTAAGATCAAATAAACTGTTTTTATTACAGTAAATAATAACATTGCAAGAAATGTCAAAAGATTAGAATTGTTTTATTTGATATTGGTGTTTCTGTATTTCAGATGCGGAGTGGATGTGCCTTCATGGTGCATGTGTGCGAAGATGAATATCAGCTATTCTATCATTTCTTCTCCAACCATACCCCCTTGCTGGAGTGAGTAGAAAACTTTGGCTTTGTCAAGATACATTTAAAATCAACGAATTAACTTAAAGCCAAATAAAACAAGTTTGAATATGAAACAATACAGAGCAAATTCCCTGCGTAACTGCCAGAATAAGGTTATTCTATGGATGTATTGCTGTGACGTGTTGCAGGCGCACCCTGGAGGCACTGTGTAACAACTTATACGATGTGTTAAGGCCGCTGATCATCCACATCAATCATTTGGAGACTCTGGCAGAACTCTGCTCCATCCTCAACATTGAGATGCTGGAGGAACATGTCTACAATCACCGTCAGTCCATTTAACCTTGATCATAATATTTCCAATATTTTTACCCTCAGCCCCTGATGTAATCAGGCTGAGGGTATTGCAGTACTCCTGGCGTGGGTATGTATGTATGTATGTATGTATGTCTGTATGTATGTATGTATGTATGTATGTCTGTAGCGAACATCCTTGTCATCGCGATAACTTGAGAACAAATGATGGCAGCTTCATGAAACTTGACAAACATGAGCATCTGGTGAAAACCTCGGACGAGTTCGATGGACAGCGACCTTGACCTATTTTTCAAGGTCACAGGGACAATTATGTGAAATCCCAAGAATTGCAATAACTTAAGAACAAATGATGGCAGCTTTATGAGATTTGACACACATAAGCATCTGGTGAAGACCTCAGAATTTTTTCTGTGAAACATGACCTTCACCTACTTTTCAAGGTCACAGGGACAATTATGTGAAATCCTTGTCATCGCGATAACTCTAGAACAAATGATGGCAGCTTCATGAAACTTTACACACATAAGCATCTGGTGAAAACCTCGAACGAGTTCGATGGACAGCGACCTTGACCTATTTTTCAAGGTCACATGGACAATTATGTGAAATCCCAAGAATCGCAATAACTCAAGAACAAATGATGGCAGCTTTATGAGATTTGATACAAATAAGCATCTGTTGAAGACCTCAGAATTTTTTCTATGAAACATGACCTTCACCTACTTTTCAAGGTCACAGGGACAATTATGTAAAATCGTCCTTGTCATCATAATAACTTGAGAACAAATGCTGGCAGCTTCATGAAACTTGACACACATAAGCATCAGGTGAAAACCTCGGACGAGTTCAGTGGACGGTGACCTTGACCTATTTTTCAAGGTCACAAGGACAATTATGTGAAATCCCAAGAATCGCAATAACTCAAGAACGAATGATGGCAGCTATATGAGATTTGACACACATAAGCATCTGGTGAAGATCTCATAATTTTTTCTATGAAACATGACCTTCATCTCCTTTTTAAGGTCACAGGGACAATTATGTGAAATCACAAGAATCACAATAACTCAAGAACAAATGATGGCAGCTTTATGAGATTTGACACACAGAAGCATCAGGTGAAAACCTCTGACGAGTTCAGTGGACGGCGACCTTCACCTACTTTTCAAGGTCACATGGACAATTATGTGAAATCATCCTTGTTATTGTGATAATTCAAGAACAAATAATGGCAGCTTCATTAAACTTGACACACATAAGCATCTGGTGAAAACCTCGGACGAGACCGATGGACGGCGACCTTGACATATTTTTCAAGGTCACAGGGACAATTATGTGAAATCCCTAGAATCACAATAACTCTAGAACAAATGATGGCAGCTTTATGAGATTTGACACACATGAGCATCTGTTGAAGACCTCAGACATTTTTCTATGGAACATGACCTTCACCTACTTTTCAAGGTCACAGTGACAATTATGTGAAATCCCTATCATTGCTATAACTCGAGAACGAATGATGGCAGCTTTGTGAGACTTGACACACATAAGCATCTGGTGAAGACCTCAGTGAAGACCTTCACCTACTTTTCAAGGTCACAGGAACAATTATGTGGTGCGGTGACGTTTTGTTCACAAATATGTGTGGAGCGAATGTTGTGCAATAAGTTACCAGGGCTGAGGGTTGATGCATCTCTGATGCCTATGTTTTTAATACAGAAATATACATTTTTTTCAAAGATAAGTTTTCTCTCTCAAAATTTTAGGAATTATTGATAACATAAGGCAATGGAAAGTATCTAAATGCCTTTTTGTAAAGTGTTGGTAGGATGTAAATAACATAATAACCATGGTCAAGAGGTACAGCCATTGGGGATATTACCAAGACCAGAGAATGAGGTTCAAAACCATGAATGGTGACTTTATCTCAGTGATTACTATTGGAACATCAACATCAAATTTGGGAAATTTGAGAAAACATTTTTCAATGTTTTTGATTGAATTTTTAGTGTTTAAGGATTATTTGATTCTCAAGAGAAATTTGATCCAGATAAAAAGTTTACTCTGTATGATGTTTGTTTGTTTCAGAGTAAATATATGTGTAATTTTTATGTGTCATTCATACTCCCACAGCTGCCCAGTTGTCTGCATTTGAGACGATTTGTTCTCAGATGTTAGAAGATGTGCAGGAACGTCTGGTGTATCGCACCTATATATTCATCAGGGCTGAGATTCTCAACTACAAACCAGCAGTGGGAGACCTGGCCTACCCTGAAAAACTGCAGATGATGGAGGTATGTCATCAGGAATAGTAGAGTACCCTGACCTGGTCCTATTAGATCACAGAAGTCTTTAACCTAAAAAGGTAGAGGGACAGGCATGACCTATATTTCATTGCCAACAAGAAGCTAACATTATTCCATTGATAAGTAACTACCACAGTGCTATTCGGACATCAGTGCTCTGAAACAGGAAATATTACAAGTATATAAAAGGAACATAAATCTGATTTTTTTTTGTTCATGAGAGATCAAGTATTGCCTTTATACATACTTCACAAACATGGTTGAATAATCTTTTATATTAAACAAATGCTAGTCTTGATTAATTAACAACAATTAACACTCACCCATTGATAATTTGCTGGAACTGTTGTGTTATTTTACAGAGCATAGCTGCCAGTATCCGCCAGCAAGAAGAAGAGAAGCGCCACTCGCGGGCATCATCCACAGCGTCAGTCACCAGTCTGGAGGTGGAACAGATTAACTCTCAGGCCATCAATGGCAACACATCCTCTACCTCCTTTGTCAACGTCCCTCTCGGTAGGTAGTGCTGCCCTCTGGTGCTCACTTGCTGTCGTAATGTTTTTTAAGTGAATTATTTTGCATAGAATTTATCATTAACACATTCCATTTGATTACTGTGCAGAACATCATCCATTTTTGTCAAGTGAGTATGAGAAAGAGTTATTTTAGCAGTACTCTATCTATTCCAATATCTGTGCTTTTCACCATTATGTCTTTTGTTACCAGGATTTGGGGCTTATTTTATTTATGCTCATCACTATTAGTATTCTTCCATATAGCTAAACTGGTTATATGTATTTGAGCTCCCCTCAGATTATCCAGAGAGTTACCCACTAAAGGAGGTGGTTCTGGACAGGGAATGTGTGCATATTAGTCTCAAGTTTTCCTATTTTATTAAGTAGGTCATTGCGTAACTATTCTATGAAGTAAAGTGGTTTTAAGCATGTCATGTGGTGTTTTGCAGAGCCCCCTGCTGGCAGTAATATGCCCATGTCCCCGGCAGACCTGCATGGCATGTGGTACCCAACAGTGCGCAGAACACTGGTGTGCCTCTCCAAGCTCTACAGGTGTATAGACGTAAGTCCACTTTGATTCTTAATAAAAAGAATTTGAAACATTTAAGGAATTTGAAAAAGTAGAACACACACTTTGTGTACTGCTTGCAAAATTCCTTCATTTCTCACAGCCTGCCTTTGCACTGGCAATAAAAATTGTAAAAAGGGTTTTTAATTGTTTTACCTAGAACTTGATCCTATGGAAATGTTGTGTTTAGCAGGATTTGGCAACTTGAGATGTATTGTTTTTTGTCATATCTCAGGACTCACTACATCTTAGTTCATACCACATGTGACTCCACAAGTGTGACTCCTGGTGATAGCTGAAAGTATCAGAGGAGTTCAATATATGCACAGTAACATTTGATTTTGTTGACAGAAAACCACATTCCAAGGACTCTCTCAGGAGACTCTTTCCATGTGTATCCAGTCCCTTGTCAATGCTAGCGAACATATCAAGAAAAATTCTGTAAGTATTTAGTAACTCATTATCAATATATCAAGACAAAGTCTGTCAGTATCCAGGCACCCACTCTCAGCATATCAAAACATAGTTTGTTAGTATCCAGGGAACCGCTCTTAAAATATCAAGACAATATCTGTAATTTTATGGTGTGATAATAAATATTTGTATAGCACTATTTCAGACTATGTCTGCTCATGGCACTTCGTGTAATGGAAAACTATTCCCAAAACTTGTTAAATTATATATAGTGTTATCTGAATCTTAATATGAATTAAGTGTTGTTAGTGTCCTGTGCAGCGAAAGAGTATAAAAAACGATGAAGGATATTCTTCCATTAAATGTCATAACTTAAAATCATTTCTTTCTGGAAACATTTATAAATTCACCAGTTAACAAATTTTATATGTGTGTACCTATTGATTTTTCAGTCCGCACTTGATGCCCATCTGTTCCTCATCAAACATCTTCTCATTCTCAGAGAACAAATTGCACCTTTCCATGTGGATTTCACTGTTAAAGAGATTGGGTTAGACCTGAGCAAAATAAAAAGTACGTAAATTATGTGTGCTCTATATTTGGTTATAATTTTTCAGAGAATTTACAGTTAATGGGTAATATCAGGATTATATATGTTTTGAAAGGAGATAGTTACAATTTATTCAAAACATTTCAAAGAGTTTCTGTTCTAAACATTTTCTTTTCCAGATGCTGCATTTGGCCTGATCTCACAAAGACAAAAATTATTTGCTCTAAATAGTCAAAATGCTCTGCTACAATTTTTGCTGGAGGTAAGAGATAAATATCTGATCATCTGATCATCAAGTACTTGAATTTGTAAGGCATACTAATCAGATTTATGTTGACACTGGTATCAATAAAGGACCACTGTTAGACTCTTGTTCTACAACACACATGGTTAGGTCAAACAAAAGTACACAATGTAGCTTTGTTACTTTAATGGCAAAAATACTTGCATTAATTTCTTCTGATGCCATATAATAGAAAATGCAGTAGAAAATATTATTTTGTCACTTGATCTGATGTGGATGTTAAAACTTGTGATTTTAGGGTACTCCACAAGTGACAGAAACCTTTATAGATTCAAAGAAAGAAGTGGACAACCAACTCAAGACAACCTGTGAAGATTTTATACATGATGTATCTGATGAGTTTATTGGGCCACTCACTATGTTCATTGAAAAAGTAAGTAACTATGTTTATCTTTTACACATCAGTGTGAGTGTGTGTCTCCATCTGTCCATCTGTCAATATTTAGAGCCCTGAGCTTTATTCAGTGGCTATAAATAGAGATTTCATTATCGGTTGGATGATTCATCTTGAAATTTATTATTTTCTTTTGTGCCCTTTTATGAGTAATTTAAGTGTAAACAGAACTCTGTGCACTATCTAAATAGTGAAAAATGTCTGAACCAAAAATCTAATTGAAATAGAAATTCATAGCCAATTTTGCATTTAAAAATGAGCACGTGATATACTTTTAAGTCTGGTTTCACATCTATCAATATATTTGCAGGCAAATGTGATATTTGAGATGCAGAAAGAGGAAGGAGCTCCAAAAGTGTCACTGCGTCAGCAACCATTTGCCAGTCCTGAGAAGCTGCAAGATGTGGTGGCCATGACATACCGTAACCTCAAGAAACGCAAGGTTGCTGTGCAGAAATCCATGAATCTGTACTTGGCCAATAAAGATACAGAGTATATTCTCTTCAAACCAATAAAGGTACTTATGAGAATTGTTGAACATGTTACTTTATGATATCTGATTTTAAAGGTTCTATGGCTGGGGGTCCAGAGCCAGTAAGCTGATTGTTTGTATTTTGCATTTGCATTGAATGATTTTATGCCTGGGGTTTTTATATGAGACTTTTTAAGAATTTGCCAATTTTGTTTGTTTTTAGGCTAATATTCAGCAGAGTTTCCAGACTTTATGGCAGATGTTAAACAAGGAGTACTCTGTTGAGGACCAGCAGATTGTAGGATGTCCCACTCTGGAGCAGGTCAGTCAAATGCTCCCACACAATACACTGTGTAACTCCTATCAGTGCTCACTGGGGCACTTAAATACAAAACAGAATTTGAGATTACTTTGCTTGAATTTATGTATTTATACATAAATGATAATTGATGTTTGGAATATTTTTTCAGATAAATCTTTTGCTGTCAGCCATAGCTCCTGGTTCTTCAACTCCAAACAAATTTTCCATGAGGCAGTTGTCACAGTCCTCAATGTTATCACAGAACTCAGAACTGACACTAGATGAGGAGATAATTCCTCCTGTGGATACCACAAACACACATGACTCTGAACTATCTCTGGCTCCTTCAGGATCCACCCCGTCTCTGGCTCCTTCAGGATCCACCCCATCTTTGGCTCCTTCAGATGCAACCCCATCCCAGGCACCATCAGAATCACATAATCTCTCTCAGTCAAAACAGGACCAAGCTATATCCTTAAAGGACACACCCACACAGCTGACAGATATTCCTCTCACAGAGCAACAGTAGCACACAGGCCATTAATACCACATGCTGGATTCACATTATATATGGAGGTGATCTTAACTGCAACTAAACATTAGCATTCTCTGCAATTATTACTGAGAAATACTGAAAATTATTATGCTCACATATAATTCACAGCAATTTTATTGAGGGCTTAAAAATGCATGGTTTTTGTTCATTATTATATTATATCCAAAGAAATACATTCAAATTGTATTGTGCCATGTATAAAATGTTAAAGGGTTAAACAAGATCAAGTTTGATGACATATAATTCAAGTTATGAATTATTGTCATGATTATGATTATCAAGTTAAGTAGAACATCTGGGAAAGGTATATATTAAAATTAAAAAGTTTTAAGCTGTGCACACATTGTAAGCAAAGCTCAGTTTGTCTGTCATTTTGATTTTCTACTATGAATCTACTGCATTGATTTCTCAACTTCTCAACTCAAGGAAATAGGTTCTATCTATCTTCCAAGAGATCTAAATATTTCTATTTTTATTAAATTCTTTTTCAAAAATTACCAAAGCAAACAGTGAATTGACTCTCACATGCAGAGGAACCTGTAAAAACTACCTAATGCCGGATATCTAAATATAGTCTCAGTTTGAGACTTCTGGAGAAAAACAATGCTGTGTGGTGATTGAGTCGGGTACCAAATATATTTGCTACATTGATTGATTTCGAGCTACAAAGTTGGGTAAATACAAATAAATTATCATTTATAAAGCCATTTGCAGGCATATTCAAGAAATGTCCCCAAACATTTAAAAAATATTTTCTAATGTATAGATCTATGCGAGTATTCTGGGTAGATTATGATATTAAATTCTTTAATGAAATAACGCATGTAAAAAGGGGATTATTTATGGTCAGGGTTACATAGATGTTGTAAATAGTTAGGGTGCCTTTGACCACATGTATATTAAGCTGTGATACTATGTACAGACCAATTGTATGTGACTACTTAACCAGTGGCCTCGACTGGTTAATATGTACAGACCAATTGTATGTGACTACTTAACCAGTGGCCTCGACTGGTGCTGGTGATACTGATACAGATAGTGTAGTCTTCTCTTTTGCTGGTTTCCAGTGGCCTTGACTGGTGCTGGTGATACTGATACAGGTAGTGTGGTCATCTCTTGTGCTGGTTTCCAGTGGCCTTGACTGGTGCTGGTGATACTGATACAGGTAGTGTGGTCATCTCTTGTGCTGGTTTCCAGTGGCCTTGACTGGAACTGGTGATACTGATACAGGTAGTGTGGTCATCTCTTGTGCTGGTTTCCAGTGGCCTTGACTGGTGCTGGTGATACTGATACAGGTAGTGTGGTCATCTCTTGTGCTGGTTTCCAGTGACCTCAACTGGTGCTGGTGATACTGATACAGATAGTGTAGTCTTCTCTTTTGCTGGTTTCCAGTGGCCTTGGCTGGTGCTGGTGATACTGATACAGGTAGTGTGGTCATCTCTTGTGCTGGTTTCCAGTGACCTCAACTGGTGCTGGTGATACTGATACAGATAGTGTAGTCTTCTCTTTTGCTGGTTTCCAGTGGCCTTGGCTGGTGCTGGTGATACTGATACAGGTAGTGTGGTCATCTCTTGTGCTGGTTTCCAGTGGCCTTGACTGGTGCTGGTGATACAGATACAGGTAGTGTGGTCATATCTTGTGCTGGTTTCCAGTGACCTCGACTGGTGCTGGTGATACTGATACAGGTAGTGTGGTCATCTCTTGTGCTGGTTTCCAGTGGCCTTGACTGGAACTGGTGATACTGATACAGGTAGTGTGGTCATCTCTTGTGCCGGTTTCCAGTGACCTCAACTGGTGCTGGTGATACTGATATAGATAGTGTAGTCTTCTCTTGTGCTGGTTTCCAGTGGCCTTGGCTGGTGCTGGTGATACTGATACAGGTAGTGTGGTCATATCTTGTGCTTGTTTCCAGTGGCCTCAACTGGTGCTGGTGATACTGATATAGATAGTGTAGTCTTCTCTTGTGCTGGTTTCCAGTGGCCTTGACTGGTGCTGGTGATACTGATACAGGTAGTGTGGTCATATCTTGTGCTTGTTTCCAGTGGCCTCAACTGGTGCTGGTGATACTGATACAGATAGTGTAGTCTTCTCTTTTGCTGGTTAGTAATTTTCAGTCAGTAATTTTTTGCTGGTTAGTAATTTTTTAGTAATTAGTCAGTAATTTTCTTTTCTTTTTTTTGTATTTACAGAGTCACAATATCTTGTGAGTAGAACAAGTTCAAATTATGTACAGATAGTTAAATGATTTTTTCACTGCTAGTGACCATTTAATATTATTTATTGAATCTGAAAGTTTTCATCTGTAAATATAGTTTGGTATTTGGTCCATACCAGTTAACCTTAGATCAAACATTTCCTTCCTGCCAGCACCCAGCTAGGGCACCTAGTTACATATGACAGCATGATAAATCGGGCATCTTCAAAGCTCTGAATATGATCATAAGTTAATTTGATAGGTAATGTAAAATAATATAGGGTTAAAATAAGGGTAATGTGAAAGCAAAGAATGGGGTCAAGGTTAAGAAATAATCTGTTTGACAGTGGTCTTTGTTGCTAGAAAAAAAAAACAATTTTTATCTTGGAAAGTTTTTGAGGGGATGATGAGTATAGATTATTCAGATCTGAAATGCAAAATATAAAAATGCATTATATGTCATGAGGGTATTTTTCAGATTATTGGTGTGATCAAAACAATGAATTTGTCAAGAACATTTTAGTGTTTACCTGAAGTAGGTAAAAATCAAAACTGATCAATGTCTGGTGGAACATAAAATGTTTTACATCTGTGATGTAGCAAACAGTTGTTAACAGCAGTAAATAATTTTTATGAACATAGGCAATGGTATTATAAGATGTTCATTTATCATTAAGTTAGATCCAAATTTGCATTGGTACTCCATACTCAAATTGTTACTAGATTGTGCTTATCATATTTATACCAATATTATATAAGATTATCATCAAAATTAATCATGTATACATTAAGGGTTAAATGTATCACCTATGTAACAATATAGAGTATATTTTATGCCGGACCCACTACATGTACATGCCGAAAGCTTATGTGTGTTTATGACCAAGATCTACCAGATCATTGCTATCACATTCTAAATATATTTTTTTTCAACTTTTTTCAACTGTTCCTTTAAAAGGGGTTGTTCTGTTTAAGCAACTGATGGTAATAGGAGCAAGCTTTTTAACCCAATTTGTTATTGAAATCTGTTATATGGCAGTATGTAATACAGCCTTTGTGGTTGGCACTCAAATAAATACAACTGCAAGCTTATTTTATGCAGCCTAGAATATTTACAGTTTAAATCAAATGAATAGAAGTGAACATTTTATTTTCAAAATGGAAATGCAGAGACTCTATGATAGAATGGAGAAGTATGCAAAGCTATTAAGATTTGCAAACTGAATGGAGAAGCATGCAAAGCTATTAAGGTTTGCAAACTTACTGCAAACTTGAGTGGAGTTGACGGCAATTAAATAACAATCAGTTGAATGTATAATAGTGTACATGTATATATTTTGTTATATATCTATTGTTTGGGAATAACATGGATCACTGGTGGGTCAGAATAAAGGGTTTTCTACAGACATGTTGGACTTTGAGCAATCTGTACCTTAAACTATATCATAGAGATGTATTTGCCCCATAAGATACATTAGGCCAAAGATTTAAGCATACAAATTCAAGCATACAAAAATTCTTTTTGTCATGGCCAGTCAATTTTTCTTTACAAAATATTGAATTTGTGAGTATTACTGAGTACTTGTTTTGACTTTGCAGCAAACAATTTTATATGGTTTTCAATTCCTCATTTAAAAAGGATAGAAATTCAGGGACCTCAAATCAATAAAATAAGATTTAAAGTCAATTAGAATGCAGTAATGCTAACAGATACAACAAAAATGATTTATTCTGAGTAATATTCCATAACACATTTAACATAATTTATTAGATAAGAATATCATAACACAGAGCTGTTATTGATAACATTTTTGATGCAGCTTATAAGTGTATTCTGAGAATAACTTAGTGATTTCATCCAATTATGTTCTAACAATATTTGGACTCCCTATGACTCCCATACTTGTGTCTCTCTTACAAGTATGACAGGCTCTCCTTAAAGTTTTCCTGAAATCTCGATTCCAGAATGCATATATCAAAGGGTTAAGGAAACTGTTACACAGCCCAAGGAGCAGCAGATAAGTACCAGTGATATCCTTAAGGTGACAGCTGGCATCCCCGCAGATTGCCTGCACCATGGTGGTGACAATAAACGGGCCCCAGGTGAGAACAAAGCATCCTGTAACAGTCAACATTGTCTTAACTGCCTTTAAGGTGCGCACAAATGACCCTGGAGGTATGTGTTTAGTTCCTGGAGGTTCAAACTGACTCCGAACACTAGATTCTAGAATGCTTATGCGATGAATGTGTATTCTGGCTACTTGAAATATCTTGAGATATATGACAAGGTTTGCCACCAGGGGCAAGAGGAAAGCACCGAGACAGGCAAACCATATGTAATCAGAATGCACCGCGTGCATGAAGGAGCAGTGCTTAGAAGTCGTTTCATCTGGTTTCCATCCAATTAGTGGAGCAAATCCCACCAGAAGAGCATAGATCCAGGTGGCAAATATGGCAACCATTGCTCGAGCATTTGTCATGTTTTGCGTGTATGTCAGAGCATTGTTGATAGCCAGTAGGCGATCCAGTGCTATCCAGAAGAGGAACAATATGGAGGCACAAGCTGGGCTCATCGTAACACCAATCCTCAACAAACACAAGTCCTGCGATACCTCCTCATGATTGAACAGTTTGGCAAGACATGTTATACCCACCAGAAGGTCGGCCACTGCCAGGGAGAGCACAAACAGAAAGGCAGGAACATGCAGTGCCTTGTTGCTTACTATAGACACAATCACAGGAATGTTGAACAGGAAGATTAATATAGTGAGAGGAATCATACTGAGATAGAGTGCATGGTAGTAGTGATCATACTGCCCAACCCCTGCCACTGGCTCACCACCAGGGGGCTCTCCATTAGAGATCTCAGTGCTAACATCCATCATGCTCTCCATTATAGATCTCAGTGTTAACATCCATCATACTCTCCATAGATCACAGGGTTAACATCCATCATGCTCTCCATTATACCAGGTAGATCCCAGTGTTAATATCAATCATGCTCTTCATCATAGATCCCAGTGTTAACATCCATCATGCTCTCCATCCTAGATCTCGGGGTTAACATCCATCATGCTCTCCATCATAGATCACAGGGTTAACATCCATCATGCTCTCCATCCTAGATTTTGGGGTTAACATCCATCATGCTCTCCATCCTAGATCTTGGGGTTAACATCCATCATGCTCTCCATCCTAGATCCCAGGTTTAACATCCATCATGCTCTCCATCTGATACTCTGTTATTTGATACTTTAAAAGCTAGTGATTCTTCAACATTCTTTTCATATTAACAAATATAAACCACTTTAATGGCTGTTAAGGATATAAAAACAACATACACGTTCAATGTTGTACCTTTGCTTGCAGCACTAGATATCACATAACGAGATCTTGGCTGTGCTGGTAAAATATGTACATTGCAGTTGCATCAAGCTATTTTTGATAAATTTATCAAAACTCTTTTCCAAAACAAATGCAATTCATTATTCCTCTATTTAAACACTGTTTGTAATTTACTATTGAGCCATTGTTTTTTCAAATTTGTGTCCACCCATTGTGCCACTTCGCTACTGAATCGGTCCTAATTTGTCACATCTGCTACCAGCAGCATACATGCATGGAATGGTGGATATGATTACTAAGCTCTCCTCATGTGGCCAATGTCTATGTGCCCACTTCTATAAAACCATAAAGCTCTTTGCCATCTAATTAAGAGATAGCAGTAATTCTACAATGGTCTGCACACCAGCAACATCTGGTAGCCGGAACCTCGGCAATATACTTCCCTTGCTAGAATCTCTTTAACATAGTCTCAATCAACAAGATATTTTTCCAGGCACAAGATTTGCCCTCTTTCCCTGTGACAGAGAAAAGTCAACTGCATCTAAATATTTGTTGTTGAGGTTTCCCACTTCTCTAAATGTTCCCTGGTATTTTCCAGTAATTTACCTACTTATTTGGTATTAAATGTGCCCTGTCCTCTTGTCACATGTTTTGCTGTTCTACACAAAATATTTTCTTGTTAGTTACCGTCCCCTTCAAGATAATTTCCTGGGTTGTCCTCCTGTCAAGTGATTTGCCTTGTTCTTTAGTCACATGACTTGTCCTGTGAGTTCCTCTGTGATGATCCAAAGTTGGGGTTCTATTCTCGACAGTGTGGAGAAGGAATTCATGATATAATTTTGCATATGAGCAATTTGAGGGTTAAGCTGTTGGTGTTGTAAACTGTGGCTGGTCGGATTGTCATATTAAGAACCTGACAATTGAGTATATCTGCTACAAGAAGGTCTTGCCATGATTTAACTGAAATAATGATGAGAGCGACATAAAACCCTAACAAGCAAATTGTCCTGTGATGGCATGAATGGATTAAGGTTGGTAATAATTCGTATGATATTTGATTAATCTTGCAATTGTCACATGTTCTATCCATCCTATTGCATTGGGCAATAAGTGAAAAATATTCAGTGGTCATTTCATTGAATTTAACGGGCACAGCATCATATAAAACATACATTCATCAGATATAAAATGTCTCTTGATAACGTGATCAAGCTTAGCACAGAAAACGCATCGCACCGGATTTCTTTAACAGGCAAGTCTTGATTTATTTCTTACAAATGGCAGCAGTAAATTTATCACAAGATCCCATCACCATTGCAGAGAAAAATTCACATTGGAAAATATTATATACTTTATTTTATTTAACAAATACTGTTCTGAGAATACCAATACATAAAAATGCACTTGTAATAGATGTGATGGCCACATTAAATTTGGCAAAGTTCTGGAGATGTTATAAATTCTTTTATTGTTGCAGCAGTATGTAAAATGACAGGAAATCATGTGACATTCTAGCAAGTGCTGTACATGCCTTCTGATTACTGATGTAATACAGTAGTACACATTCAGGATAATATATGCCTGAAGAATAATACTGACAGTGAATATCAGTACCTATTCAGCATGGTCCATCAGAAATTCTTACCCCAAAGAATACTGATGTTTCATATCAGCAGTAAACCTTTAGAATGATACAATAGCAATACTTCTTTAGCACACGACTGACAACTGCCACAGAAAAACGGTAATATTGATACCATATAGTGCAGTACCAATACTGCAGTAATATACAGTCCCTGAACAATACTAACAATATGTCAATACATAACAAGTAAAATACAACTATTTGCTGAATGGGACAATCTTTAATACAAATCTAGCCACAAGACAATTTAATACAATATTTTGTAGATTTTTTAATGAGCTAATAAGCACTGCTCTTTTAAAGATTTATTTTGTTCATATTAATTGTTGGCACAAAATATAGAAAGATAAAATATCTCTTATCATAAATATATCACAGTTTAAGCATAGCATTTATTAAAAATAAACATATCACTGATAAAAGTTAAATAAATTAATTCTGTTACCACATATTCATGACCTGATGAGATGGAGGGTAAAATATATCACTGGTTCATAATATACTGGTTATTTCACCATTTTTAGTAATGATCTGATGGGTTAATTTTTATTATGGCAAATGTTTATTAATGATTGAGTTTTGGTATTCTGGAACACCAATATGTTAAGTGATGATTTGGTTTAGCAAATTTATGCATATCCGCAACATATTAACAGCAAAATAAGACATGAATTGTGACCAGGTCGACCTCCAAAATAAGGTATATAATTCACCCACTCAATCCCTGTTGAGAAGAGAACAAACATTACAGTAATTTGATAAGGGTCGAGATAAGCTTCAAAAGGGATCTTATCATTTTAGTTGAATTGATTGTATTTCCCATACTGTTGCGACGGAGATGAAAAATGACACATGGCATAATACAGTCACTGTGTATTTTTACACATATGAAAGTGGGAGGGACCTCAAAGTGATCATTTTCTCATCAAATATCATTTAATCCTTTTGAGAACATTATATTATTACATTTCATTGGTTGTTTTTTTTGGAAATTATAATTAAAATATTGTGCTTAAAAAATATTATCCTTATTGATTTTGTATGTTTCTTTATATTACAAAGTTTCACACATAATATAAAAATGTTTCCTTGTCCTTCAAGCACATTATCACCAGCAGTAGCTGCATACATTACCTCATTGACCTATGAACTCTGATCTCCTTCATTGCTTATTTGGTGCTTTATATAGATGTCATGTATAGTTAAAAAAATATGTAATACTGGATCAATAATCAATGTGTTGCAATCAAGAATCAAATCATAATTTGAACATAATAAATTTGACTATGACCACCCCTTAATATTATAATACCATACTAAATAGTAATGCATTGGTGGGTATTCTGGTATAATACCATACTATATAGTAATGCATTGGTGGGTATTCTGGTATAATACCATACTATATAGTAATGCATTGGTGGGTATTCTGGTATAATACCATACTAAATAGTAATGCATTGGTGGGTATTCTGGTATAATACCATACTAAACAGTAATGCATTGGTGGGTATTCTGGTATAATACCATACTAATTAGTAATGCATTGGTGGGTATTCTGGTATAATACCAAACTAAATAGTAATGCATTGGTGGGTATTCTGGTATAATACAGTAGTAACTGTTGAAGATTTGGTGGGTTTTCTGGTATAATACCATACTAATCAGTGAAGATCTGATGGATATCAGAAATAAAACCATGATGTTACATCATGATTTGACTGGTACTCTGCTATTATTCTTTTGTACCATTATATTAAATGTTCTGGAGGGTATTCTGGTATGATGTCATCATGTTCTGGTATGATGTCATCGTGTTCTGGTATGATGTCATCATGTTCTGGTATGATGTCATCATGTTCTGGTATGATGTCATCATGTTCTGGTATGATGTCATCATGTTCTGGTATGATGTCATCATGTTCTGGTATGATGTCATCATTTTCTGGAGGGTATTTTGGTATGATGCCATCATGTTTGGGGTATTCTGATATGACATCATGATTTTCTGGGGGGTAGTCTGGTATGATGTCATATAAGTTATATAAATAAATATATACAGATAAAAAAAATGGCTACCAAAATGAATAATTATATCTAAAATATTGTAAAATATTATGCAATTGCCATATTATAATGAAGTTACATAAAAAATGTCTATCGCAAATCAAAGGCATGGCTTACATGTACAAAGAAAACTAGTAAAATTTGGAGTTTGGATGTAATGGATTGGCCATGACAACTCTTATCTTCATGTCCACATGCTAGCCTCCGTGCAGACAACAATCAAACCAGCATTTAACTTCACATTATGCAATCAAGTGGCAAGAATTAATACCTGGCTGTGATACAAGTCATAAATGTGGAGTAGGGTCAAGTATAGCAGATGTGTTGAGCCCACATGGGCAGGGATCTGAAGCTTTCATTCACACGACACAACTTCCTTGTTAACTCACATCATTCAAACAATCAAACAATCTATCAAATATTTTTCTGACTTATTTCATATTTTCCCAATACCCTTAGCTATAACATTTGGTAGATTTCAGAATGATATCAATATCCTGACTCTTAAAATCTACTTTATAAACAGGCATTTCATACAATCAGCAAGTATCTTCATGTTTATAGGCCATATATACTTATATCATTTCTAATATAAGTGTCCAAATGATCAACAGAGTTCCACAAAAGGACTCTTTGCTCCCGACAACATAAGCTAAAGTTCTAATCTTCCTTAATTAACAATGACAGTAGGCATTTTTTCCTTGTCCTTCAATCGTTCTCCGAGGGAGGTGCGGATACGTTCCATTCTGGATATTCTTTGGTTGAGGTGGGCTGGAGTGGGGAGCTTGTCCAGTTTTGGAGACTTGGGGAACTTCAGCAGATTGGACACTTTGGCAAACAAGGACCTGTCATCATAAACAAATCACTTAATTGAGTGATGCAAACTCAAGTGTCACACTAGGATTTTGATAAACTCAAAGCTTCCTGATTTCTTTTTTTAGTTACAACTTTTAAGTACAAGTTTAGGTTGAACTGACACAGGAATATGACAAGGCTAGTTTGGAATCTTTAAATCGACACAGGAATTTGACAAGGCCAGTTTGGAATCTTTAAATCAACACAGGAATTTGACAAGGCCAGTTTGGAATCTTTAAATCAACACAGGAATTTGACAAGGCCAGTTTGGAATCTTTAAATCAACACAGGAATATGACAAGGCCAGTTTGGAATCTTTAAATTGACACAGGAATATGACAAGGCTAGTTTGGAATCTTTAAATTGACACAGGAATATGACAAGGCTAGTTTGGAATCTTTAAATTGACACAGGAATATGACAAGGCCAGTTTGGAATCTTTAAATCAACACAGGAATATGACAAGGCCAGTTTGGAATCTTTAAATTGACACAGGAATATGACAAGGCTAGTTTGAAATTGACAGGAATAAATGGCAAAGCTATGTGTTTAATCCACAGTGATATATCATGAGGTTAACATGGTTCAAGTTGAATCATATCCATGTTGCGTGTGGTTGAGTTTAATGTTAGATCAATGATGAAATCATGATATGGTTAAAGATTCAACAGCTTGTGTTTCACTAAAAGAGTATAAATCAATATGGAATATAAAACCTGCTATATATTTTAGAAATGAATATTTTAATACTTACTGTATCCTGGCAACTGATTCATCCATGTAGAGTTTGTCCTCATCTATTTCTGGGGGAGGCATATTCTCTGGGGCAACCAACTGAAAACCAAAAATAATCATTAAACTCTGGAAAATATTTTATGTTTCAGTTTTGTTTTCACCTTTAGATATGTATTAAATGTTTTATGTTTCATTTATGTTTTGACCTATAGATATGTACCGGTATATGAATTTTACATTGATTTGCTTGACAATTAATAGAAAACTCGCTTATTTACTCACAACATTGGCAAGTCAAAACATTTTAAGATGATGCATACATAAGTTTTCATTTTTACCAAACATACCTTTAATCTGGCACCCACTTGAAAACGGCATGACCTAGTTTTGGCTTTGAATGTGAGTGTTATATTTTCCTGTGACATAATGCGTATAGCCAATTGCTGAGTCACTGCAAATGTGATTGGCTGGATTGGTGGGGCGTGCACATGTTCTATTTGGTCTTTCCAGGACCATTTTCGTTTGCGGAAACCCTGCATGTCCAACTCAATTCCACCAATCTGGTCTAGGCACACCCTAAGTAAGAGAGAAACTTGCAGGCATTAGCCTCCATACTTACAATCTTGCTGATGATATCCAATTTATACTCTTGATGTTTTTTTTTATTTGATGATGATCATCATAATTTTTACCTTGGAACCCCTTTTTTCATTTTTTACATGTATATATTAACTGTTAAAATATTCTCTGATATAAAGTCCACATCCTTAGCTGAACCCTCCAACTTTGTTGGGTTGGGAACAATAGACAATAAATCTAAACTGATTTGGTGCAAGTAACAGTTATTGAATAAATGAATTAGAATTCAGTAAATGTAAGGGTTATACATGTAAATGTGCAAATATTTAAGTTTATTATGAATGTAATAAAAAAATGTATTGACATTTGGTATGATTACAAGATCTTCAATGAATTAAAATTCAAATACTAGTTTTAACTGTAGTAAAATTGTGCAAATTATTTGATGGATATAACATGCTACTCTACTCTTGCTGTTTAGATGTGTGCCACAATTACATGCTTCACTTGGTCAAGAACAAAATGGATATCTCAAGTTTTAAAGTTCAGGTTGAGTAGTAATAAATTCAGTTAAATGAGATTGTTTGATTTGCTATTATAGCTTTAATTTTTGATTAAATATATACGCAATAATTTAGGAGTCTAATTAGCTATTTAATCATGCTTATTGCTGACCACAATAGTCTCTTAAGGCTTAAGGCCACTGCATGCTCATACTGAGCTAATTTTCAAATATTTATTGACAACAGAATACGATAGGGCAACTTTGCATGACTAAACAGGTGTTTAGACCCAATAATTACTAAGGTTACTACCGGTATATTTATACCTGACATTTGACCCTGATGAGTTTCTGTAATTAAATTCCACAATAAATCATTTGTTCACATTATATAAACTTCTCCTAATTACAGTAAAATCAAGCTGATTATCATTCTATTATTGCCATAATGATATTCAGGAGAACTTCTGTTTGTACTTCATAGATTACTATGAAGTACAAACAGAAGGCCCTTTAGTACCATTTGAGACAATGGGTAGTGTTAATGATGTGTGGTTACCTGATCATGCCATGGGGGTAGTAAGAGGTAGCGTGTCCGTCTGGTTCAAACACGGCCAGGACAGTGGGGTTCTCCTCTGCGTCCTCCAGCACTATATAAGTGTACAGGCCCTGATCTACTGACGAGATCGCCACTGCCACACGACCTGATGGGTAACTGATGATACAGTTAAGATCATCTTGTTTCATTTGGAGAGTAAAATTTGTTTTTATTATCACCAAGTATAAAAGATTCAACAAAGAGAATTTTGAAAAAAGAGAAAAACTATGAAATTAATATTTATTTTTTTATGTAAATTATCACAATAAGTCTTTAGAATTTAGTGCAAAGGATACAACACAGTGCCAGTTCCGTCTGGGAAAATTGTAAGAAACTTGCTGCCATCTTCATAAAACTTTTGTATTAATCCCCTATCTCTGTGAGTCTGGAGTGACAGAAGACAAGGATCACCTCAATCAGTGCATCAACCAATCAAGAATCAAACTATTTTATGAAAAGTCAATTGACTTTAACCTTTGTATTCATTATTTTTTTAAATTAATATCACTAATTAACAAGATTTTATTATATCAGTCAACAAGATTTTATGGACCTTTTAAAAATGGATGAAACTGCAAATCATGATGGGAAGGAAGGATGTTACCTTCTGCGGGTCTGTGGATGGGGTCTGCAGTGGCTGAGGCTCAAACACTTCTGTATCCTGGTCATTGTCCAGTAGGGGGCTGGGCGGCCTCAGGGTCCAACCCTCCTCCAAACACTTCTGCGACGACAACTGGAAGTTTATGGTTTTCATCTGCCTGGCAACTATAGCACCAATCTTGTGTTAATTACATTTAAATAATTGATTCAAGGAATAATGATTTAATGTTTTCTTACTGGAATCTAGATCTGTCAGGTAAAGATATAGTGAGAAAGACAGTAAATATAAGTACCGGTAATAGTCCTAAGGAAACATGGTTTGTAACTTGTGTCTTATCGGCATTGACATCTCAAATTGACATGACAAATCTAATTATAAAATTAGTCTCAAGAATATGTCAAAAATGTAATATAAAAGGAAGAGAAAAAGCATGGATTGTGGGACACATGCTGGTGCACTGAATAACGTTATATTCTGTGTAGTTGTGATAAGGCAAGTGTGTTGCTTATATGTGCATTATGAGGATATATAGTGACGGCAAAGGTGTATAGCAACATGCAAGGTATACCGGGGGTGTTACCACAAAGTAATACATTACAATGAATTCATGAAGTTTCTGGCAGGTTTATGTGGTTTGGACTATAACTTGTTTATACATGTATTTATCAAGGGGATGCATATGTGGATATGTTGAGACTAATAATGGGAACAGTTGACTGGAAGCTGCAGGACATAAACTGGATAAGTGCTCTATAATATATAAATCACAGTAACCAATGGTACAACAGCTAACCTTTATTCTCTATGACAATTCAAGCCTGGAAAGGAAGGAACATAGGGATATATCAAAAGCAGGTAAATGCACTGAGTACTGAACATACAGAGGGACACCGTGTTACCTTTGGGCTGTAATGCTGGTGATGGCAACATATGAACCGGTATGTTGTAGTCAGGGTCCACTGAAACATTAGCCAGGACTTCTACATTTTATTACTTATAATTGGAATAACTGTAAGAGGAATGAACATCATAGAAATACAGAGTTTCCAGAGGTACATCAGTACCTCTAACCCCTACAAGGGCCACTATCCCACTGCCCCCACTGCCCCCTACTCACTGCCAGGGCCACTATTCCTACTCACTGCCAGGGCCACTGCCCCTACTCACTGTCAGGACCACTGCCCCCTACTCACTGCCAGGACCACTACCCCTACTCACTGTCAGGGCCAGTACCCCTACTCACTACCAGGGCCACTACTCCTACTCACTGCCAGGGCCAGTACCCCTACTCACTACCAGGGCCACTACTCCTACTCACTGCCAGGGCCAGTACCCCTACTCACTGCCAGGACCACTACTCCTACTCACTGCCAGGGCCACTACCCCTACTCACTACCAGGACCACTACCCCTACTCACTGCCAGGACCACTACCCCTACTCACTGCCAGGGCCAGTACCCCTACTCACTGCCAAGACCACTACCCCTACTCACTGCCAGGGCCAGTACCCCTACTCACTGCCAGGACCACTACCCCTACTCACTGCCAGGGCCACTACCCCTACTCACTACCAGGGCCAGTACCCCTACTCACTACCAGGGCCACTACCCCTACTCACTGCCAGGGCCACTAATCCTACTCACTGCCAGGGCCACTACCCCTTCTCACTACCAGGGCCACTACCCCTACTCACTGCCAGGGCCACTACCCCTACTCACTGCCAGGGCCACTGCCCCCTACTCACTGCCAGGACCACTACCCCTACTCACTGCCAGGGCCAGTACCCCTACTCACTGCCAGGACCACTACTCCTACTCACTGCCAGGGTCACTACCCCTGCTCACTGCCAGGGTCACTACCCCTACTCACTGCCAGGGCCAGTACCCCTACTCACTACCAGGGCCACTACCCCTACTCACTGCCAGGGCCACTACCCCTACTCACTGCCAGGGCCAGTACCCCTACCCACTGCCAGGACCACTACCCCTACTCACTGCCAGGGCCAGTACCCCTACTCACTGCCAGGGCCACTACTCCTACTCACTACCAGGGCCAGTACCCCTACTCACTACCAGGGTCACTACCCCTACTCACTGCCAGGGCCACTACCCCTACTCACTACCAGGGCCACTACCCCTACTCACTGCCAGGGCCACTAATCCTACTCACTGCCAGGGCCACTACCCCTTCTCACTACCAGGGCCACTACCCCTACTCACTGCCAGGGCCACTACCCCTACTCACTGCCAGGGCCACTGCCCCCTACTCACTGCCAGGACCACTACCCCTACTCACTACCAGGGCCACTACCCCTACTCACTACCAGGGCCATTACCCCTACTCCCTACCAGGGCCACTACCCGTGCTCACTACCAGGGCCACTACTCCTACTCACTGCCAGGGCCACCTCTCCTAATCACTGCCAGGGCCACTGCCCCTACTCCCTACCAGGGCCATTACCCCTACTCACTGCCAGGGCCACTACCCCTTCTCACTACCAGGGCCACTACCCCTACTCACTGCCAGGGCCACTACTCTTACTCATTACCAGGGCCACTACCCCTACTCACTACCAGGGCCACTACCCCTTCTCACTACCAGGGCCACCTCTCCTAATCACTGCCAGGGCCACTGCCCCTACTCCCTACCAGGGCCATTACCCCTACTCACTGCCAGGGCCACTACCCCTTCTCACTACCAGGGCCACTGCCCCTACTCACTACCAGGGCCATTACCCCTACTCACTACCAGGGCCACTACCCCTTCTCACTACCAGGGCTACTACCCCTACTCACTACCAGGGCCATTACCCCTACTCACTACCAGGGCCACTACCCCTTCTCACTACCAGGGCCACTGCCCCTACTCACTACCAGGGCCATTACCCCTACTCACTACCAGGGCCACTACCCCTTCTCACTACCAGGGCCACTACCCCTTCTCACTGCCAGGGCCACTACTCCTACTCACTACCAGGGCCATTACCCCTACTCACTACCAGGGCCACTACCCCTTCTCACTACCAGGGCCACTACTCCTACTCACTGCCAGGGTCACTACTCCTACTCACTACCAGGGCCATTACCCCTACTCCCTACCAGGGCCACTGCCCTACTCACTACCAGGGCCATTACCCCTACTCCCTACCAGGGCCACTGCCCCTACTCACTACCAGGGCCATTACCCCTACTCACTACCAGGGCCACTACCCCTTCTCACTACCAGGGCCACCTCTCCTAATCACTGCCAGGGCCACTCTAAAGATCTAAGGTCATCAAATTCAGTTGGGCATCATTTTGTAATAATAATACAATAATGATAATAATGATATGACCATGTCTCTTGGTCCTGCTACCAATACCAGTGTTTTAGTAACAGTGTCATTAACTACAGAGCTACCACATATATATTACCAATATCTAACGTAGCTTCTTTAAATAAAAATACCCACGTAATTAACAGACAGATGTATCAGAGTTAATGTGACAACTATATGTGACAAATCCAATGTACATAAAGTCAACGTGTACAACAGATATAATTTAACTATTGGCGGATGATCAAATAACTTGTTTAGTCAATCATGTTTTATAGTTAGCATTATGCACAATTTATCAACAAACATTTGTATCCATTTTGTTACTGACCAAATTAATATTTTAAAGAAAAAGAGAAATAAAATGAACATGTTATCTGACTGTTCATGTGAATTAACACTAGTGTACATGTGGACATGTATCTAACAAATGATTGTAAATCTTGTGAAAACCTGTCCAAAAAAGCCAGTGTAAGTCTGTAATCAGTGATATGATATGGTGAGTGTGATCATGCCATATTTCTTGGTTTAAACCCTTGCATACCTACAAACTTGTTGTAATTATTATGGTAAGTACTGGCATAGGACTGAGGCTTGTCCCATAGAGGTGTACATGGGATGGAAGGGTCTTTACAGCAAATAAGAAAAATAATCAAAAATAAGTGCAGCAAACTTTCATAAACTACAAACATTTATCATATGATTATGCGAAAAGTGTAATAGATTCTCATTCCATCGACTGTATTCTATTCACTGAATAATCAAGGTAAACAAATATATCATCAGTAAAAAAGAACAAGTTACACAAAAATCAAGTCAAATTAATAAAGTAATCTTTAAACTAATGAGGTGATATATGGCCATGCTTACACTGGTAGAAGTTGCTTGGTCCGCCTCCTCCTCCTCCTCCTCCGCCTCCGCCTCCTCCTCCTCCACCTCCACCTCCTCCACCAAGGCCTCCGCCAAGCCCCGTCATGGCTGCTTGCTGACGAGCCAACTCACGCTCACGCATCCTGAATACACACATAAACAACAATTACTAAACTGTCTACTCATGAAATGAGCAATGATAAATAGTGCACAAATATCTAAAGCACTCTGACAAATACTAAAACAGAAATGCATTAAAAAGCATTCATATATAAATACTCTAATTGGATATAAGGTTAATTATATGTCTTGTGGATGGCTGTATCTAGAGGTGGGAGCTGTGTGGGGATCCTCTCCAATATATAAACACTAAATGCTCAGGAACACAACTACATAGAAAATGGTTCCAAATAAATGTGTTTTTTTGACAACATAAATAAAGTAAATACTGATAAATTCATGGGTAAAATGTTTGGGTATATTCAACCACACATTTTAATATAAGTTTTCTGTTTTAAGTCATTATTCATGTTAAAATATTAACTATTAATAATGTATTGTTGGTTTACATATTGCTAAGTGTACAAGTACATTAGTGTGTTGTATGTCAGTGACAAATATTACACATTATAATGTAGCTTATCATTTTTAAAGTACCTTTAAAAATAATATGTAATTGAGATGACATTAATGGAACATAAACTTTGGCAAGGTCAGGGTGAACTTTTGCTAAGATGACCTGGGGGTTAGGAACTGAGAGACCACAGAAAAATGTATCTTGTTTCTTTTCACTGCTAAAACCTTTTATTTCACTCCCCTCAAATATGCTAGGTGTTTTTACAATGGGAAAATTTTAACAATTTTGGTATTGAGACATTTCATTCTAAAATTGATATATATTTTGCCAAATACTGCATTATATCATAATATATGCTGTTTGTGTGACATACTTGACATATTCTCCAATTTAAACACCCTCCTCCATTTATTTCTTTTAGAGTTGATAATTTGAGAAACAAGTTTTTTTTCTGTCATGGCCTTTTTGTGCAGAGTACATGACACCATACCGCTTGTCCTTGGAAAGTTTTTTCTTTTTAGCTTGTTGAGCTTTTTCATAGGTGATCCTTGCTAAGTGTGCTATTTTGTCTGAGTTCCTTCGACTTGAATTTGACAAAAAACCAGAGAATATGCAACTAAAATATTGGTACAACTAAAGCAACCTTAATCAGTTCATTATTTTCCTCTGGGTGAGGCGACATGCACATTTCAGTTGATCACACAAGATTTTGAGGATTTATAAATCTTTACTGCTCCCCCACACGATATTACTATATATACAAAGGCATATATTGAATGAATGGCAAATGTCCACATGGGCAAAATGTGATGTCAGGCTGAAAGTAAGAACTGACACAGTATAATGAGATATATTTACAATCACATGAACAAGGTGAACAAAGATCTCACAATCATGTTTATGGCATGATTGCATACAGATTTGCTTGTACAGAATACAGATCAAGAAATGTAAACTCACAAGCTAAGCTTAAAAGTGATTCCTACAAATTCTACACAGAAAACTTTTCACTATCTCCTGATATATCTCACCAAATAGTAACAATAGAGCCGATCATTTAATAAATATCAATTGATTTAGGGGTAAGTTATCAAACTCCTTAATTGCAAACCTAATAAAGCTGCATCTTAGGCCCCTACAGGTTCTTGGGAAGAAATATATTTTCATCATTGACTCAATTAAGTAACGCTTGATAGTTCAATAAAGCCAATCAATTCAAGATATTTCTATTTTATTCAAGTTAGAAAACCACATTTATCACATGGCAAAAAGGGGTGACTAGACCCAGGATAGACCTGAGACTCTGACACTTACCGTTGAGCTGCGCGTTCCTTGGCCGCCCTTCTGGCCTGCTTGCTGCCATGAGGTGCGTGGGGGGCAATGTCTATCATTTTGTCTGCATTGTACTGCTCATGCAGTGGGTGGGTAATCATAAACTGTACAAACTCCCTGTAATCATCACAGCAGTATAAATCCTGTGGTGACTTCATTTTTTGTTCCTCTAGTGTTGGAAATGTTTTCACATTTTGCCCACAGAATTCACATATACCCTCAAACATGTTAGCAGGTGTGGTGGCGCCCCCTGGCTGCAAATCTCCTTCCATCATATCCTCCCCTTCCTCCACATCAAGGTCCTTCTGCTCAGACTCACGGCTATACTGCAAGTTTCCAACCAACTAAGTGTTAATTTCATAATCTCAGACAAATTTCTTTTCCACACTTCTTTTCTTTCGAGAGTGTTTTGAATTTTCTTTTGATAAAATAAGTTTTATCTTGGGTTAATTACCACATAACATATTAAATATTCAATACATTTTTTTGTATTGATTAATGCTGAAAGTCAAGTGTGCTGTCTGATCATTTTAGGAAAAAGAAATCTGGATCTGGAAATATGATACTTTATTTCCATGTGTGCAGTCAGTCATACAGTGCATAGTAAGCAGCATTTTAATACACACTCAGTAAGCATCCATTAATGTATGCACATTGTCAGAGTGTGATATGCACCAGTTATGCATGACAGCTAAAACTCATGAGATGTTAGGTTTAAAAACTAAAAAAGGTAAACTTAGAGATTGCATAAAAGATCTGATGACAAAATGCACATATGAAAATGAAGCTCTTATTTGAGGGTATATGAACATAACTATACATTGCAGAGAAAACAAAATTAAAGACATCAAAGCCTGAGAGAGATAGCCTGAGATTAATATTGTGCTGAGATGAGGCAGTGGCAACTCATAGGCTGAAAGAAAGGGTTTATTAAGTACATGCATATTATAAGAGATACCAAAGCCTTGCATAAAATGTCAAGAAAAAAAACTGTCAATAGTACAAAGCAGAGACTGAAAAACATTGTAAATCTTTCAAGGCAGATTAATCAGTAGTGATCAGTGCATGATACAGTGTGCATTTCTATAAGTAAATGTGCTTCAGTGTAAATTATGACATTTGAGTATATATAGCTAACTACTGCAGATGAACATGATGAATGTTTTAACTTTGTCCAAATCATGAATACCTTTCACTCTAGTGTGCATGAATATAGCCACAGTGTAAATATTGCTATATAGTGAAAGGTGAATGGATTGTATGAGTGGTGAGTGTATGATGTAAATGGTGAGTGTATTATGTGAATGGTGGGTGTATGATGTGAGTGGTGAGTGTATGATGTGAGTGGTGAGTGTATGATGTGAGTGTATGCTGTGAATAATAAGTGTATGATGTGAATAGAGAGTGTATGATGTGAGTGATGAGTGTATGATGTGTATGTTGAGTGTATGGTGTGAATGGTGAGTGTATGGTGTGTATGGTGAGTGTATGATGTGATTGTATGATGTGAGTGTATAATGTGAGTGTATGATGTGCATGGTGAGTGTATGATGTGCATGGTGAGTGTATGATGTGCATGGTGAGTGTATGATGTGCATGGTGAGTGTATGATGTGCATGGTGAGTGTATGATGTGCATGGTGAGTGTATGATGTGCATGGTGGGTGTATGATGTGAGTGGTGAGTGTATGATGTGAGTGGTGAGTGTATGATGTGAGTGTATGCTGTGAATAATAAGTGTATGATGTGAATAGAGAGTGTATGATGTGAGTGATGAGTGTATGATGTGTATGTTGAGTGTATGGTGTGAATGGTGAGTGTATGGTGTGTATGGTGAGTGTATGATGTGATTGTATGATGTGAGTGTATAATGTGAGTGTATGATGTGCATGGTGAGTGTATGATGTGCATGGTGAGTGTATGATGTGCATGGTGAGTGTATGATGTGCATGGTGAGTGTATGATGTGCATGGTGAGTGTATGATGTGCATGGTGAGTGTATGATGTGCATGGTGAGTGTATGATGTGCATGGTGAGTGTATGATGGTGGTGTTCCCTGTACCTGCAGTATCTGAGGTGGTCCTATACTGGGCAGAGTGCCTGCCTCCATCGCTGAGGTATCAAACTCAGCCCCTCTCATGTCAACATGACCTTCATCATCTGTGAACTGAGCCCATAAGTCATTTCATCATTAGTTTACCACAGACTTGTTCATATTTGTATCATTTTGTTTTAATTTCATGGACATTAAAGTGTTTAGTTTTGTATCTTGTTTTAGGTGTGATGTGAGACACAAATATAATAAAATACAAGTTTGATTGCCTCAAACATAATTGATATTTTCTGATAAAATTACTACAGTGAAAAATAAATGTTTTAACCATGCAGGATAATCTAAAATTACAACAAATCCAAGTCAATACTCCAATTCAAATTGGCAGACTCATAAATAAATTCATTCCCTTTAATGTTACACCAGAAGCCAACAACACTTACATCAGAGTCACTGCTGCTACTGATTTCCAAGATTGGAATACCATAAGTATCATCAGCAAATGGGTGTGGCACTGCTCCCTCAGAAAATTCACTTTGATTTGTTGTTGTCTCCATCTTGGTTGATTTTTTCGACTTTTCTGAAAGAGGTTTTTCACTTGCTCTACTCCTTGAATGCAATGTACCTATAATAATAAAATATAAATAGAAACTGAGCACATGATTTATATAAATTTGAATAAGGATTTATTCATTCTAGCTGGACCATTATATATATATATATATATATATATATATATATATATATATATATATATATATATATATATATATATATATATATATATATATATATATATATATATATATATATATATATATATATGCACTATGTCGCTATATTACTAAGCATATCTCACCATCTTTGATGTCATCTCCATCCCCAAATATATCCTCATCTTCTTCATCATCTTCTTCATCTAATGGAAACAGTAATATAATATAGACCTTGGACTTACTGAATACAAACTTCAAATTTAACTGTTATGATTATAATAGTTATGGCTTTTGATGAGAGCCTATTTTTAAAAAAAAGATTTTCTTGTTCATCTGCATAAATTTTGAAAGTTGCAATACTGATCAAATATAAAATACATAAATTTTTCAGGTTATCAGATTAACCATATATATTTATTAAAAAATCTGGATTGTAATCATGGTAAACATTATAACATTTACCTAGTGATGGTTTGGTGGATTTCTTTCGTATCATTCCCTTACTGGCAGGTGTTATGGAGGCGCCACGGGATGCTGGTAACTCATCATATAGTGTGAAATCTGTCTGGCAATCTACTGAAATCATCGTCACTTCACGCCCATCATAGCTCTTCATTTTTTTCACCTCACCTCTTGATATAGACCCTGACCTACAAAAAATGAAAAACAATTTGGAACTATCAACATGCTTCCTGACAAATGCTTAAGTTAACTTTATGATATACCAAAAGCCGATTGTGATCCATCATCTTGCCCCACCAGAAAGAGCATACCAGAAGTGCACCCAAAAAATCAGAAGAGCAACTTAAAGCTCTCATAAATCCAACCATTACAAAAAAAACAAGATGGTTACACGCAATCACACTCTGCAAAAGAAATGATTATAATGGATATGTACCTGTCATCCTTTGAGAACGATACCGCCCTCTGAGATGTTCTGCTGGTCGTCCTGGGGTCTTTGTCCTCCTGTATCGTTTCTCTCCTGTACCCCAGTACACGGGGATAACGTGTTCCCCTCTGTGTCTGCTGACGTGTCGACTCTGCTACAACCATAAAATCAAACAAACTTCATACAATGCCAATATCAATCAGAATCATTAAATATTATACTCTATTTCTATGGATGTTTTGTAACTGAAAGTGGAGGCATGCATACCCACTGTAGCACTGTTTATGCTATCAGGTGTGTTGTGCCCACTGATGTATTCTCCGTCTGACACCAGCACCTCTCCATCTTTCCCTATTGGAGGCAGAGGGTCTCGCCTATTGAGATCTGATGCTACATCTGACCGACTGCTCACGCCTGATGAAGGTCTACTTGACTGAACTGGTCCCAGTCCAGGCTGGGAACGTTGGGATCCTGCTGATCCCCTAGATTTACCACCAGTTCTTGGTCGACTTGATCCAGTATAGGGACGGCTCTTTTCTATTTCTGATGAATGGTCATGTACACTACTGTAACCATCTAAATTTGTTTTTACTTCAGATGTCTCTGCCATCCTTAGGCCTGTTTATGTTTAGAAGAGGACTACATTAAGATGATTCAGATTTTGATCTCCACCTACAACAGAACAGATATGCCCAATGAAATGAAACACACATCAAAAAGCAAACTTTATATTGACAAGGTTATGTTTAGTACAAAGAATCCTTGACTTACGTGAATAATTTGCCCAAAAAATGCTAAAACCATGAATACATTACATTATTAATTTCAAAATGGGATGTCAAAGAAATTTTGATCATTTTCAGAGGAATCATCACAGAATTCTTCAGAATTGAGACAACTCTTACAAGATTAACCTGATATACAGTGACCGTTAATTAGATTCGGACATTTTCATGTTTTTCGTTCCTGATTTTCACAAAACCTTTCAAAACTGAGTAAAAAATGCTTACATCGACAGTAGATCATTAATTTTATATGTGTGTAGGGTAAGTTTGATACATGTTCAATATGTACAGAAATATCGGGAAAATGACGCATTCAGCAAACCTGCAGTTTGTCCCAGTTCTCCATTGAGTTATACAATGATGTTCGTTACGTCATCACTTCTGATGTTGCTTGACATTGACACGATCATTCATGCCGTGAAAACAAATAAACACTTTTAAAGTTTTGAAAGTCAGTGGAATTACAAGATGACGTGTGAGACACAACATTCATCTCAATTGCAATTAGTACAGCAAGGTATGCTAGATGTTTGACTGTGTTAAAAATGTCCGAGTTTCATCTGCCGGTTTCAGACAGTTGCCGGTCACTGCAGATGTTCACTATGATAATTGATATGTAACAAATGAGTGATGCCAATGGCAATGGTGATGATACTGCTTGCCCCAAGTGTACAGTCTGGCAAAACAAAACTTGTCACAAGATACTAATGGTGGATTGACTTTGCCAGAAAAATATAATTAGCAACTTATACTCGGTGTAGTCTATATATTTAAAATCAACTCGTCTTTGCACTCAGTCTGAACTGAAGACTGTGAATGTGTGTGTATGTGACATGGATAACTTCGGTTCAGTACAATGCATGTGCTTGCCTTTATTATTGCCGGAATCAATATAAGTATAGGAGCAGTTTTCTGCGTCGATTGTGAATAGTCTCAACAGCTTGGGTTTCAATGTCGAGGTATTGCCATAATATTTGAAACTACAAGACAAATTTGACAACTTACCATCGAGATTTGTTTGGGTGCTGTGATGGTGATGGTCACATGGGCAAAATAAACTGATTTCATTGGCCAAAATATTAACGGAAATTGAGTTGATTTTTGCAGCATAATAGCCCCTCTTCCTCCACAAATAAAGTAGAAAATTATAATTTGAGCAGATAAGTCGACTAAACATAAGTAAACTTGGCATATTCTGATATTCTATGTCAACATTGATGAATTGCAAGCGATTTGATTGTTTACGACATTCAAAACAAATGGAGGTAATATCGCCCACTGACGAACATTGGACCTGAGTCTACTATTTTATACCTCAGTGATGCGCGTATTTATGCGATTTCGAATGAATACGCGCATGCCGATTATTTGTAAAATATTGATTAGTTTGCGTCGGCCATCTTTAGACTGGTCCCCCATCGAGTGTCAAGAACATCGTGTTTATACACAGATGGCGGCAACCAGTCTATGGCTGTACGCGCCATTTTCGGGTCACGTGACGGGGTCAAATGAGGTGCGCTTTGTTTACAAATGTTTGTAACGATAAATATCTTGTTTCATGTTTCATTTTTTAAAAATACAGTATTGTCTGAGGTATAAAAACAAAACATACACTCGTCGGTCAGCTGTGACCGCGGATTCAGTTCGTTGGTGATGGCGGACGGATACCCTTCGCCTTCGGCTCAGGGTATCCGTCCGCAATCACCAACTCACTGAATCCGCTCACCCAGCTTCCCGACTCGGTATGTTTTGTTATATGATATGTGGGACCAGGGCATACGAAAGTAGTGCTTGATAATTTCCTACTCCCCCTTATTATACATGATAATAACGAGATGCAGATCACATTAGACATAAAATGAATAGTGATATTTAATAGCACAATAATGGCTTGTTTTGTCAAAGTTATTAGAAAAATAATGAGAATAATTGAAGGGACTATATATTGATCTTTGCTATCAGGGGCTCATTTCTATATTGCCATGTTCTGTTCTTTGTTTTCAAGGTAGGTGGCGCTTTAACAGATGCTAGCAAAAAATTTCAATGGTCAACCTCACTTCATACTCTGCTTTTAGAAAGATGAATATTTTTGCCATCTGATAAATATTGTTCAAAATACCCTAGGTCGATACATATATTTTTTATGAATTTTTGAAGGTGAGGCATTTACTATGGTTTTCAATGGGACATAGTAATAGTGGTCCGAGGCCACAGCTTACAACGAAAACTTAAATTTTGCTGATTTTCTTCAAAAACACAAATAATAACATCGAATTTTGATCAGATTTTCGAATTCTGCGGAGAAGTGCAACAAAATGAATCCTCTCACGTAAGTTCTGATCAACTGCTGGTTGTTTAGGCTTGAAAAAGTATCAGTGATTACGAGCAGAAAGAAACAACTCACAGTCACATCATATCTTGAGATTTTGAATAGACATACCAGTGGCAGTGACGTCGACACCCAAGTGAAGTGAAAGTGAAATGAAATCTCCTTCGAGAAGGCTATTTGACCCTATTTTACTCTAGGGACCCTCGGTAGCTGTTAATTTCCTGCCAATAACTTGATAATCTAGCCACATAAATCTGGGGCCAACTTCTCCCAGGGGCAGGGGCCGACTTCTCACGGGTGCCGAATTCACTTAGGGGTCGTCTTCACTTGTTACAGAGATTTTAACCACTCACTAACATGTGACACTATTCTCATGGATCCATCTTCAAAATGGACTTAAAATCCACTGTTTCCAGAGACACTACTCATTTTCCATCGTATTTAAGCTTCCCAACAAAGAGAATTTGACCTCTTGCGATTGTCTGAACATTGCAGTTTTTTTGTTTGATCCATGTCCCTGTCCCCGTCCCTGTCTTTCCCATTCATAATGTTTCTAAATACAGTCTAATATGTTATTTGTAATGTCTTTTGTTCAGTTTTTAACCTGACAATATGCTTCACAGTTTGAAATGGCATTTAAAAGAGTCTAAGGGGGAATTGTCATATGATATCAAAAGTACCTTCAGATCTTAGCTGTCCCCATGAATTAACTAACCGACATATCATCTACTTGTAAAAACTCAATAACAATGGCAAAACAATGTTGAAAATGAAATCAAGAAGAAGAAAAAATGCTTCAAAATTTTAAGCCTTGTAGCTAATATCCAATTGAAGGTAACATGGCTTCTTTGAAACCCATTGCTGGGAATAGAGTTCTTCCTGAGTTGTAATTTAAAAATATATGATGGACAATTCACATTATTCCTTAATACAGTGGATTTCCGGTGGCTTTTGACATTGAGTATAGAAATAGACCGGGTTTCATCTTAATCCAACCAGAAAAATAAAGGTTTCAAATGGTTGATGACAAATCTTGCAAATTTATGTAGATTGAAAAGTAATTAGTGGAAATGTGACTTTTGAAACCTTAATTTGATAATGTGATTATTTTTAACAAAAAAGGTAGAATCATTAGATTGTTGAAGTATTTGTTGTAATGTTTGGTACATTTATTGCAGAAGCCATAGCCATGAAATTGTCACAAACATTAGATTTCAACAGCTTGTCACATCAGCCTAGTGAACCGTTTATACAATATACAATGTTTAAGAGATTTTGTTTAATTTGCACAAATACCCAGCACAATCCAAAATGAAATGGTTTTAAAAATTTACCAGAAAACTGTACAACTGTGATTTTGGTGACAGTTTTAACACATATTAAAATGAATGATTAATCAGATGATTTGTTTCCTCTTTTAGGAATGTAAAAAATCTTCAAAAATTAAATGCAAGGGAATTGGAACTGGGTTTAGCTGGTTCCAAGACATCGTGGCATAATCAGTACAAGGACAGTGCATGGATCTTTGTTGGGGGTCTGCCTTATGACCTTACTGAAGGAGATGTCATCTGTGTGTTTTCTCAGTGAGTAAATACATATTAAATAATAATTCACATGAATGAAATATCATACAAATCTGAAGTCATATTTGTTCATTTTATACCTTTCATTTTCAAAGGTAATGCCAATATCAATTATGTTCAGCATTTATTTTTTTATTTTGAAATATTTGCAGATATGGAGAGATTGTGAACCTGAATATGGTAAGAGACAAGAACACAGGCAAGGCTAAAGGATTCTGTTTCATCTGTTATGAAGATCAAAGGAGTACAATTCTGGCTGTCGACAATTTAAATGGAGCCAAGGTGAAAAAATCATTCTTTAAAGTATTCAAATTAACCCTATCAATTTGGCTGATTCTGTTTTTTTAAATAAGGTTGTTTACAAATGTCATTCTCCTACAGTTGCTGAATCGTACTTTGAGAGTGGACCATGTCCAGGATTACAAACCACCTAAAGATCATGGAGATGAAGATGAAGTGACCATGAAAATACGCACAGAGGGCGTGGCCCCAAAAGCACCACAAGCAGTCTCAGAGGAAGAGAAAGAAGAGGAGCTGCAAGAACAGGCACAACCTCACAAGAAAGGTTAGGTTAACCTTGTATCTGTACCACACCTTTAGTCTCAAAATATTCATCTTTATTGTGTTTTTGTTTTAGTCAGCTTGTTAAAGTACAAATAATTTGTATTAGAATTATTAATTGTGTGTAATTTACTCAAATTTCAGTCATTCACATAATTTAAACAGTTAGCTTTGTTTTACAGAAAAGAAAGAAAAGAAAAAAAAGAAGAAAGAAAAGAAGAAAAAAAGAAAAAGGCAGTCTTCAGAATCTTCAGATAGCAGTTCTCAGGATTCAGAAGTAAACAATAGACAAAGTTCACACCTCAAATTAAAGAAAGAAAAGGATGACCCAGCATATTATAAATATGCTAACAATGGAAACACAGAGGATTATAAACATTTTACAGATGTTAAAGTAAAGAGAGAAAAATCACCAGAGGAGAACAGAAAGTCAAGAAGTCCAGATGAGAGAGACAGAAAAAACAGAGATAGATACAGAGCAGAGAATAAATATGAGGACAGATCAAGGGAAAGAGGGAGTGGGAGGGATCGTGACCGGGATCGCGACATGGGAAGGGATCGAGACCGGGGAAGAGACAGAGAAAGGAGGGAGGGTGATGCAGAGAAGAGAACAATAAATGACAGAAGTCGGGAAACCACTAGAGATAGGAGTAGAGATAGAAGCAGTAGAAATCATCAAGATCGGTCAAGAGAGAAGCATCGTCCAAGGTCCCGGTCCAGATCAAGGGGACGAGATAGAGATTATCGACGGTAGACATATCAAAGTATATAATGGCAGATGATTTTCTTCATATTACTCTCAATCAATACCCTTGTGTCAATTCATGTTCATCAATCACAAATGTAAAGGTATTTCAGAGAAAAATAAAATATTTTTATTGGATTGCTCTATTATTTTTATCAGAACTATCTTAAATTAGACCATCCTGAGTTGACCCTGTTATTATGAAATTTCTATGATTATCATTAATATTAAAAAAACCATTATTGTTATAATCACAGCAGTCAAGACAATAGTGTGAGACAATGGCAATTATTTAAATCAATCAGAGAGCAGCTAACAGATGTTTACAAGAAGTGTGGCTGGAAGTGGCGATCAATATCACGAGTGACTTTCTCAGTCACAATGATAATAGTGAAAATCATTAACAAACGAGGAAAAAAATGTTCAAATTAATTGACAACAGGGTCATTTGGAACACCATCATTTGGTCATTTGGTTTAGTCTACTATATTGGCATATCTAATAATGTATGCCATGAGACCAGCTTTGTTTAAAATTTGGATAAGCATTTCAAGTATCGTTAATTCACACAAATCTGCAACATGAAAATTTGCCATTCATTTGCTGTTTATGGCAGCCATCTTGTCAAGGGGATTATTGTATTACTAGGTTATCAGAGTCAAGTTATAAATAAATCCCAGAATAAGTGTTTCAACATTTTGATTGACTGTAAACACAGCAGATATTATTATCTAGGTCACCTAGCCACAATAAATGTCAGCCCAGAAAGTTTTGGATGCCTTCATATCAAAGATAAAAGGCATCCCTTTGATCATATTTGACCATGGATGTCAAGGTCAAAGGTAACATGACTAATAAAAGTATGACGAAGCACAGCTATGACATGACATTTCTGTATACCAAGTTTTAATTTCCTCTTGTGGTTGCTGAGATATGCTCTCTACAAAATTTGAGACCTCAAGGTCACTGCACTAAGGTCAATGGTGACTTCACTAAGATTTGAAGGAATCTGAATCTTCACCTCTCTATCTCTGCATAAAATATGAAACATATATTACTGGTAGTTTTGGATTTTTAAAAGAAATGTTGACATACGGACAGACAGTCACATTTTCCCCACTTCTAAAGCTCTGAGACTTCAAAGAAGTGAGCAGAGAGAAATTCTCTATATAATTCTCCCTATCTGCTCTCCCATATACGTTGCATTTTTTTAGCGCTGCGATCGTATTTGACCCAATTCTTTGCACACGGCACATCCGGCGACAGCCTGTTTGGGGTATTGTTGCCTCTGCCTTTCATCTTTCCATCGTTTTTCTCAGTTTTGCCTTCGTAATACTGACATAACTTACGTAAATTGCAATATACTTCTATAGAGATTACACAACAAACACTCTTTAGCGCTGACATCGGCGTGTCAATGTACGATGTCAGTCTGAAATTTCCCTCCCATCTTGAAGCAAGGCAGGCAGAAGTTTACAACGCAACATCTTTCCTGTCATGCACTGCTCTCTCGCGCCAATTTCGTCATTTTTTCACGGACCAGCTAAAATTCCGGGAGAGCAGATAGGGAGAATTAAAAATTGGTTACCATGAAACAAAGAATAAGAGATTTATATTATAAGAAGATATTTATTTTAATGAAGATACATTGACACTACAATGTATGATCCACATACACTGATAAGCCTTGCTATTTTCACAACTGAGATATATATATTTTGGTCACATCAAATGGTAATGCACACAATAAGTAACTGTTATCTGTTTACCAATTGGACTTGATATCTGATTTTAATATAGGAAGGTGTTTTTGACATGAAGTATAGCATATTTGCCCATATTTTCAAAATGGTTGATGGCCACACAGACCAGTTACTTGGCATAATAAGATCCTGACTGGTGACTAAAGTATAATTAACCAGTTTGTATACAAGATGTAAATGATATGATAATATTGTCAACTTAATTAGTTAGATCCCAACAATAACAATGTTTTATCACAACTTCTGTTAAAATTGCATTTTACAACCATGAAGCAACCATAATCAAAGTCAACATTTAACAAATCTGCCTTTATTCTCATTTTTCACCATGGCAGATAGAAAGACTCTCCATTAAACACTTTACTACCATTCCAATAACCAGTGCACGTTTAAACTTCAAAAAGTCACATTATCAATTTAACATTTCTTTCCTATAAATATATATATAGGTTTTTGAATGAGCTTGGGATCACTGGAATAATATAGACAATCATATGACCATTACAATTAACAAAAAACTGGCTCTTAAATTGAAAATATGATACAAATCTTATTAGCACCTTTCAGAAAGAGTTGAATATATTTATAGGTGTTGTCCAATAAATGAGGAAACAAGTCAAATTCAGGTACAACCCTTTCTATAAACACATTAAGGATTCTTGTTGCATATATGTGAATATCCTCAAGAGAATATAGGGCTCTCTATCCCTTGACAAACATAATGTCATACCTTTGTTTGAGAGAAATCTCTCAGTGTTTAATAGAGGTATTTGATCATACTGATGAATTAAAGAGCACAAACTGCTTTCAGACCCTCAGCCCTCAAATGTGTTCATGATATCTTCATGGCAGCCAGATGTGATTTATTTGTTAAAATAGCAGTACTTACATATATGTCCAAATCGCAATTTGATTCTTGATTGCAGCACCTATTGATTATTGATCTGTAGATTATGTATAAGAAAGTGACGACATCAACATGGCTGACATACTCAAGGACAAGTCCTGCAGCTTATTTTGACATAGGTTTGATCTTTATCTTTACATTGTTTGTCTCAAATATTTCAACTATTTTTTGGAGTTTGCAAGGTTGAAATGTAAACACATCTTGTTCACAATCTCCTGCCATTGTTACTGTGAACACTTCTGATTGGTCAGCGAAAAAGGTGTTGGATATGGGAAAGACATACAAGAAACCACAAATAGAGGGCTGAGGGTAAAAATACTGTGAGAAATAGTAAAAATTGTTCTTATTGAAGGAAGCAATTTCTGTGTCCTCTTTTACATTTATTTGATTTCTATTCAAAACTTGACAGTAGTGACATTCACGTTCAAAAGCATGTTTTGACTTTTTAACCATGTAATTTAAGCCTGACATGGAAATATATAACATTGACTTATCTTACATGCATTTACTTTCAAGTATATCATTTTAATCAGAGTGGGTATATAAATCAAACACATCTTTTATCAATTTAAAGTCAAAGCATATCCATATACTCTATGTGTATTGTGTACAACATAATCAGCAATGTTTGGGAATTCTTTAGTTCACATATTTGGCTGAACAACAAAACGTGGCGAACCTATTTTCCCAGATAGAACTGATATTAGATCACAGTAATTCTCTATGTACAAATCAAATCAAAGCCGAGCAAAACAGCCCCAAAATGTTTAGTTTTTTCTTATGACAACTTGTTATTTTTCCTTTTTAATTTCCTTGAATTACTCCTATTTAGAATGAAGATCTTTTTATAAATAATCTTGATAAGACCTTCCAAATAATTACATTGCTACACATGTCTGAACCAGGAATGTGTATTGAGTATTCAATAGTTTGTACACCTGCTTTTGTTGGATCTCTTGTTTAATTGTGCTTTCACTTATGCAATCATATATTGCTGGCAGATGACTTGCTAGAGCACTTTTTTTCAGAATCTAAGAATTTAGATCCAAAATCAATTTGGTATTTGCAACCCATGAACAGGAATATAGTTATTGCAGTATAAATAGTCATTATCAGTTAGAACTATACTATAACAGTTCAAATTCCTCATCCGTGTCATAGAGTCGATCATCGAGTAGAGCAGCTTCTGTAAAAAAAAAAACATAATCAAAATCTCCATCATATCTCTGGTCAGATGTGTACTATGCTTTAATACATGGGTTGGTGATTTAAATTAACCATCATTTTTAGCAGGAAGAGAAGGGTATTCTATCCTTCAAGACCTTTGTTGTAAGTTGGGTGGAAGGGGTTTGCAGATACCATCCTGTATGTATTTTTGGTTATAAGTGTGATGTTCAGACTTACCAGCCTGTTTGGCAGCAGGGGAGGGTGTGTATGGCTGGAAGGCTGGCCAATGTGCTGGCCTCTGGTTGTAGACTTCAAACATGGGTGTCTTTGCACTTGTGATTATAAATTTCTTCACAGAAATGCACCAATCATCAAATTCTGCTTCTGAGTCACAGAAGAAACCCTAAATAAAATCGGAATACAATAACTTCATGTTGACTATTTGATGAATACATAAAAAGACAATTTTTTCACAGCAATGGCTTTATCTAAAGGTTGGAATCTGCTCTCATGATCTGTTAATGAAGCTTGTTTCATGGTTGTCTAGCTTAGAACAACCCGAAAACAATAGCATAGAGTCTACCATTGTATGTGGTAGAACCAGATTTTCGGTAAAGTGGCAACAGAAGTCATCCAATCACAGCCATTATAAAACTCATCCAAGATATTGATATACACAATGTGGCTGTGCAATATGAAAACAATCCAAGCAATCCCCTGGACTTTATTGTGATAACACTATATGCAGACAATCTAACTCATGAACTAATTAACAGACAGACTGGACATAAATTTAAGTCCCCCTCTTCAACTTTGTTGAGGCGAGGGATAAAAATTTAAATTATCAAATATTATTTCTCCTGTTCTCTTGTTTTTGTATATTGTGCTAGATTATGCTACATACCAAGGCAATAGATGGATCTAACTGCTGGATCTTAAGACGACAGATGTACGGGCAATGGAAACTTTCATCAGTCTCTCCTTGGTTGCTGAGGTCTACATGCAGTTGTGTCACATGCGGATCTAGATAAAGAAGCTCATCCTCTGAAAATAACAACCACCCCAACTTAACATCTCATGAGAAAAAAAATTACAAACAATTTCTTGTCATGAAAAATTCATGGTTGGTATTGGAATCAGTTGTTCTTACCCACAGTTCCTATGAACCAATGAGCATGGTTAGGCTTGCCTCCAATTATTCCTACAGATTGACTGAATGTGAAACATGTCTGAAAAATTTAATCAAAATTTTTCAATTTTTGTCAATAACTTCAAATGTATTTGGGCTATGATAACATTAATCCTGCAATAACTGAATTGTTGACATGAATACATGTTTCATATAAATATACACCTTTTTGCTAAATATAGACTCTGTTCCAAGGTGATTTTATCTGAATTCCATCTGATACTTTATCTCTAAGATCTGCCCTTTCACTACAATATAGATTGATGTATAATATACCAAGACTGTTCACTGACCCTGAGGCTGTTAATGTAGACGGGGTTGATATCAGACAGCCCCAGTCTGAGGGGTATAATAAGCAGGAGGGGTTTCCATCCTTTACACCTGTCTTCATGCTCTGTATCTGCATCCACACCATTAGATATATTGGGCTTGTTGGGGCTTCCGTCCCTCACTCTGCTGGTCCGGACGCGACCCTTGCAATCATCACACTGGCACCGACACAGGGTCTCTGTCAAAACAAAAGGCTTCATTCCCATATTTGGATAGAAACTTTTAAATCATGCAAGCAGAATTGCCTGTTACAAACACTTTGTTATATTTTTAAAACAATTCAGCATAACATTCCTTCCAAAATGCAATAATTATTGTTTTGACCAATTGCTCAAAGTATTGTTGGTAAAATTTCTCTGAACTGAAAACACAATTAATCCCTATAATAGGCCAATTACAGCTCACTACTATATTCCCCCACTGAAAACAACATACCAGAAGTTCACAAAAAGTGTGCCAAAAAAATCTCTATAATTCAATGAAATAACTCATGATGGCAGTATATTTGATGCTTACTTATATCCTCTGTGATGACCGTATTGTCCATTGCCACATGTATAGCCACAGAACTCCACTCGTCATAGACTGCCAGCTTCCTAAACACACCAACGCAACAATCAACAATGATCAGTTACTCCATGTCATATCCACTTATCAGTCATTCAAAATACTGTACCATAATTAAGTGCTGGAGAAACAAATCCTTGTTACTTAATTTTATTTTATTTTTTTTCATTTCAAGATTTTAAGGCAAAGTATTTACTGCTGTTTTTAATACTGTGATGGTTTTTTCACATATTACTTAAGTTATTATACAAACAAAGGAAAGCATACTTGAGGACTTGAGCTATTGTATTTGGACCGAACCACTGTCCAACTGCTTTGCCCTCTGATGCTCCCATACTTGCTGCAATATTGAGTACACAAATGTTAATATTATAAATACTTTTTTTAGAAGATAAATTATAAATGCAAAAAATGTAGACAGGAAAATATTTATCAAGTGCTGGATTGAGATTTTACACAGAAAAGGTCGGAGAGCAGACAACTTATTATACATTTACTGAGAACACACTTTTTTTTCACTCTGCCAGCAAAAGATACTAATAATTGTGGGAATGTTAGGATTGGGTAGTGTATGAAAATGGTACAATTTTGAACACTGCTCCAGTCCCTGTAGGGACCCTCACAGCATTAATGAGGTTTATATAAGGTGGTAATTGTTTAAACTGAGATATTACTGCCAGCCATTGAATATACTTACCTATTTGGTGTATGGAGTAGCAGCAACTTCTCTTGTCTTGGAATATGCGAAGAATTTCATGATATCTGGGATCATATTTATCTGGCTGCCAGCGCCAGTCTGTTTAAAGAAAAAAAATCATATTTTTTATTCAGAATCGAACATGGTAATTATTTCATTGATAAATTTTAATTTTATTTATCTACTAGACTATCAGTAAGCATTTTACATTTTTGACTAATACTGTGTTTGAAAACATCAATTAACTGGGGTCAGCAGGTTAGGTGATGAAGGGAGATGCTTAATGGCTTTGATTGGGAGGTATTGCCTTGCTTTACGTGTGGAAGGGAAATGCTTAATGGCATTGATAAGGAGATATTGCCTTATTTAACGTGAGAAAGAGGATGCTTAATGGCTTTGATAAGGAGATATTACCTGATCTTATTTGGCATTGTAATTTTGACGATGTTCAGTGTAAGGAATAAATTTTTCCGTCTATGCTCTTCGTCAAAAGAAGCCAAAATTGTCTTATCGTCCTGTTGTCTGATGTCAGTCATAGTATTATTATCAAAATGATCATTTTAGTTGTAATATTGAAATTTCTTCAGTTTACCAACTGTTTTCACTATATTAAGATATGAGATGTATTGGTGGATAAGTGTACCTCTGGAAAGGTGTCTGTCAATGAGGGCCTGAGCTAGCATCATCTGTCCACACCTCAGCATACAGCCCCAGCCTGTGTCACCTGCTGGACCACCTTGCCCACCTGCAAAATACATAAGCTAATCTATATACTTGAAAAGAAAATTTACACTTGATTCAATTGATTGTATGAACTAGTCAACACAATAGGTGACTTTGTGTAATCTTGATACAGACTAATTGCAAATAAAGAATCTTTTCATGAATCTAGGATTATCTGTTTAAAGATGGCTCACCGATTGGGGCAAATCCTTTTCTGTATGTAAACCATAATCGAGATTTCACATCGGCTTTGATGTCATCCAGATCTGAATGAGACAAGGCATATATTTTAATTCAGCATGTGTAAGGAAATGTTTAATTTACTTGTAGTTAACTTAAATTAATGCAGTTCCTTATCCTCATTATATCAAAAGGGATAGAATCAATTTATTTTCCTTATTATGTCAAAAGGATGGGATCAATTTATCAGATCAAATGTGCATTTATATCTCAACCTGAGAGCTTTAGTTACTGACCACAGAGGGCAATAGTAGCTTTAGTTACTGACCATAGAGGGCACTGTACTGTCTGCCAAGAATCCACACAGGTTCTTCTGTTCTTGGGAAGTCTTCATACTCCACAATTCCAGCTTCATAGGTCATAGATTGGATAAAAGAAGCTGTAACCAATTAATCATCATTATTAATTAAATAATTCATTTGTGCAGTTCAAAATGTTACATACATTTATTCTGATATTAATCTCTGTCTTCATGTCATAGGAACTAGTTACCATGGGTATATGTTCCCATATTCTCCTGGCAAATTGTGAAATATGACAGAACAATAGGGTCAGATTGCAGAAATGATGGCAGGTACCAAGGTCAGATTGCAGAAATGATGGTAGGTATCAGGGTCAGATTGCAGAAATGATGGCAGGTACCAAGGTCAGATTGCAGAAATGATGGCAGGTATCAGGGTGATTGCAGAAATTATGGCAGGTACCAAGGTCAGATTGCAGAAATGATGGCAGGTATCAGGGTCAGATTGCAGAAATGATGGCAGGTACCAAGGTCAGATTGCAGAAATGATGGGAAGTACCAAGGTCAGATTACAGAAATGATGGCAGGTATCAGGGTGATTGCAGAAATAATGGTAGGTATCAGGGTGATTGCAGAAATGATGGAAGGTATCAAGGTCAGATTGCAGAAATGATGGCAGGTACCAAGGTCAGATTGCAGAAATAATGGCAGGTATCAGGGTGATTGCAGAAATGATGGCAGGTATCAGGGTGGTTGCAGAAATGATGGCAGGTATCAGATTGGAGATTGCTTACTTCAAAATATTTTCATGTTGAATATCTCCATTTTATTTTAATATTTATTTGTCATTTTACATTTAATATGGAGTTTCCTTTCCAGGTTCACCAACATCTGTGATGTTCAACTATTGCTCTGCTGACAAGCAGCAGAGGACTATTATTGTCTTCTTCCTTAACAAGAACTGATCTCAGTATTAATAAATCACACAAATGTCTAAATGTCACATGACAATGATATCTGGTCTGCCATGAGTAATGCAATATGTCAATGGGCAAAACAAACTGCCTTTTACTTGATGAATTTATTGATAGAACAGTTGGCTGTACAGCTGTAAGATTGATGTTTACACAGTTGAGCCTCAGCAACAATTTATTGGTTTGCTTTTAATAAATTTCATGAGTCATCACTAAATATTTCATTATTCAAGAATAAGAATAATAAAATTTGATTTGATTTAGATAATGACAAAATCTTTCATTATTCAAGAATAAGAATAATAACATTTGATTTGATTTAGATAATGACAAAATAAGATCAAATGAGACACTGATTTTGAGACACAATGTTATACATGTTATGCCCTGGCCTTGTCAAGGGTGGTGGTTTGGAGTGGACATTTCCATCTGCATTTGTTCACTTCTGGTCACTTACAGGCCAAGTTAGAAGGGTCTATGATTTTTACTTGATTTACATGAAGATCATTGTAATTGGCTCTTAATTGGTGATGATTGGTCGAGTCATGTGGTGCTGTTATGGTCTCAGAGACAATTACATTAATCATTATTTAAACTTTGCCTGGAATTGCTGGGAATCCACCAGGACAAAGAAAAGTACACAAATTGCCAGGCCACAGAGTATTGTTGTGATGACACTGTTTACCATATGTAGTGGAAATTATTTGTGGAACACAAAATTCTGCAACTCTTATCCATAACTGCCTTTAACTAGGCTGCTCTTGAAAAAGCATGAATTTGTGAGCACTTCTATAGCACTTTGGGTGACATTTGAACAAACATTATTGTAGAAGAAGCAACTAACAGGCTGTGTGTCCCCTCCATGGAAACTTTCTCAACTGATGTACAATGGAGCCAATAACAATCTGGGCTTGGCTATTGAGATTTGCTAAAATTGTGATATTACTTTGTAACTTGGTTTTTAATTTTACTTTGATCTTCTGTCATAGCTTGATTTTTGTTATGATTCCTTTTTAAAATTCTGTTTTATCTATTTTAATTTTTGTTTAGTTTGTTGTAATTTTTGTTTGGTTTGTTGTAATTTTTGTTTTGTTTGGTGTAATTTTTGTTTTGTTTATGGTAGTTTTTGTTTTGTTTGTTGTAGTTTTTGATTTGCTTGTTGTAATATTTGTTTTGTTTGTTATTTTTTCCCATCCGTGTTACATATGGATCACCATTATTTCTTGTTTATTTAACAGATTAAATATTTGTGCTATTCCTTCAATTTCTTCTTTGTTTTCTTTCATTTTCTATGTCCTAGCCTTGCCAAAGGCCCAAAGGGCATATATACTAGTGCCTGTGGTAAATGCTTTCCAGTTCTAACTCTATTTTTCGGACATCCAGTAAATAATGTTTATGTTGCTTGCATAGAAACATGTTAAAGGTAGAGAAATACTTGCTTTAAATCACCACTTGGTCTTTCTTAAGTTTCATTTAAAGTGAAAGTCTTGAAACAATGCAACTTAAAGCATTCATGAAATCACAGAGGTTACAGGCAATTTTACAGAGGTTTGGGATATGCTCAAATGATATGTGTCCACGAAACTGTGACACAAGCAAGCTATCTCACTAAAATCAACCAAAACACACCAACCATGGTAACAGTTGTTGTGCTGAAACCTGGGATGCAGTGAATCCTGGGATTTCCCTGTTCAAACCTGGAATTCCAGGTTTCACCAGTGAATCCTAGGATCCAGCAAAGATTTAAAATGTACAAATTATGAAGTTAGAAATGTCTTCTACACATTGGCAAAATCTACTTTGGACATAAAACATAGAGACATACAGTTCCTGCTTCTTCACCATATTGTACCACTGAGAGAATCACACCAGAACTGCACATAAATAAAACTTGCAAGTGCACAAAAGACTCTCTAAAAGCAAACCATTATAGAAGAAAAAAGCAAGATGATAACTTGTATTTGCATTATGAGCCAGAAATTAATATTTGATGACAAATTTTAGATTAAAAATTGAAGGTATCAAGCATTGATCAATCCTATATTAAGCATTAATTATATAATTTGGTGTGTTGCCTGGACTGAAAGAGGAAAATACATTTCTACATACATATAGCAGATGTTTTCTTAAAAGAATCAAAATTGTGCATTGTTTCCACATGTGTTTGTCAATTATGAGATGTTGTCATGATTAACTTGCAGGAAATTAAAATTTGATGCCAAAATTAGATTGCCATGAGCATACAAACTGATGACTGAAACTGCATGTTTTAATTTATAGCATACTGATTGAAATCCAAACCATTCTGAAATATATAAAATATGCATATGGTCTCATGTGAGGTATAGGGGCTGCCCTGTGGCACTGAAAAATGACATTTCCACTTTGAACCCCCTTAACATGTCCCTGTACGGGGTGTAATGCACGTTTTTTGGGCCCAAATTATAAAATATGCATTCTAGTTTCTTCAGATAAAATTTTAAATGAAGTTCACTGGCAAAATTTTTTGCTATATGCTTTGAAAGATTTTTTTTGGAAAATGCAGTTTTGTTTTTTTCCCATTTCACCTGACACAAAATTCTCAAAGTAGGAATATTTGCCCTGTTCTCCTAGTGAATCACATGCAGGACATCAATTTCCAGTGGATTGTCATCCCCAGGCATTACGCAGTAATTATAACTTTTAATTGGTTTAGATAAATATGTAACAAGGGTTTCCATGGCAACCGTTTTGTGGATATGATGGTTTTTTACAGTGGGACTATTTAGGACATACTACCACAGCTGATCTAATAACTCCTGTGAGGCCATATAACATGTCAGCATATTATAATTTAATTATTTTTATTAACATAAAATCAATTAAAATTGTAATTAAAAAAAAAAAAACTTGAGAGCTATTAAGTATTCCATTATGCAACTGAGATTAGAAGCTTAGTCTTCAGATCTTGTATGAATTACCCTCATCAATCAGATGAATTAACTTCACATAATAGTCATTACAGGAACCCTCATCTGTTCCAATTTGAAACTTGACTTATAACTTCATTTTAAGTCAATGAATAGTCTTGACATTTTCTGTAAGTTACAATGCAATTGGGATAAATCCACAAGCAAATTATATTGAAGATCAGTATTGTTTCTTGACGTGAATATGAGAGTACATTAATGTGAAATGTATATCTGAAAATTTTTCAGTCTTCCCGATAACTGCCGGACCGCCAGTCCTGACCAATATTTTTTGCCACGGTCTGGCATATTTTCCGCCGTAGTCGGACCTCATGTCCGACATGTATTTTTGTGAAAATTCTAACTTTTCTCAAAATTTATCCCTCGACAAGTTCGGCAGTCATTTTAAAAGTAAAACGTAAATACGAAGTGTCAGGGATCCATCATTGTGCAATAATACATTAATATTTTCAATGCAAATGAATAGCGTCCGATCATTTTCGCACCAAAAATAAGAGCCTGTCCCCGTCACTTCCAGTTTTCATAATGGTGACCTCATGTCTTATATGTGTATTTAAGCATTGTTAAACTCACATTTTCTCTGATTTGTGCATACTTTAAACTTATTAGATGAAGGCGGACTATTGCCGACACGTGTCAGAATATTTCTATGTGTAAAATAAAACAAAGATTTTAATTATATCACCGTTTGGGAAGCTTGTACCTGGCTTGTTTACTTTTCACGCTGATATTCTTTTCTTTTTTTTTTTTGGTCCGGTAAAAATGCTTACTTTCAACTTTGCCGGACCGAATGTCCGTTGAAGGTCTTGTGACTATTGGGAAGACTGATATTCATAATTAGTTTATCAAAGACAAAGAATGTATTTGTTGACAAATATTCAAAACATTTTAATGATTATAAATGTTGTTTTTGGCTCAGAAGAAATTCAGTTCACATCACTACATTCAATTAATGTTGGCTAATGGCTCTGAGTATGAGCTATTGCACCATTTGTATCAAATGTGGAAACAATCTTAAACTTTGTCAAAATAGTGACAAACAGCATTTCTTTTCCCAGATTTTCCTGATTGGTCAGCTATTTCACACCTTTATGCCTTAGACTGATTGGTCAATTTGTCCACACTCACACACAGGGGATCACACTCCCACATCCCACTCTCTCACGAGTTTCTTTGGTCAGAACTTAAAGCCAATGAAAAAGTCATCTTGGCAAATCCCAGGATTCACCGGTGAAACCTGGAATTCCAGCTTTCAGTGCCAAGTACTGGCTGTACTTTTTTGACCACCAGGTGGTCACATGTACACAATCATGTGACCTCTAGTTTGAGGTATCAATATTTATATATTGCAAGGAAAAAGTGCTTGAAAACCTCATTTTATGATTGTTTTAAATGCACAAAGAAAAAACCCATTTCAATTGACAAAATGTTAAAAATGGTCTACAATCAGTAAACACTTTGAAAAGCTACTGATCATGTGCATTTTGGCCAACTTCTCATTTTGCTCAATAGAATTATCTCATCACATGCACATGACGTGCCTTATTCATTTTACGAATGTACTGAGAATAAAGGTTGAGCTTTGCCACCACTCATGTTGAACAGCTGACGAATGACACTGTATTGACAGTCTTATCTTCGCCCAGGCTACAGCCAGTACAGGCCTGGTTTGGGGCAGATGAAATACAGTTGTGAAGTGATCATCCCACCACTTAGAGTATCAACAGCTTGCCATCACCATGACTGGGCCTTGGCATTACTAAACAACTACGAACTAGCAATTACTACGTGTCATTTTCTACGAGACACAACTGATGATTTCAAACTTGACGGTGAACAGGTTCCGGAATCTGTCACGTTCAAAGGATCCAACTTCGTCGTGTGATCACACCAATGTCAAGTTACTTCCATTCGATAAAACTCCATAATTCCATCGGCCATTAACTTGGTATTATAAATATCTTCATTATATTTGAATTTAAATTATTTAGTGCACGAAAATAGAAAGAAAGAGTTGATCCTACCTGATTGTGCTACATCCATTTTGCTCACAATAACATTAACCAAACGCATGCGTGATATTTCCATCAAACAGAGTTGTTGATTGGTAGAAAGTTTGTTCTATTTTTTTTCTTGACCAATGAACTGTCAAGTTAGAAAATGACAAGACAGTATTGCATTTTACCTCGACAAACTAGATTCTGAATGGGAAGATGTTACAAAACAATTATGAAATGTATTTAAATAAACATATATACAGTGACCGGCAGCCAAATCCGGACACTTTCATGTTTTTCACTCCCGATTTTCATAAACCCTTTAAAAACTGTGTAAAAACTGCTCACGCCGAAAGAAGATCTTCGACTTTAACGGTCTGTGGAGTTTTAATGATACCCGTTCAATATTTACATAAATAGCAGGAAATTCACGCATTCAGTAAACCTGCAGATTGTCCGAGCCTGCATTGAGTTATACGGTGATGTTGGTTACGTCACCACTTCTGACGTCATTTGACAGTGATGCGATCATTCATGCCGTGAAAACAAATAAACACTTTTAACGTTTTGAAAGGAATAGGAATAACAAGATGACGTGTGAGGCACAATATTCAGCTCATTTGCAATTAGTACAGAACAGTTCTAGTCGATATTTGACTGAGTTAAAAATGTCCGAGTTTCATCTGCCGGTTTCGGACAGTTGCCGGTCACTGTAGCTGAGAAGAATATAAATAAGTAATAAAGCTAATAAATAATCCATATCCTATAACAAGTTTGAAGCTGGGTTCCTAAAAATGAATTTGCTTTTTCGTTTCAACTTTTTATAACAAGAAAGTCTTTTTTTTTTAAAAGAATTTGTGTGCATTTTCCTGTTTGAAAATGATATTTATATTTTGATTTAAAATTGATTTTTGAACAATCTCAAGCAAGAAATTTGTGTTTACATTTAATTTCGGTGCTTACATCTCAAGTCATGGTCAAATCCGTTTTTTGAAACATTTTCAAGCAAGAATGGCTTGCTTGTGCTTAGATATCAAGCATAGTCCATAGCTTGCTTGGATGAAGTTTTTCTTGCTTACATATTGCATCGAAAATTAAAATAGATGAATATAACTGAAAATCTTTAATGAAACAGATACATTTTGACATCTACATCAGAGCATGCATGTCCACATATCACTGAACCGGGGAAAATAATATAATACCGAGGAAAGACAGACTTCACTGAGATCATGATATGTTTTTTTCATTAAGCCAAATACCTGATATCAAGAGGAAAGTCTCAGGTCAGAGTAGCAGTGGTAGAGATAAAAAATGTAACCTAGCATCATGTTGAGAATGCTCACCACACATACAGCTGAGCATTAATACTACACATATTTCTTCATTCAAATTGTGGTTTTATTTGACAATTAAAAGAATGATTGCAATATTTTTTACATATAGAAATTCTAATTCTGTATTGTTAATACTGTCAAAACTTTTTTTCTTAAAATATCCATGCCTAAGATGATATCAAAATCAATATAAATACATCAAAAGAAGTAGATAATTACAATTCACGTTTCATTTAAATTTAAGACACTATTTTATAGTTGATTGAATGTATGTAAAAATATAAGGTAAGTATGCAATTAATATAAAGTGTGTCGTGTCCAGACACATTTTATATATCTAACTTGAAATTGAAATAAGAAAATGGTCATATAACGTGGAAAGTCGGGTACTTTCTGGAGAAGTAGTTCAATAAGATGGAGGTTTCAAAGGGAGCTAACATGTTGATTTTTACTCAATAAGTTCATTCATAATAGAATTCCAGCCGGCTGAATAGAAGTTACAAATGTGCCTGATTTCTCGTGAGTGAAGTTCATGTTTTTCGTGACTTTCATTTGATTGCAAATCTGCATTTAATGGTCGAATTATTAATATGCACACCGAACAAAATATTTTTAGTCTTCAAAACTACAGCTGAAAACGGGATGGAAAAATCCATGACTATTTTTCAATCCCGTTTCCTGAAATTAAATAAAACCATAAATCCTTTTACAATGTCGTTTGTTATAGGAAAATGGATATATCTATTTTAACTAGGAGAAAAACCTCATGCTATAGCTACTTTTTAGAGATATCTCATTGGGTCATAACAAAGGTCAGTGATACGCTGGAGACCTACGATGGGATGTAATGAGTAGATGGAGGTGTCCCAGTTTCTTTTGAATAAGGCCCTGATTTCTTATGAGCAAGGCCCTGGTTTCTAACGAATAAGGCCCTGGTTTTTAATAAGTAAGGACCTGGTTTCTAACGAATAAGGCCCTGGTTCTTAATAAGTAAGAGCTTGGTTTCTAACGAATAAGGCCCTGGTTTTTAATAAGTAAGGACCTGGTTTCTAACGAATAAGGCCCTGGTTTTTAATAAGTAAGGACCTGGTTTCTAACGAATAAGGCCCTGGTTCTTAATATGTAAGGGCCTGGTTTCTAACGAATAAGGCCCTGGTTCTTAATAAGTAAGGACCTGGTTTCTAACGAATAAGGCCCTGGTTTTTAATAAGTAAGGACCTGGTTTTAATGAATAAGGCCCTGGTTTTTAATAAGTAAGGTCCTGGTTTTAATGAATAAGGCCCTGGTTTTTAATAAGTAAGGACCTGGTTTCTAACGAATAAGGCCCTGGTTTTTAATAAGTAAGGACCTGGTTTTTAACGAATAAGGCCCTGGTTCTTAATAAGTAAGGGCCTGGTTTCTAACGAATAAGGCCCTGGTTTTTAATAAGTAAGGACCTGGTTTCTAACGAATAAGGCCCTGGTTTTTAATAAGTAAGGACCTGGTTTCTAACGAATAAGGCCCTGGTTTTTAATAAGTAAGGTCCTAGTTTTTAATGAATAAGGCCCTGGTTTCAGACGAGAAAGTCCTTGGTTCCTTATGCCTAATGAACATGTACATGAACATTTGAACGTGAATTTTTTATTTCCATACAAGAGTGTGCACAGTATATACATGATAATATGAAACAACTGTTGAAGGTGATATAATTTGTGCAAATAGTACTTATATCTAAAGTAAGGTTGCAATAAATATTCTTCACAGACCAATAAAAATATGATTGATCCGGGGTAGTACATAAAATGGTCTTGGTTTCTAATTAGTGTTCTGGAAACCAGTGCTTAAATGGATTTACTCATAAGAACCTGTCGTAGGTTACATCCTTTGAAAATGAGTCATTAATTTGTGCATTACTAGTTAGATATAACTATCGTTTGGGGAATGTTCCGTATCGGTAATTGTTGTGTCTTGTGGCAATTGTTCTGTCATATTATGCCTGTATTCTTCTTCTCTTACACTGATCACATTATAAATAATTGCTGTGGGAACCATGATCATCAAACCAACTATGGTGTATGTTGTTGCTACAGAGAAGCTGGGAGACCACTGCAAGTGTGGATCTAGTCTAAAGAGGGTCCAGAATAAAGCAGTAATTGGAGTGACAAGTGCCCCCAATATGGCAGTGTAGATAACGCCTTCAGTATAGCGCATCATTAGGAAGAAACTCAGGTTGACAATGCTATATGAACAGGTAAAAACCCACGAAATCCACATCAACCCGTGACAAGATTCATCTGAACTGAAGTGACACTTAAGGCCTCTCCACTGGTATTCTCCAAACTGAGAGAGGGATGATGCCTGCAAGATATAATCAAAGTATAATATTGGTCTGATAGTGAGAGGTAACTGATAGAAATAAGAATGAGCAAAACAAATTACCGTCCCAAAGCCGGGAATGATATCAACCCAAAATATACAAATAAGACCAAGGAGGTCCACCCACTGCACATAGTGAAGGAAGGAAAATGACTCAACCTGCAATGGCAAGATAATACTATAGCTAAAAATAACATTTCAAAACATTCAAATATAACATATTTCCTTTCTGCTAACATGTTGTGATATATTGACTGCAAGTTTGAACTTTAACTACTACAATTTTAGTCTACATATACATCAATCTGGTCTGAGAATTTGGACTATGATATTTTGTATTTGACGGAATTCGATGACGATAAGCATATTTATTAATTAAATGAGACATGATGATTTATGATGAATTAATATACCTCATCTTGTTTCATATTCTTTTCTACATAAACATTGTAGAGAGCGGAGGGCACAGCAGACAGGATGAACACGATGGGCCATATGATCCTGTACCCCAGGGAGTGATCCTCGTCCCCTGCAGAATTCCCACCCTCCATGTCAAATATGGTGGGCTCGCTGGCGATGAGCAGGCCCAGCATGATGATAATAATACACACCAGGCGCCCACGGGACACACCTGAAACCAATGCCATACCAACCAATGCCACACACCAACCAATGCCACTCCAACCACTGCTACACGAATCGATGCCACACACCAACCAATGCCACCACAACCGATGCTGCACCAAACGATGCTGCACCAACCGATGCCACACACCAATCAATGCGACACCAACCACTGCTACACGAATCGATGCCACACACCAACCAATGCCAACCCAACCGATGCTGCACCAACCGATGCCACACTAACCACTTCCACACACCAATCAATGCGATACCAACCGATGCCACACTAACCAATGCCACACCAACCAATGCCACACTAACCACTGCCACACACCAATCAATGCCATACCGACCTATGCCACACCAACCAATACCACACACCAATCAATGCCATACCGACCTATGCCACACTAACCACTGCCACACACCAATCAATGCCATACCGACCTATGTCACACTAACCACTGACACACCAACCAATGCCACACTAACCACTGCCACACCAACCAATGCCAAACTGACCACTGCCACACACCAACCAATACCACACCAAGCAATCAATGTCATACCAATCAATGCTGCACACCAACCGATGCCATATCAACCAATGCCATACCAGTCAATGCCATACCAATCAATGCCACACCAACCAATACCACACCAACCAATCAATGTCATACCAATCAATGCTGCACACCAATCAATGCCATATCAACCAATGCCATACCAATCAATGCCACACCAACTAATACCACACCAACCAATCAATGTCATACCAATCAATGCTGCACACCAATCTATGCCATATCAACCAATGCCATACCAATCAATGCCACACCAACTAATACCACACCAACCAATCAATGTCATACCAATCAATGCTGCACACCAATCTATGCCATATCAACCAATATCATACCATCCAATGCTACACTAGTTAGCCACTATTATTACTCCAAGGCCACACCAAGCAATGCCACACGAACCGATGCAACACACCAATCAATGCCATACCAACCAATGCTACATCAACCAATGCCACACCAACCGATACCGCACCAACTGATGCCACACACCAATCGATGCGCCAACCGATGCCACACCAACCACTACCACACCAACCAATGCCATATCATCCAATGCCACACCAACCAATGCCACACCAGCCAATGCCACACCAACCAATGCCACACCAACCGATACCGCACCAACTGATGCCACACACCAATCGATGCGCCAACCGATGCCACACCAACCGCTACCACACCAACCAATGCCATATCATCCAATGCCACACCAGCCAATGCCACACCAACCAATGCTGCATCAACCAGAGGGATATGAAATGCCAGTGGGTGAGTTCTTTATACATGAGATATTCTCTACTTTATTGAAGTCTATTGATAAATACCAGTACTACCTACCACAACCAGAGTGTTAATCACACTATATTTGCTTGTTATTGATTTAGTTATAAATTCAAACAAGCACAAGTACCTTTTCTTAAGATAAGATATCTGAAGGCAACATTGAGCGGGATAGAGCCGGGCAGGACTGCCTGCAAGTTGAGTGGCACTCTGGACGGGTCGCTGGAATATGTTGCTAATGTTCCACTATAAAATGGTAAAAAATATCTTTCATGTGATTAATGGGCATAATGAATAATGACCTGCTTTTTTCATATATTTCAAGCACATTAAGATATTAAGCTACCTTCATTTTTTAAAAGTGGACTACCTTAAGCAGTCTAGTGATCCCACCAATAGAATGGCTTTCCAGGAAACTGTTGGGTAGAGTGACACTTCTTTGCCAATACCAACCACAATGAAGTTGAGAATGAGGAATATGAGAGGGAACCACAGATTGGGGACCAGCATGACGATGAAGGCATTACTGCCAGCACTGTAGGCAGCTTCAATGTAGACGGGAACGGAAAGACCCATTACTATCATGCTGACACACTGCACTGTGGATAATATAATGTTCACAGTGACAGGTTTCAATTTGCAGCAGAAGGTATCAACCAGCCCATCTTGAGTCCCATCATCGTGCTCTGGCTCTGGGAAGATGGTCACGCCGCCTAACTGTCCTTGTATTGGCCATGGGTTAGCGCTAGCCTCGTGGCCCTCCTCCTCTGAGTCGGATGGTATCAAGGCATTTTTAAATTGATCCTTCATGTTCTTTGTACTTAGTATTGTTTCCATTTTAATCCAGGTACAAGGACAGTGTCCTGAACTGCTGGTTCCAACTATAGCCTTGATTATAATTATTAACTTTTATGCACATCATGTGATACTACATCCAACAATCTGCAATCAAGAATATAAAACATTATATATCAATAAAATCAATCAATATTCAAAACGTTATTTACAGAGATATCTTATCAGTGCTTAGATGATATAGCAGAGGACACGAGCGTGGAGTTCTTTTGATATTGGATATATATATATATATATATATATATATATATATATATATATATATATATATATATATATATATATATATATATATATATATATATATATATATATATATATATATATATATATATATATATATATATATATATATATATATATATATATATATATATATATATATATATATATATATATATATATATATATATATATATATATATATATATATATATATCCTGTCAGAAATGGATATATCCCTTTTCACATGGCAAATGGATTTCCCAGCACGATTTATGGCCGAAGTGTTGCGGCACTGTCTTTATCAATTTAGTGTTCGCTAATCATCAATCGGCAAGCCCAGATAGCTTGGCTATTAGTTAATGGGAGAACACTATAATAAATTGTAATAGAATATACTTATATATACCATCTTACCCTTTTGGGATAAAGGTAAAAACGTTTGTAAAAGGGTACACATCCTTTAGAAAAACGGACATATCACTTTTCTGGTGATAGAATTTATCAGTTTTAATTTCTAGGGTGCAATAACCAAAAACATTCAAAACTAATGAATATTTGAACATATCAAGGCAGGATTTTAATCATTTTAATAATATGTAAGTAATAACGTTTTGAACAACACATATGCATTGTACATTGTATTTTCTTTTTCCAAGAAATATTTCTTGCGTACAAGCAAGCAAATATGGTCGAAATATAGGCAAGCAACATTCATACTCTACATTCTTTCAGAATTATTATCTTCTGTGTGAATTGGTAGTGAAACCAAACTTTGTTTTGTCGGTATTTTGGATGATTATGGCCAGGTCATGCAATGGGTAGCATTAGAATTAAAAATGTCTTTGGAACCTACTTAAGTTTCTACTAATTGTTTTTTGCCCAAATCAAATGTTTATGCAATCTCCAAAACAGGACTTCTCTATTATCAGTCCCTGCCACCAAAAATAGTAAGGTGTGCACAGGCCGCAACTTTTTATGAAAATCTGGCTTAAAACTGATTGGTGACAGAACAAATTACTGTTCATACAGATTTTTATCAGTCAGCTTCTCGGTCAGCCAACTGATTGCAGGTCGTGACCTGAAATTCGTCAATTCTGATATTTTGGTGGGCATAACTCACATGTATGACTGGATATGGTGTTCAAGATTTCGAACAATTTGCAACGTCAAAACCTGGCAATGAGTAATGTTTATGAAAATCAAGCTTATTCTATTGTCCATGTGTTACAGATAACCAAGATAATCAAACTGACTCAGTCACAGTCAGGCCAATGGAGGCTCAGCTGTGAACAACAGGTCAGTTGATACTCACTGGACAATGGCAACTATTGACTGAAAACGCTCCATTGTTCACATCTGAGCTGTATCTTATATTATCTTTATATTAGGTTATGATGCTGTTTTTAAACTAACTATGGTTGTGATCATAGGTGAAGAACAATAAATTCCAACAAAAAACTCATAGATTAGATTTAACTTTAACCATATTTCATGAAAATTGATAAATGGGACCTTGATTGTTTTTTTTTTCTACTTTTCCCAAAATTTTCTTTGCAGCCGTTTAATCATGTCTTAACAACATTGTGTATATATTAAACATATATGCACTGATGAGAACAATGGGAAAGGTTTGCATTGGATAAGTAGATTTTAGTCACATTTTTTTGCCTGCCATCAGCTGAGAAATTATGATTGACTTGAGAGAGTCATCTGAGCTTTAAATTATGCACAGTATCTTATTGGTCAAGTCTTGTATCCCATGTAAAATTTTCTTTATTTCATATCATCTGAAGAATTATCAAGCTTTTTGGGGAGATTTTAGATGTAGTTATTTATAAATTATGATCTACCACTAAAGGAGTTTGGCTTAAAAAAAATAGAATGGAAAAAACGAAAAAAAACATGCAAATGAGGTTTTCTATGAAAGTGTAAAAGCAGACCTCCCCAGAACACATGTCACTGCCTGCTTGATTGGTGCTTTGGAACACTAGCTCATCATTGTATTCACAGTGGCAGCCTCCTTGATTACTCAGGGCTAGCTATTGGATTTTTTTTTAATGTTTAAAGGCGAAAAAAATTCTGAGCCAAATGGAAAAAGATAGAATTGGTCCCCTGAAAATACAACATCTTGCCTATTGATATTTACAAACTCCGTCCAGTATATCCAGAGGAGTAGATCAACATTGATGGTCAGACAGAATGACAGAAAAGTTCTCCCCCTCACTGTAGAAGCTATTCTATGCATAGTTAAAAAAACAAAAATAATATGTTAGGTAGGACAATTCTTTTAAGTGTACTTTTCATAATGTAAAAAATTCACCCTTCTGTATTTATATATAAAACATATATTACAAGAATACATGCATACAGATTGTGTTTATTAGATCAAAAAATGATACATTTTATGTCAGTACCACGGAAAAGAGACACATATCTTATTCTTAAACATCATAGTGACATCTTCTTGGTTTGGCAGCATTAAATTTCAAAGGTTCTTGTCTAATTTTCTGTCTAAAATAAAATACATATTTTTAAGATATGCAGATGTAACTTCTTTAGATCTCTGTCTCTCTCTGTCTCTCTGTCTCTGTCTCTCCCTCTCTCTGTCTCTCTCTGTCTCTCTCTGTCTCTCTCTGTCTCTGTCTCTCTGTCTCTCTGTCTCTCTCTGTCTGTCTCTCTGTCTCTCTGTCTCTCTCTGTCTGTCTCTCTGTCTCTCTCTCTCTCTCTCTCTCTCTCTCTCTCTCTCTCTCTCTCTCTCTCTCTCTCTCTCTCTCTCTCTCTCTCTCTCTATATATATATATATATATATATTATCTGTAAATGATGGGTAGCAAGTGAGTAGTTGTTTTAACTTTCTTACATTAATTTTTTCTTTGAAATTATGAATGTATTGAATATATTTTTTTGAATATCTGGATATTTACATTCCAGTAGAATGTGTTCTACATCTTGTGGTATGTCACAAGCCAACATTACATTTATAACAGGTTAAATTCATACATCCAAAACATTTCATTTTACTAATCTATAGTTGATGTCCAGTCTTAATTCGGTTAGAAATATGCGTATCTTAGGCGACTTTAAGATCATGCCTTTTTCATATTTACTCCTATTATTCACACATAAATTTGTTAATTTACATTTGTAATTCATGATCAGTACAGCCATATATTGACGTACATAAATAGCCTTCAACCTTTCAGTTCATGTGTGTTTGATCTAACATTTATAAAAACCCTGATGGTTCCGTATATATATTTATATCCCAGCCTATTAGATATAAAAGACATTGGATGTTCTGTATCAATGGGTGAAGATCTTTCTTTATAGTGTCATAAGCCTTATTTAATAGAAGGCTTTCAGTTCCCTGTTCTCACCTATACCAATACAGAATTCCCAGTATACACTGTTTAATTCATAATTATAGAATAGGATACTGTCTATAGTTCACCTGGACTCTATGTATTTTTTCTTTTAACATATCAACTTAAAGGAATGACCTTGTCAATTGAAAATTTCCTAAATTTCACCCATCCTGAGCTTTAATGGACATGTCATATAGCTCTAAAAATACATGGGATAGGCTAAAAGAAATGTCAGCACCCTCATATATGCCTAAAATACAAAATATTTTGAAAATAATATTTGACCTTGAAATGACCTTGATATGACATTGAACACTGAAAACTGAGAAAATCAACAGTTCTTCAGCTTTAATCAACATTGTTTGAATCTGTGAGTCAGTATGAATTCAGCAATGCAAACTGCATGAAAAAATATTAAATACTAGTGATTTTATAAGCATTTAAAATTGTGACCTCAAGGTTACGGCCGTTATAATGTAAAGTCTGTGGGAAAAAATATTCCAACTCATTCAAATCAGTATAACTGGCAATGAACTTAAGGTATCAATTAGGTCTGGTTTGTTTATCAATGTACACCCTTCTCCTGATCATGAAGATTTCAACTATCAAATACAGTAATATCAATGAACAAATTTTTGCCCGGAGTCTTTTTTTCACAGGGATCAGTGAGAAATTCAGTACATTGGATTATAAAGGGCATTGAAAAAAAGGGTAATTCTATGAAAAATCTTCTGGGCAAAAAAGTTTTTCATCAGCAGAGACTGCCAGAGTTTGTGTACAAAGAGAGATAAACCAGACCTAATGCATATATTTGAAATTTAAGCATATTATACTATCTAAAGCTATTTCTGAGATTTTTTAGATTTTATAGGCCAAACCCCACACCGATAGCCTCTTTGTACACATAAAGCATTGTACTTTATTAAGGTATTTGGATACTCTGGCATTTCATAGTTTAATTTTTCTAGTTTTTTGCATATTGAAACAGAAGACATATCCTGAGTCAAAAACAATTTTTATTTGTACATTTACCATCTGTATATTTTTTTACAGCTGTCACTAATAATGGGAAAAATCAATATTTTACAATAAATTTAGTGAATAACATAATTCAGTTAAAATGCATCCCATGTAACATTAAGGAAAAAAAATATAACTTTTATATTTAAGTTTACATTGTTTATCAATAACAAGCATGTTTTGCATGAAATTAGTACTTTTTCAATTTATAGATTGCTTGATAACACAACAGTGGCGCCATGTAGTGGCATAATCTTACAGCAATATTCCACATCTAATGCATTTATTTAATTTTGGCTAGTTTAATTTCTTAGTTACTTTGCTAAAAATGAAGGTAAATATGTATTCTATCATATAATGGAAAAACATATGGATGTCACCACATTATTTCCTTCTGAAAATTTAATTATTTGAAATAGAATATGCGCAAATATGGGCGAAATTATAGAAAAGTGAGATGGTGCTACTGTGGCTCCACCTACAACCAGGGTATCCAAATACCTTAAACTTGGATAGTAGACTGTAATAATAATGTGAATCAAATTACACATAAAAAACATTCTTATTTATAACTAAGACAGGTTTTTTTAACTAATATTTAATTAATCAGAAATATTTATAGTCATACCCACTGAAACTACAGTTGCACCCTACCAGTGCTAAGGATATGACCACTAAGGCTTGCCCTGCAGTAAATTTCACACCTGAAATTAAAGGGAAACTATACCATTGTTCCAAACAATTGGTTGTGTACAATCGACGACGTCGACGTCACAACTCCATTCATTATATACATATATAAAAAAAGCATGAACGTGATCAGAGAGGAAGGGTGACGAGATTTGAAAAAAAAAAAAAGTTGCAGTCTGAGGTATTGACCACAATAAAATTCGCCACTGATAAGAGTGTGTGATCTCGCTGTTCAAACTCCACCAGAGGGCGACTTGGTGAACCTATCACCTCTGTACAAGGTGCCTTTTGGTGCTGGTTCAGCACATCCACCAATTTTTATGTAACTGTCTGTCTTACTTATTTTTTTTTTCTTAAATTGTACTCAGATTGGTATATTATGATATATTTCACCCTTATTACAAAAGTTTGTGCATATAGAAACAATTATTAAGAGAAATAAAACTTGGAACTACTTTCTCAACCGGAGGAGCCATTTCCTGGGGTAGTGATAAGGCGGAACCACAACAAAGATGGCCGCTTTGTTTACAATTTGAATTCTTTTAATCTTTTATACTTTTGGTTAATATAACCAACAAAAAATGTTCAAATGTTAGCAAATGAATTTTAATACATCTCAAGGCAACTTCACATTTGATATTAAGAGATGTTAATACGTCAATCACATTTGCAACACACTGACAGTTCTTGAGCACATGGCCAGTAAAAGTAGGACCGGATGAATACTAATCTGGGTTGGCCAGAGGTAATAGTTTGCGTGTGCCTCTGGTGGACAGTGTGCTCGCTGTTGCGTTTTTACGTTGCCCTCTGGTGGACGCTAGATCAGTCTCCACTTCAGTTTTATTTTGCGAGTTTATGCGATGTTTTGCACAATATGTACGTTAGGAATAGAGTTGTTTTCACTCAATTTTTATCAGGATTATGTTAGATATGAGATATTACCCACAATATGCCTATTTTTCTGTATTAGAGCTTTGTTTTCAACATCGGCAATTTGACCTATTTAATGACCTATTAATGAGGTCCCACTAGGTTTTGTACAAAGGGGCCTACATGGGTGAAATACAGATTTTTTAGCCAGCACGATTGTGAGAAACAATGTGAGATAGTGAGATTGCTACAACAGCAAGAAATAGCTGCATAAATAAGAGATAGCTACATAAATAAGAGATAGCTGCATAAATAACTGCATAAATAAGAGATAGCTGTATAAATAAGAGACAGCTGTGCATGAATAAGAGATATCTGCATAATTGGGAGATAGCTGTATAAATAAGAGATAGCTGCATAACTGAGAGATAGCTGTATTGAGACATGAAAAATAACTGCACAAATAAGAGATAGCTGCATAAATAAGAGATAGCTGCATAAATAAGAGATAGTTGCATAAATAAGAGATAACTGCAAAAATAAGAGATAGCTGAATAAATAATAGATAGCTGAATAAATAAGAGATAGCTGTGGGAGAGACAGCTGCACATGGTGAGACAGCTGCACATGGTGAGAGATAGCTGCACATGGGGAGAGATAGCTGCACATGGGGAGAGATAGCTGCACATGGGGAGAGATAGCTGCACATGGGGAGAGATAGTTACAATAGTGAGAGACAACTGCACAACTGAATGACAGCTGCACACGTGGTAGTTGCACAAGTGAGAGACAGCTGCACATGGTGAGAGGTAGCTGCACAGTTTGAGAGATAGCTGCACATGGTGAGAGATAGCTGCACATGGGGAGAGATAGCTGCACATGGTGAGAGATGGCTGCACATGGGGAGAGAAAGCTGCACATGGGGAGAGATAGCTGCACATGGTAAGAGATAGCTGCACATGGGGAGAGATAGCTGCACATGGTAAGAGATAGCTGCACATGGGGAGAGATAGCTGCACACGGAGAGAGATAGCTGCACATGGTGAGAGATAGCTGCACATGGGGAGAGATAGCTGCACATGGTGAGAGATAGCTGCACATGGTGAGAGATAACTGCACATGGGGAGAGACAGCTGCACATGGGGAGAGATAGCTGCACATGGTGAGAGATAGTTACAACAGTGAGAGACAACTGCACAACTGAATGACAGCTCCACACGTGGTAGTTGCACAAGTGAGAGACAGCTGCACATGTGAGAGATAGATGTATAGGTGGGGGATAGTTGTGGAACCCCGACATATAGCTCCGACCAGAAGAGAACAAGGAGGACCAAATGCCGTTTCTCTTAAACTAGGTGAGGGATGGCTGCATAGGTGAGAGATAGCTGCACAATTGAGAGACAGCTGCACAGGTGAGGGATAGCTGTATAGGTGAGGGATGGCTGCATAGGTGAGAGATAGCTGCACAATTGAGAGACAGCTGCACAGGTGAGGGATAGCTACAACAGTTAGGGACAGCATCACTTCCCAGCCGAAGGCACTTGTTACACTCAAAACAACCGAGGATCCAAATAGTTTACTGGCTTGCCGTGTGAGGGCACTGTACGAATACTAGTTTTCTCTGTTATCGAATATTAGTCAATATAGTCCGAAGTAAACGACCCAATTTTAAGATAGAAATGTTAATAAAAATTAATGCTTTCTCACATATGATTAGTAAATTACATTCTTGAGTTCTCGTTCTAACGGGAGAGGCTCTAATGTCAAAATTCAAGATGGCTGCAAACAAGAGAAAGCAGGATGAGAAACACCTCAAAATGCTGCGAGAAATGGTGGCTTTACCACACAATAAACAATGTTATGATTGTCACCAAAGAGGACCAACATATGTGAACATGACAATAGGATCATTCGTATGCACATCGTGTAGCGGGATTTTGTAAGTACCATGCCTTTTCTCTGACCCACATACGGTGAGATTATGTCCTGTTTCCTGACTGTCAGACTTCACGATATGTCATCTTTTATTTCGCCGGTGTGACTAAACTACACAACCTGACAAATCGAGGCAGCAGCCTTTCTCTTCAGAATTAAGAATTTATCATGATTATCAAAAATAGCCTTAATAAATGGGAAAGTAGTCAACAATCAAAGCTTTAAACAATTTACAGGAAACCCCATTTCACTTGTCACAAACAGCACTGCACTGCCTCAGCCCAGTTCAACTGTCAACGACTGGCACTGAGCCAGTAAAGTTCTGCCAGTGTCCAATTTAGACTCATGACTTGGCTGTGGTTTGTTGTTTATAATTGCTCTCTACTTCCTAACAATTTTAACAATCCTACACAAAACACCATAAATTAACACAAAACTCAAAAGCATGCCAAATATTTTAACTCACCTGTGTTTATGAGCCATTTTCAAAGTGACAAGAGGGTGAAATTTGATTTCATGTTAGCCAGTTATCTAGGGTATCAGGATACTCCACATCCAAACAAACCACATCTGAAACTACAACGCACCCGAGACAGACCGAATCCAGTCCAAATTTATTCAATATAATCAAACCAAATCTTTCCCAAATATTGCTATTTCTCTCCTTCTGCGCTAACAATACATCAACTGTTTTAGTTTATTTTGTAAAGATAATATTTGGTGAGAATTTGTTCAACAATTGCAGTGACCAACAATATGGATGTTGCTTTACCATGTAAAAGTGAACTATAACCAAAGCCAATAAGACAAAACCTTGAGAAAATTTACTAAAAGTGTATAAATCAGAAGATGAGACTTTTCAAACGGTTTATTTGTAACAAGAATGGATCCCACTCAGCACTACTTTCTGCCATTTGAGGTTCACATTCCAGCTCACAACATTTGTCTTGGATGTGGTGGTGTGAAGGGTGCAGAATATCTAGAAAGCTTAATTAGAAGGTACTAAATGGTCTCAGTCCATATGAATTTTGAGTGGAGGGAGCTTACAGCCTCTGATCTTCTATCAATGTTATCATCTGCTCATCCGCTTTAGATATTGAGATGTAGCCCAGACCTCACTCACAGCTTAATCCATGTACACAGGTATGGAGACATTGCTGGTGCTCATGGAGATATTGCCTATTTAGAAATTATTAGTTACATCACATTTGTGATCACAATAAGTTCTTATTGACAGATCTGAATCACAATAAAAAGTGATGGTAATCGATGAGACAGGATTACATCTTTGATATATTTTAACTTAATGTAGTATTACTGATCAAAATTGTTAATGTATACATTTTAATTAGGTATATTTGGTGATAAGTGTTCTTTCGATGTCTCAGCTTATCAGATCTGATTTTTGTAACTTGGGTGGTAATGCATCAAAAAGGGACTATCTGCATTACTCTATGAGATGTCAGGCTCTTTGAAGGGTCTCTATTCACCTGTTTCCCTGCTTGGTTCTAACCTCTTCCAATTGTGAAAGACCATGCGATTTCAGAATTCTTAGCCACAGTCAAACAGGATCCTAGAAAGTGCCAGAAACCCTATGTGATCGGTATGATCATGGGATATGTGTTGTCATTTCCTGTGGGTTGTAATTTAGCTTTTTTTCTGTTGTCAAAATGATTTGAACAGTTGATGCAACTGTGGAGTTTTCATCTTGTGTCATGAATAATGCTCAAATTTGGACAATTGGTTTCAGGCCTGACCAATAGTAGAGGAATTTACACAATGGAGACTACAATGGGGCATCTTTCCATCTATTTGAGTTAGAAGAATTTGTCCATATACCAAAATAATAGTATTCTAAAAGAAAAAAAATACACAACCTGTATGCAATGATTGTTATTTTTTTGTGTTGTTTTAGGTTTTTGTGTTTTTTAAGTTTTGTTTTTTTGTTTTGGTTCTAATATTTTGTTGTTTATTTATTTTTTTGGTTTGTTAGTTTCTGATATGTTTCCTTCCATTTTGTCGCCATCCATGTTACAAATGGAGCACTACTTTTTCTTGTTTAACCATAACTTGTTGAATATTCAAAGATTAATTTTATATTAATTGTGACAAAGTGTAACCTTTCATTATAAAATTCTTGAAACCAGCTTTCTAGCTTATTTATTCATGAAACTACAAATTTAAACCAATCAAAATTTAATTTAAAATTAAATAGTAAAGTTGTATTACTCATCTTGAAGTACAACTGTATTTTTATCAATTTGTAGCATTTAAATGAAACATATAATTCTTGATAATATTGCATTTGTGCCTGGTACAAAATTTTCTCATGCTTTCTTTGAACGATAACTTTGGCTTTGGTTTTAGAAATTGATTTAAACTAGAGCTCCTTTGCAATGTTATTTACTTTAAATTAATTCAGTGACCTGTTACATTTAATGGAATCTGTACTTTGGCATTTCATGTCACAGAGTTTTAATGTCACCATGGTCATGAATCATTTCTGTTTGATCAGACATACCGGTAGTCAACGCATCCATACCAGTGCCTGTATAGATCATTTTAGATCATTTGATTATGATTTACTTATTGAGTGAACAAATATTCAGATTAGTATGACTAAATAGCTAAATGTATACATTGAGTAAGAAAAATATAAAGATTTGTATAGTTAAATTGGTGGTTTGGATTAATTTGTACAGAACACTGCTGATGTTTACACAAAAACTCGAATACATATATACCTTCTCTTTTATAGTAAAATGGAACACACTTTTAAAACTTTCATAGATTTTATACATAAACAAATTATTACTGGCAGAGGGGTGTTACTATAATCAGTCACTTATGGAAGATTATTAATGTCACAGTGACTGGAAAGCAAAGAAACAAAGCCATATTGGATAACCAAAATGTGCCCTTTTGAAAAAGATTATACTTGTTAGTAATTGAGAGAGATTAATTTCAAATATTAAGAATTTCATATTAACTTTGCCTTTGAACAAGTAAGGGACAATGTCAAACATTCTCATACCTAACATGTACATCTAAGCATTATGCCATGTAACAATCTGTTTCCCTTGAATGAGCTGTGATCTGGGACTGACAAACAAGTTTTTGACCAAAATTCAATACACTTCCATTAAGATGTTAGAGGTTAGTGAGTGGATTTAGCACATAGATTCAAACCATGAAAGGTTTAATCTATATTTATCACCTTTAGTATCAGTACTTATCTAATAATAGTATAAGAAGGGGAGAGCAATTTAACCTTTCAGTTGCAGTCTCATAATTATACATAAAGGAGGAGGATTTATACAGATCTTGCTATATGATCCCTCAATGTGTTTGTCTCGGGTGGTTACGACTTTCAAGGTTCTAGTTCATTTCCTGACAACCAAATTTGTATAATGTTTAAAAAGAGTACAACAGTATGAGCAGTGGTTAAGCATTTGTCATTTACAAGTTTATCATGTTCATTGTTAGACCTGAGAGAGAGCTTTGGGGCCAAACCTATATTTTGATTGATTAATTTGTAGCCACATGGAGCCCATTGTGTCATGCTGTCCACAGCTGAGATGTATGATACCCAATCACACAATAGCTGTCTGTGACCTTTGGTTCAAGTTACTGAACAAACGGGTGGATTAAAAAGACAAGTAAAGGGACAAATAAATGCCCTGAATACATCCACAATGAATCAAATCTTCCTTGAGCTCAATAATAATTCATGAAATATGTGTTTGTTTTAGACGAGGATTGAATCCACCACATCGCGTGAAGTCCATCTCTATGACCAGCTTTACCCCGGAGGAGATGGAGTTCCTTAAAAGTCGTGGTAATGAGGTCAGTATATCTATTTATTATGCCCTACATTTTTATATTTGAATCCTTATTGATGCTATAGCATAGATATGTTTCATGTTTGACAGTTCATATTAGCATCTTAGACAAATGTGACATTGGGTTACATTGACCTCATTATCAAGGTCATAATCTGTTATTTCAAAACAAATTCAGTCTTTTTATGCACTACTAGAAGGTGAGATGTATGATTTTCTACCTACTTCTAATCAACAAAATGCAGTTTTAACACTTTGTTGTTTGCATCTTATATCTTTCCTTACAAAATTAAACATTCATATCTCAAAGGTTATCATCCAAGTTTAAATCATGACTTTGACCTCATCAGGTCATGGATATTCTATCTGTTCACCAATCTCTGATTATTTTTCCAATGTGCGATTCATTTTCAGAAAGTCATTAAGCTATGATTTCTTATTCTGTTTCAGTTTTGTAAGAAAGTATGGTTAGGATTATATGATTCAAGATCACACCTTGAACCAGACTCAAAAGATGAGAACAAAATTAGAGACTTTATGTCACAGAAATATGAAAAGAAACGATGGTATGTGGCACCAACAGAAGCAATGCATGAAGAGGCAAGAAAACAGAACACACCAGCTGCTAAGCCGGATACAAAATCTCTGCGCACCCTGGTGGGAAATAATGTGCCACAAATTAGCCTCTCAAACAGTCAGGTCAGTATAATTATTACTCCAGGTACTCTATTAAGGATTTTCTATTTTTATTGAATAACAATGATAGAATGGTATCTTTGCTTTGAAATAATAAAAAGATCATCTTCAAAGCAATATTTGTTGTGACAGTTTTCAACAGGTATTTAGATTTGATCGATATGTATTACTCACTGTGAGCATATTTTCTATATGTTCCATATGTCCAATGGCATCAGCTCCCTATAATCCCTTCATTCAACAATAAATACTATTTGGATTCTTGTATGTGGTGGTTTCCTTTGGGTACATTCCATGATTTTTAATTCTTATTGTCTTTTTTTCACAGAATAAAATATCAGCACCCCCGAGCCAGCCTGCTCCAATACAGCGTCCGGGATCCTCACAGACCACACCAACAGGTGCAGCACCAGGGGCCATAGCAGCACCTTCACAAACCATCTCAGACGCAGACAAGAAGGCTTCCGGCCTTGAACTCTTAGCAGGATTAGGAGATCCATTTTCTAGCCCAACAGGATCACAAGCGCCACCCACATCCAGTAAGTAGCCCACAGACTTTTCCCATATTAAGTATAAAATGTTTCTTAATGTTATTAAATCCAGACCTCTTCCCCCACCTACTTTAAAGTCCATAATCCCAACAGCATCTACTCAGTAGACCCTTTTTCCAGACTCTATTCACATAAATGAATAGTCACTAATTTCAACCTTAATCCACATGTTGTGTTCTGTCACCTTCTTTAGCCTCATTGACATCCATTATATAGTCAAAACATCTAGTCAATACATCTACTCTCATCTACTGAATGGTACCTTATCTCACCTTCATCTTCATTATTATATTGAATATTACCTTATCTCAACCTATACATGCATCTTCTGTATAAAAGTCCTGTCATCGTATTTCTACATTTAGTGAATACCTTAAAAATATCCCCATTTACTTACATCTAGTGAATAGAGCTTAATCTGAATTCTAGTTAATAGTTTAGTGAATAATCTCAAACCCATGATCCACATCCAGTGAATCCTCCCCTGTAACAATGTTTATCCTATCGAATGAATATCTTATTAATGTTTGCCACCATTTAAGCCACCACACAACCTATTTGCCACTTATTGTAAATATTAACGCATGATCACAATTTCTAATTTACTTTTATTGGACCAGATAAAACGTTTATTCAGAATTTTGTTGATATTATTGCAGCTCCTGGTGGTGGGTTTGCTGATTTTGCCAACTTTGGTGGAATGCCCAGCAGTGTACCTGCAGCGTCTAATGCCCAGCCTGCCTTCCCAGCTCCAGCACCGCCACCACCAGCCTCCAATGCCTCCAGTAATGGTGAGTAACCTCCTCCCAGTTATCCTCCCAAGAGTCAGAAATACTAGAGCAGAAATCATTTGAATTCCATCTTGTATTGGTAATCATCAAAGGACAAGTCGTATCTCTGGTGAATATGATGGTAATGTTGAAATCCAGTTTTCAGTGAAAGCACTTGATTAAAATAAAAACATTTTAAGTTGATTTGGTTTTGAGCTAATTAATTGCAATTATTTAAAAGAATCATTCACACAAGTTTTAAAAAAGACTTCCCTGTTACAGCCCTTCTCGCCCCAATGAGTGCCCAGTCTAGTACAACAGTGACACCTAGTGGAAGTTTCAATGCATTTACAGCATCGACACCAACATCAGCCACTTCCAACCAATCAGCTTCCGACAAATATGCCGCTCTAGCAGATCTTGACAGTGTATTCAGTAGCAGTAGTGGACAGGCAGTGAACTGGGCAGGGTTAGCACCACCTGGTGTTCCTTCATCACAACCTAGCGGGGCCATGCCCTGGACAGGTGCAGCACTAACTAGTCCTAGTACCAGTGATCCAGCGGTAGGGGGCACCACTGCAGCAGGTCAGTTTTATCTCTACCTAGGGAAAGGGTACTACTTTTATGTTCTTTTTACTCATCAGCAACCAAAGTGTCATGTGTTAGATTTTATCTTGATGTTGTCAATGCAATGTTTCTCTTTTAATAGATTGATTTCCAATTATCTACAGGGATAGCAATATTTTATCAGCGTGACTTGTTTTAGTTATGTTTTGTACATTAATTTATTGTGAAACATTGCTCTTGCTTCTTTGAATATTTGGTTTCACATTATAGCTTGTGAATTTACATCAACATATGTACTGTGATTTTACTGGTTTCAACTTCTGTCAATATAAAACATCTCACAAATACCATTGCATGTAGTTTAATTCTCTTCTATGGACAGTTTTGTATCAATAATTTATGATAATGTGAGAGCTGACATGGTTAGTTCCAGTACAAATGTTGGAGTAAACTGTGATATAAAATGACCAGTGTAGCACAAGTGACAATGTGGTAGTGGTTTATTCCTTTGCCAGGAGAGGGCGACACTGTATGGGGCCATGGCAATACATACCCAGCACAAAGCAACCCGTTTCGAATTGTGTCACAATCAGGTAGTTGCATGATGCATGCTATTTTATGTTCTGGTTATATTTGGTTATAGTTGAGTTATTAATCAACAAAAATCAGTATTTTACAAATATATAATTGACTAAAATACAATGAGTATATAGAGTGTTGAGCATATGAATGTTGGATTTTCTTTGGTTAATGACATCATCCTAGTTATATGTTTAGTATTCAGCTGCACATGAAATTAAAGGTGATCTTGATAGTATAATCCTTATTAGGATAAAATAGACATGTTATACTGCACTAAATCTGCATGGAGTTGGAAGTCGACCAGGGGGCAGCACTTTTGACAGTTCCTCAGTCATCTTGAAATGTCTAATTTGCAGGAATAATAATGCATGATTTCTTGTTAGATCTAACATTAATCAGAATCATCACTTAACACAGTTTAAACAATAATACTGATTATTGCATATATTGCAAACAAAAAGTTGAAATAGGACATAAATGATGTAAATATGTAGCTTACTAAGGATGTATGTCATTAACCATGTGCTATCTCTCCCGTGCCTTGCTATCACAGGGTCTGCTGCTGCCTGGGATGTTTGCAGAAAGTCGCCTCACTACGGCCTACCTGCACACAACCTTGTCTGGATGTACTCTACAGGTGTGGTCACCTGCCACTCCATCTCTTTGTTCTCCTTAAATCCCTCCCATGCTACCTGCCTGAAGTCTCTCACCCATCATACAGTCCAGGGGTAGCCATCTGCAGTTAACAACTTTTGTTTGTGAAATATGGCTGAAATTAACCAATGACATCCACACAGTCCCTGTTGCCAGCTACAGATTTCTGTACCTTAATCCAAGAGTATTTGGTGACATTAACCAATGACATCAATAAATAGCCCCTGTTGCCAGCTATTAATGACTTTACCCTCTTCCCAGAGTAATGGTCCAACATTAACCAACGGCATCCATACCTAGTCCTTGTTGCCAACTACCAAGGACTTTACCTTCTTCCCATAGTATTGGTTGCCATTAACCAAATACATCCATGTTTACTGCCTACTTTAGCTTCTTGGACCAAGAGAAGTGGTCCATTGTTAATCAACTACATCTTATTGTCGACCCACCCTGTAGGGGGAGGGGAGACCTTGTATCGGGCTCCGTCCGCGTGTCCGCGATTCCGCCTGTCCGAACTTTCCGGATGATAACAGGAGAACCATTTGTCGGATTACATGCACAGGATTATGTAAGTCCTTAATATCTTGCATGGGATTGCATATGGTTGACCTTGACCCAGTTCTCAAGGTCACAGGAGCAATTTTGTTTCTCTGCAGTACTTGCTGGTTTCCGGATGATATGTTGAGAACTATTTGGTATTTGGCTTTGATATCACACATGATTATGTGTCCCCCAACTCCCTTGTATGGGATTGCTGATGAATGACCTTGACCAATTTCTTAAGGTCACAGGAGATGTTTTGTATAATCATGGTTTCCGGATGATAAAAGGAGAATCGTTTAATGGATTACTTTGATATTGCACAGGATTATGTAAATCTTATATACCTTGTATGGGATTGCATATGGTTGACCTTGACCCAGATCTCAAGGTCACGAGCAATTTTGTGTCTCTGCAGTACTTGCTGGTTTCTGAATGATATGTTGAGAACTATTTGGTATATGGCTTTGATATCACACATGATTATGTGTCCCCCAACTCCCTTGTATGGGATTGCTGATGAATGACCTTGACTGATTGTTCAAGGTCACAGGAGATGTTTTGTATAATCATGGTTTCCGGATGATAAAAGGAGAACAGTTTAATGGATTACTTTGATATTGCACAGGATTATGTAAGTCCTATATACCTTGTATGGGATTGCATATGGTTGACCTTAACCCAGATCTCAAGGTCACAGGAGTCAGTATTTTGTGTCTCTGCAGTACTTGCTGGTTTCTGAATGATATATTGAGGACTATTTGGTATTTGGCTTTGATATCAAACATGATTATGTGTCCCCCAACTCCCTTGTATGGGATTACTGGTGAATGACCTTGATCAGTCTCTCTTGGTCACAAGAGATATTTTATATAATTATGGTTTCCCGATGATAAAAGGAGAACCGTTTAATGGATTACTTTGATCTTGCACAGGGTTATGTAAGTCCTATATACCTTGCATAGGATTGCATATGATTGACCTTGACCTAGTTCCCGAGGTCACATGAGCAGTTTTGTGTCTGTGCAGTACTTGCTGGTTTCTGGATGATTTGTTGAGAACTATTTCGTATTTTGGCTTTGATATTGGACATAAGTACTAGTACGTATCCTCCAAATCCCTTGCTAAGGATGACCTTCACCTATTTCTCAAGGTCACAGGAGATATTTTGTATCATTATAATTTCTGGTTGATAAAAGGAGAACTGTTTGATGGATTACTTCGATATTGCACAGTATGTCATATATTTTTGCCCTAATACTGGAGGAATTGAGCAGTACTTGGTGGTTTTTCTCATTGCCCATTGTTATCTTTTAACCAAAAGCCTGATTGAACCAGAGCATATGCAGTCAATTTTGTATACTGGAGTGGAATGGGCACTATATAAATGTCTATTTATAATTATTATTATTATTATTATTAATTCAGTCAATAATAATATTGATTTATTCATTTACAAGGACCACAATCTCATATCGCTACCTCATTACACCATAGTTTATGCACCCATTTAACTTTGCCACCATGATGGATCGACATATGAGCTTTGCTCTTTTATTTCCTACTGCCTTCAACCAAATACACCAGTGTTTATTACCTGTTGCCAGGCAATCAACATGTTCTGACTTTTTCCATGGATGGTAACATGTCTGGAATGAATTACGGGTGCTTAAGTTAGTTCACCCATAACAACCATATAAGCTCAGGATTTGCATTTCCAATGTTTTCTGAATTTTCATGCGGATTCTCATTTTGTGCCTTTTAAATATCCTTAAATGATATATGTTACCCCCCACCCTCCTATCAGTATGTGGCATCAACCACCCTCCACCCTCCTATCAGTATGTGCCATCTACCACCCTACACCCTCCTATCAGGACATGGCATCTACCACCCTCCACCCTCCTATCAGTACATGGCATCTACCACCCTCCACCCTCCTATCAGTACATGGCATCTACCACCCTCCACCTTCCTATCAGTACATTGCATCTACCACCCTCCACCCTCCTATCAGTACATGGCATCTACCACCCTACACCCTCCTATCAGTGCATGGCGTCTAACACCCTTCACCTTCCTATCAGGACATGGCATGTGCCACCCTACACCTTCCTATCAGGACATGGCATGTGCCACCCTACACCCTCTTATCCCCACATGGCATCTACCATCCTACACCCTCCTATCATTACATGGCATCTTCCACCCAACCCCCACCTTCATATCAGTACATGGCATCTACCATCCTATACCCTCCTATCAGGACATGGCATCTACCACCCTCCACCCTCCTATCAGGACATGGCATCTACCACCCTCCATCCTCCTATCATTAGATTGCATCTACCACCCTCCACCTTCCTATCAGTACATGGCATCTACCATCCTGCACCCTCCTATCAGGACATGGCATCTACCACCCTCCACCCTCCTATCAGGACATGGCATCTACCACCCTCCATCCTCCTATCAGGACATGGCATCTACCACCCTCCACCCTCCTATCAGGACATGGCATCTACCACCCTCCATCCTCCTATCAGGACATGGCATGTGCCACCCTACACCCTCTTATCCCCACATGGCATCTACCACCCTACACCCTCCTATCATTACATGGCATCTACCACCCCACCCCACCTTCATATCAGTACATGGCATCTACCATCCTACACCCTCCTATCAGGACATGGCATCTACCACCCTCCACCCTCCTATCAGGACATGGCATCTACCACCCTCCACCCTCCTATCAGTACATGGCATCTACCACCCTCCATCCTCCTATCATTACATGGCATCTACCACCCCACCCCCACCTTCATATCAGTACATGGCATCTACCATCCTACACCCTCCTATCAGGACATGGCATCTACCACCCTCCACCCTCCTATCAGGACATGGCATCTACCACCCTCCACCCTCCTATCAGTACATGGCATCTACCACCCTCCATCCTCCTATCATTACATGGCATCTACCACCCCACCCCCACCTTCATATCAGTACATGGCATCTACCATCCTACACCCTCCTATCAGGACATGGCATCTACCACCCTCCACCCTCCTATCAGGACATGGCATCTACCACCCTCCACCCTCCTATCAGTACATGGCATCTACCACCCTCCATCCTCCTATCATTACATGGCATCTACCACCCCACCCCCACCTTCATATCAGTACATGGCATCTACCATCCTACACCCTCCTATCAGGACATGGCATCTACCACCCTCCACCCTCCTATCAGGACATGGCATCTACCACCCTCCACCCTCCTATCAGTACATGGCATCTACCACCCTCCATCCTCCTATCATTACATGGCATCTACCACCCCACCCCCACCTTCATATCAGTACATGGCATCTACCATCCTACACCCTCCTATCAGGACATGGCATCTACCACCCAACACCCTCCTATCAGTACATGGCATGTGCTACCCTTTACCCTCCTGTGGTCATGGGCATGTGTCCCACTACGTGTCCCTACTGCAGTCACCCAGTTGTATTCTCCCTTTTCAAGATATGCTCATACTATATTTAGAACCTTTGTTTCACAGAATATATCATAATTCCTTTAGCTGTGTATTTGTCCAAGCATAAATGTTTGCAAATTAAGCCAGCTTTGCCAAAAAAGCGAAAAATACCTTTCAGTTTTTGTGTCAAAATATTATTTATGAAATATTAACACTTTTTTTAGATGATTTAGCACTTAGATTTTAGTATGCACTGTCCATATTTTATTTTAATGTATTGTTTTGATCATAATGAGTTGCAGACTGAGAATGAATTTAGATCGATGGTATTTATTCTTGATCTGTTATCCCCCAAAAAGCCATTATAGAGATTTTAGCTATTATATGTTCAAGTACAGATCAGGCACATAGATATTTTAAATCACAGGCTGAAGACCATACCATACCTAGCACAAATTGTTGGGAACCCCTCATGCAAACACTGTTATCAGTTGAGAATATATCACCCACTGACAATAGGCCGATTGTGGGTCCCCACTTCTCGTCATTAAAGACAACATTCCAGAAGTATATAAAGAAATAAAAAAAATCTCTAAAATCCAATCTTTCAAAAAGCAAGATAACCAACAATCGTACTATAATTGATCCACTGGGAATAGGTGACAATAAGCCATCTGTTGGTAATATGCTGTAATAAACCTTCCCAAAAGTATGTCATCTATGTATAGGAGAGAACAGTAAAGCATATGGTGATATTATCCATATTTCAGAGACATTGTACCGTCCATTGGTAGTTGGCATGTGCTACAGTTGAATTACAGTGTTAGTTCCTTGATGTGTGTGTGTGTGTACAATGCTTCTAACATTGCGTATAGCAAAGTTGTATATGCATGCTAGAGCTCTATTTACATGTAAAATATTACATAAACTGACATATATTCCTCTAAAACAAATTAAAACAAATTTGAAAGCAATGGAAAGTTATTAAAAATTTTAAGATAGCAATATAGCAAAAGTGCTTTTGTTAGAATGGTTACAGTTTATCTGTTTTTTCATGTGTGAAATGAAAAATCATCTTGATAATATTTCTGATTAATACATGTCAGGTTTAGAATGACTTTTGTCTCGTAACAAATAATTACCAAAATTGAATTGTTCAACTTACAGGATTTATTACTAGTAGTGCTCTTTGTTGATCAGACACTGAATATACTTATGATTTTTTTGTTTGTTTTTAGGACAGATAATTTACAGATTTGTCAATTAATGGAATGACTCATAAGTTATTGATAAGGAATAGGTCATACAATTATGTTCATAATGTTTTGACATTATAAGGGAAGATTAGCAGAGAAGAATTGTGTTGAATATTGAAAAAAAAAACTTTCATTCTAAATGCTTATTTCTACAATTTGGTTTTATTTCAGCTTCAAATCCATTTGGTGGAAATACACAGACATCATCTGCAGTAGGGAATCCATTTATGGCACAGGTGGCTCCACCAGCAGCAGCACCCACAGGATTCGCACAATTTGGTCAACCTGTAGTATCAAGTGCTGCCCCTAGTGGAGGCTTTGTGCAAAATGGAGGCTATGCCGCTGCACAACCCCAACAGGCAGCGTGGGCAGGTCAAGCACAGTTTGCTGGTCAAGCACAGTTTGCAAGTCAAGGTCAATTTGGAGGTCAGTTCCCACAGATGGCAGCACCAGCTCAGCCTCAATTTGGACAATATGGGGCATCAAAAGCTGGAGTGCCAGTGGTTCAGCCAGTGTTTGGTACTCCTCCTCAGCAACAACAGTTTGGGGGCTGGGCAGCACAGTCACAAGTAGGAAACCCATTTATGGTAAGTGTTTCATTTGACATATATGGTGCAGAATTTGGGGCATGCAATTTCTATTTATTACGGCACCAAGCATTTTTTTCCTTATGTATCTCAGTACTCTTTTGGCACTATCAACCAAAGATACAAAATTCTATTTGATTGTAAAAAAAAAATACCAGAATGAACAAAGACATGAAAACTTACCTCAATGTGTTGTAGATAAAGACTGTAAAACAAATCTTTATTTAAAAAACCACATCTTTCGGACTTGAACAAATATTTTAAATTCTATAAAATGCCTTTTGAGCTTATCCCATCTAGAGTTATAATGAGTGAAAATGATGATAAGGACCAAAAGTTACATCAAGTTGTTTTTTGTACTTATGTACTTATTTTGACATACTGTAGGAGGAAAAAGAATATAATGAAGCTAATATTTTGCACTATAAAACTACTCTGGTAGTAATTTTGATATTATACTTTAAAAAATGTGCCTAGAGGACTTTCTATGATAACTTATTGCTCATTCCATGATATCAGACTAGCAAAAACATGTTTAAAGTAGTGAAATAAGATACTCATCAATAGACTAAATATGCATATGTTGAGAACTATATTCCTGAGATTTTGATATGCTAGTTATTTTGAAAAACTGATCAGCATGAGATCAAAGAGTGCACCAAGTATATTAATCACCACAATTAGAAAATTATATTCCTTCATGTATTTTAGTTCAAGTGGAAAGAAAGTGTTTAAATTTAACGCTAGTTTCCTCTAAATATAAATTTGCTGAGAATAGTTAACATGGCTATGTATTTTTTTATTTATGATAAACAAATCAAAACATATGATAAAATGGTCAAAAATATTTGATAATTGAAGACATATTTTAAATTGCAGGCCGGCGGTGCACCACAAACAGTGCCACCACGGGGTACATCAACAAATCCATTTTTGTAGTATCTGCATTGTATTCCCTGTGCTTAGCCTCATCGTCACAACATGCTGAAGGCTTGGACATGCCCAGTGCCCTGCACCTAGCTACCCTGATGCTCCATGCCTAGCAACATCTCCATCACCATGACAACATGCCAGGCCTATCTCCAAGAGGATTCTGTGAAACAATATTGACATGCAATTATGGCAAACTTTCTCCATACTGACAAAACCATAATAAGAATTTGCCTGGCCAAACATTACCATAGGGACCATAAAACAATAAGACTTGCAATTTATGGCTTAATCTCATGGTTCATACCTCATTAATGTAAAGAATGTGCCTGGTCAAAGTTACCATGAATAGCATAGAAAAAGAAGTTTGTTTTCATGGACCTGGCCAAGTGAGATGTAGAAGGTTAAAGAAGGCTAATATGTCAAGGTAGTCAAGGATGGACTCCCCCCAAGGCTTATCATTGTGTATATTGTATTGTATTGTAGAGGCATATGTATCGTCATTTGGTCTCAAAAATTACAATTACCAGTGTTAGAAAGCCATGTGTGGCCACATAGTGCTTATGTGAATCAATGATGGTATATATGTATTTGCATGTTTGTGTGCGTGCATGTTTGTGTGTGTGTGAATGGTGCTATATGCTCGATAATCATTTTTATTGCATATGATCAAAATGTACGGTCTGTTATAAATTTATCCATAGATCTGTCAAGACAGGAGTATGTTGACCCCTTAATTTATAATTAAAAATTATAAATATGATAATAGAAAAAATGCTGACACCAGATAGGCAGTTCATAGCACTCATATTTACGAAGAAAGCATATGTGTCACTTGACATTTCACAACAGGATGTGATTTTTTCTTTTCAATTTGGAATTGTGAAGTTACAAGATATACAACCTTTGTTAAACTGGCCTGAATGGAACCACATTTGGGGCTTTCAGTTTATTTCATTTTGGTGACTGGATTAAAGAAGAAATATCTGTTTATCACAAAGTGATCTTATCGATTTTTTTTATATGGAAAAAGTTATATTCTAGGTAGGTTACCAAAGTTACTTAGAGACATAATGGGACAAAATGAAAGAGAGACAGTGTGACATGATTAACAGATTTGATTTAGGGCAAGGAAAATAGTGATGTCTAGTTCCCATTTACAAGGACGGTACTCTGTGACAATATTCACCCTGCCGGATGAAAAAAATAGTCAAGATAGCAATGCTTAGCCATCAGTTTGCTTTAGAATTGTTCACATTTTCTGGAAAAACTATAAGAATACATCTACAAGCTTGCCAAATTTTTATCTTGCTGCAACCAGAAAGTATTATGGTCAAATACATTTTACTAGAACGAAATCATGAGAGAAGTATGGATTTGATATTGGTGAGTGACAAATATATGATATTGATATTGTTGCTCAGTTGACAGGCGTAGGTTGATATTAAAGGTATGATCTTGCTGGGTTTAAGGTTGATAGGAAAGATATGATTGATATGATAGGCATGATGTTGATGAGTGACAGGTGAATTTAATACGAACAGTGATATGATATTGATGAGTTGACAGGTGCAAGGTTAATTTGAAATGTATGATAGTAATATGATAGGCATGATATTGATGAGTGACAGGTGTGATATTAATGTATGACAAGTGTGTTTAGGAGTAGATGAATACAGGTGTTTTATCTTGGAGCATTATTGTGATAATTGAAATGGTAATGAGATTGGGTGTCATTTCCCCCACACTATTAGCCTTTTTTGAGTGTAGACATGGTGATGGGCCTCTGCTTTGAGATTGGCCATCTCTGACCCACTCTTAATACCCCTGTCTGATGATGAGCCAGTCCATCCTGTCTACCTTGATACCTTCTTATGGGGTACCTTTAAGATATGTTTGTTTGACAAATTATTATAACGATCATGACTAATGAACGCCACATGTGTATCATTTAGATTGTATACTAATTAAATATATTTATGTGTACATTGTAAGTATTAAATATCAGATGGTCCCTAGCTGTATATCTTGTGTTCTACATCTGTATGTGTCACTGATATTCATGACTGTGTTGGAGTAGCAAACTGTAATGGCCTTCAACTTTTCATACAAATATTCCAACAAGTCTTAAATAATTTTGTCATAGCTTATTTGTAAAAAAAACCTGTACAGATGGCAGATTTAAAATATTTTGTGTATGTTATGAAGATACATTGGTTACCCATGTTTATAAATATGGTAGAAAAAAAAAATATATATACATTATTTGTCAGATATCTTCTTTTAAGTGTTATGAAAATTCATTAAGATAATATCCATAGTTGTTTTTGAAGCATTTATGACACATTCTGAGGTATGAGTATAAATTTGGTATGCTGAAGCTTAAGGAATCAATCTGAAAAGCTGTGTCGTTAAGGGGTGTGTTTGGCTGAAGTGGGAAAGGATGTGGTATGATATTCATTAATGTCAAAAAATTAACTGCGTCCATAAGTACTTCAAAGTAATATCCAATCAAAACATCCAGATGAAATTTTTTCCCTTATTTGGGATAACCTGTGTGTGGTACATGACTAGCAGAAAAGTTACAGATTTGGGAGGTTTTGTTATTAAAAACATTTTGTGGCCAAGTGTTTGTCTCATAAAGAAATATTTCTTATCACCCGGTATTTTTTTAAGAGTATATTGTGCTTATGCTGCAGGCTCTTCCCTTACATTTCAACTGACTCCGTTTTTGCATCATGCCTTTTGGGCCAATGGGAAAGACATTTTTTGAACCTCAGAATGGGATCTTTAGTTTGCAGTGGACCTTTTACGATCAAATTATATTATTTCAACAGATGTATATAAAAAATCAGATATTTGTCTTGGTTTACATAATTTTGTCACCATGTATAGATATGTAGACTTTGCTGACATGATAATTAAACACTTTCTCGCCCTCCTCACAGGGCTGGAGAGCATTAACTATTTTGTCTGCTGTGCATTCCATTGCTATTGTTCATGTAGATGTGACCTAACAATCTGTACATAGTGTGCAATTTTAGAGCCAGGCAAACTCTTATACCTTTTCCCAAGCAAATTGTGCTTTGTTGAAATTTATTTATGTTTCAGTCAAGATTCACAGCCCAATAGTTCACATTTAACAGTAGATTATGACTATGTTATCACTTGTATTACAAATAAAAATCATTTAGAGAATATGGTTTAATCATAGGATTGTACTTTTGAATTATACCACTTAAAAGTACTGGCATATAACTGAATGTTACAAGATTGCACAGAAAATTAGGTAGAATTTGGATTCAAATAACCCATGTACGATAATGGAATTACACAGTGATTGTGATAGTCATGCATATATCAACACACATTTACTGCAGGGAACAATAATTTAGAATTAACAAAATTGAATGATTCAAAGTTTCAGAAGGTAAAAATAGGGATGGAAATAACGCAGCTATAGATTGCTAGAAGCAAACTTTAGTAACCCAGATATTGCACTGATAACTTTCCTGTCAGCCTAGTGGGAATCCTATTAAAATGTGCATACTTTTTTGCCCAAAACTTATTTTGGAATCTTTAGACAAATGTGAGATGTTAAGATCGTTCAATGAAAATAATATTGCCTTGTACTGTATGGCATCAAATATGATAAAGGGTGGCCAATTTCACAAATAATAATGATTGTTATATTGAAGTATTATGGTTCCCAGTCTTTGTAAATAAATAAAGCAATGAGATTTCTATGTATATTGTGTCAGTACTTGTTTTATTCATGCAATGTAATTATTTACTCTGCTCAACAGAGGTAGGCAATCCTCAACCTAGTTAAGTAATTATTCTACAATTCAGGGACATTTCAGTCAAGCAGAACTGCATTAGCTTTCGAGCCTCTCTCAGCATGTGTAAGTGGTGATGATGTAAATCATATATAGGTTATGCTTAGGTCTACAACTGCTCCATGTGATGACAATGCAAATATGTAATTAGAAAGATGAAAGAAGTTTCTTGGGATTTTTTCACTGCAAAGCATACAGAGCATTTTAAATGGTGCACTTTGGACAGCATATGCAGAAAGTAATGATAAAATAATCCCAGAGAAAAATATTCCAAAAATCAAACATATTCCATGTTTTTGAAAAGTTTCTTGGCTGCAGAAAGTTCAGATTACTTTTGTGCCTGGACTACATTGTAATGGATAAATTACACCAAGGCACCCAGGCCCCCATCAGCAACAAATATATGATGGCAAAAGAATTATAAATTTGTTAATTAAATATGTTGCAAAAAGCCTATCAAATAAACTATTAGAAAGGTGGACCCTCCAAAACTCAGAAAAAATATATTAGTATAAAAAAATCACTTTTGCTGTGATTGACACAAGGTTTCCAATACATGTATCTCAACGTAAATAATTTTGTGATTTACAAGAAACTATTTTCGACATTAACCCCTAAGAGACTAGGCTATCAAATTTTGTTGATTGGCTGGACTAACCAATTTTATTCTGGATTAGCATGTCTACATACTTAATTGATAAAATTTATAACCATGATTATTCATTATGTGCAATGAAGTGTTGGGGTCAAAAGTTCATGATCTACTCAGTCTGACGTCATTGTCATGATTACATTGTAACAAAGATGCAGCCCAAGGGATTGTTACAAATGACATCATTAAGCCAGAATGTCAATGTCCCTTCAATCCGTTATCGGTGGTGGACGTTGCCATCCTTCCCATCCTTCCCGTCCGTTAGGTGTTGAGCAGGCACAAGCTGACTTTATGTACTTGCTCCGTTTCGGTCACATCTGCTGCTGCATCCGCCACTACTACACTTTGGTTTCTTCATCATTCAATTACCCTTGAACGTAGGTCTGGGAATTTTCTTGGCTGAACTTTTATGACCTTGGGTCAAGGTCAAGGTCATGTCCAATACAGGAGCAACTTCACTTGTGAATGCTCTATTTTCTGAAAAATAGAACAATATTGATATGACTTGGCAGGTATGATCTGCCTATGAGGAGCTTAGATAGGTTAGATATGAGGTGACCTTGAGCAAATTTCAAGGTCAAGGAATACAATTCTCAAAATCATCTCTTTTTTTTCACCACTATTCCTTTCCAAGATTCCCATTTGAAATAATTATACTTGTTTTAACTTTTTTTTCTTGTGAATACCCAAACTTTGCCCCTTTATTAATTGAGAAAGAGAAAGATAGGTTTCATATTTCGCAGAACTCTTTTCCTTGTAGGGGGGGGGGGGTGTACTCACGCATATTTACTATTATTCCATTATCAGTGAATTTATATTTTATCTTTCTCCAAGAGGATTATTTTTCTATTCCTCATTATTTGGAGGGAAAAATTCCATTGATGATACCCAACTACAAAAAGGTAGATAAAATGATAGCCCTTAGTCATTAATCATAAGGATATTTTTTCTTTACATTTGCTCTTCTTTACCCTGGTGCCATTTAGTTCCACACGTCGTGAGGCTTTGTGACGTGAATTATGGAATGAATCAGCAAGACCCAGAAAGTTTTGGTGACACACCCACTTGTATGACACTCTTCTGTGCAGGAGTTCATGTGGATTCATTGAGAATGAGGCTATGACCTACTTTCACACCCAAACCGCCATTTTGCAAGGGAGAGAGAGGGAAGTTGTCTCAAAACAAACGATACACTGACTTTTTTGTGCAAGGTACAGGCAGTATTTATCTATACCTCATTCGCGACGAAGATACATACGGTGGTACCATACTCTCTGTGGAATTAGACAAATACTAACTATGTGAAGACCGCAAAATTGACATTTTTTGCGAAGGTGTGTCAACTCTGGAAAGAGCCCAGTTAGGACTGGAGGAGTCACGAATCCAAACAAGCGAGATCTTCGATAACAAACATTCCATCCTGCTAAGTAATAATGACCATGGGAGACGAGTCTCTGTTTGCTGCCATGGCTCTGCCGGTTGTCATCGTGCCCATTCTGGAGACAGTGAGTACAGCTTGAAATGTGTATTGGCTGATCCTGAAAATGAAATTTACTCAGCAGTTATTTTTAGTGTTGATAAAACAGAACTTTAAGTTACATGTTTAAAGGTATTAAGCATTGAACCTGTAAATTTGTCTATAAAGAGCATATTCACGTATGAACGTAATGACATATTGAAATTTAACATAATGTAATATGAAGTGCTGCAATAAGACATAGAAGTTGTAGTCTTGGCAGAGATTTGTCTCAGCCATCAGTTGCACATGATAGGTAAATACGGGTAGCGTTAACTTTTTTTGACCTCAGATGAGGCTCAAAGTAGGGTAGCACTGTTTGGCACTATTCGAAGGACAATACCTTTCATGATGTCGTAAGCATATTGCCATACTCGTATGACGTCATTTTATCTTTCAGTGCTGCTCTATGATAACATTTCACATAAAAATGACGCCAAGAAAGAAGTGTGCTTCCAAATGGGGGCTATAAATTAGTTTCCTTTTCAAATAGGTTTTAATGGCATTTATATCTTTATCATTAATTTACGTTACTTATACATATTTTTCAAAATCAGTGCTTAATCCTTTTAATTGGCAGCAATACTGCAGCAGAGAAGTTTCTGACTAAGTTTCTGAGTAGTTTCAACAGAGCCTATTTGAATTTTGTTGTTTGGTGGTATTCACAATTTCTTTTTCTTGATTAGTGTATCTGCAATTCTGCATACAAAATAATATAATTTATAACCATGGTTTTCAATATGCTCCACAAAGTACTGGGTTCAGAAGTTATTGATCCCAGTAGTAAATTGATGTCAGTACCACGATAACATTGCAACAAGTTGTGGCTCAAGAGAGTGTCATAAAATGCCATCATTTACTTGGAACAAAGGAGGAGAAGTTACATTGTCAACCTTTGTCAGTGGTGGGTGTTGACATCCTTTCTCTCCATTAAGGGCATTAATTTTGTAGTGGAGGCAGGTTTTTGGCTCTTATCCACTCCATCCACATTAATGATTATATATCAGCTATCTGGTAAATACTTGGAGTGAGTATTTCTTTCTCAAACATAGAAAGTGTGAACATTTCCCTTTACCTATTTCCCTTGGTAGAACACCAGCTCACTTTCTGAATTGCAAATTGTATCAGCAAGGCAAATTTCAAATTAAAAAAAACCCATGTTTTACATGTATATATGAGACTGTCACTGTTTGGGAAAGACTTACCTGACTGCTAGCCATAAATACTTTTGCTGACAGTAATTGACTATTGTTATCAGTGCTAATTTATTGAGCATTATTAAGTGATGAATTTTTTTAAAGGAATTTTAGTGTGCAGGCCAAACAATATTAATGATAAGTGATTTTTTTTAAAGTATAAAATTAATAGATTGCCAGCATTCACTGTTATTGAGTATCAATTATCAAGACCAGAGCCAAGCATGTCATGTAGTTCCAATTCTGATTTAAAAAAAAATCATTTTCAGGCCTTCCTCACAGGGCACCGTAATATTTAATATTTTACAACCTTATTGACATGTTGTATTGAAGCATAGCACAGGGGTATATTTTTGATTTTTTCAAAAATAGTGATGGAAAATATTTGAATAGTTTTAAAAATGAATAAAGTACATAAAAGTGTAAACAAACATTTTTAATGTGGGGCTCATGAAGAATTGATTACACGAGGAACCATCTAACATGTACTCTGTCTTGCTTGTTCAATCAACAAATTTTAAATACATGTATGAAGATATTGCAAGAGATATTTATTCAGAAGGTATGACCTACATATGTAAAGATATGGTTCTGCTTTTGGCCACATATCTCAACTGAACACCAATAAAAGAATAAATTTATATCTATTCTCATTCAATGTTAGTAGTAATTTGGAGAAGGGCCCAGCCAAGATAAAATTGCAAGTTATTTAATTTCAGTTAAAATGATATTTAACTTTGTGCCAGAGCCTAAACATATGTATCAATCTGGTGAAAAGATAAACCAGTATCACAGTTGTGATATCTAATGTAGAGTTTGATTATAGCCATCATAATGTCTGTGTCAAGAAAAAGGTTGAGTATATATCTATCTAGTCTGTCAAAATGGTGATACTACAATGATATGACACAGACACGGCCAATTATCAACACTATTAATTGAGGTTATTTAGAATAGCTCCAGGCATAGTTTCCTGTTCTGATGAATAGTTTTCTAAGTTTGGGTCGTGATAATCTTGTGGCATGATATGGTTTATGTTGGTATGCGGCACACATTGACAAGTACATGTGTGTGCATATGGAGAGTGGACAGTGACAGGTCACAGCTGTCACATCTCATCTTTGTCCCTACATTTGTCAATCATGTCATTTCTGATATTGTAAATATGAGTGCAATTTACAGGCATTAACATTTAATGTATGGTCCAATTTTATTATTGCAAATATGAATACAATTAAGATATCTGTTTGGGATACCTGTTTTTGATGTGCTAAATGTTGGTGAATTGTTTCAGTTGGAGCAGAGAGACATGGCTGCAGCCCAGTCACTGAGAAATGCCTTTGCTAAGGTATGCAAACTTGTAACATCAGTCTATTTGTTCAAATATATTTATGTTTGAGGAGATACTTTCCAGTAAAATAAATTCTATAAAATACATGATTAAATTATCATAGATGTGTAAATTCATTGAAATTCATATACCAAAAGAAATAATCATTAACCATGGAAACACAAACCAACATTTGAAAGTCATCTTGCAACCCCCCATAAAATATGATCATTTATTTCATTCACTGTCCGTGACTTCATTGTGGGAATTTTAATGCACATGCGACTCAAGCTGCAATCATCTTCAATCAATTTTCATAAAATTTGTCATAACTTTGTTATTACTGGTCTAATTGTCATGCTTTTTACACCAAAATGCACATAACCATTCTATAATGTGTCTATTCTTAGACTGAAAATTGTAACATATCTATTTTGGCTGTATTCTTCCTTGTGGACTAATTAGTTATGTAAGTAGGTAATTGCCCCCGATGACATCATTGTTTTTTAACCTGCATGTGCATTCAAAATGTCATATTTTCCAAAAAAATCATGTTTCCCTTGTGCAGTCGTACTAATGGACCCCACATATCAATGTGCATTATAGTTCTCTTCCAAAATATAAAAGTGAATCAGAGAAGTGAAAGTTGCCCTTTAAGGAAAAAAACTTTGATCTATATTAATCAGATTAAACATATTATCAGAGAGAGATCATAATTCTCAGACACAGTTTGAGTATCAAACATATACATTATAAACAAGAGTTTCAAAGTGATAAAGCTTTTGTGATGATTCAGTGATCTGATATTGCAGGTGGAGGCACAACATCCAGGTTTCTCCTATGATATGATAAAGGGCATCCTAAAGAGGGCAGAAGTGCAGGGCCAGGTAGACATGACAGAATGTTTACTTCGACTTGAAGGACTCAATAACTCAGATGGTAACTGCAGGTTTCTATTTGCAGATTTCAGAGAAACAAAATGGTTCAAAATGAGCAAATAAATATTCTGGCAATTTTCATATGGGAAAATAGCACTGACCAACAAAATTAATAAATAAAACAATTTTTCATGTTTGTGATTATCTGATACTATCAGATATTATTTAATGCTATTATGTGGGTCTGGCATTTTTTAGGGCTGAATGTTTTGTGACATTTGGCCATGGTCAGGGTCATAACCACACAGGAGTAACTATGCTTGAGAATGTTCTTTTTTCTGTAAAAGTTCAGCATAATTAAAATAGCTTCATCAGTTGACTTGTTGATCTTCTTATGTGTATGGTAAGAGCCTTACAAAAAGGTTTGGGTCCTTTACATGTGTTTTGCTGCCTGTCTGGAGACAAGGGATGAGACACCAGACAGTTTAATTATCACATGTTTAGCGACAAACAACAGGCACTGACCTGACTATCCCAGCAGGAGCCATCCTTTGATTAAGAAGCTTATTTTACTGAAATGGAAAAATTACTATTCCAGTTCCTGCTTGAACCCCCAGTGCATGAAACAGATTCATAAAGGATGAAAACATTCAAATCATATGCACATGGCATAAAACATTCAAATCATATGCACATGGGAGGAGATTGCAATCTGCCTGTTCTAATTAATTGCCATATGATGGGCTCAGAGGATTTTTTTATTTGGTGACCTTTTTTTTATGTTTTCAAGATCACAGGAGTCAAATTGCTAAATCAGAGTTTCACTCTATTTTACCATGGCATCTATTGCTACCACATTTATGACATGCATATGTTTATAATTTTCGGGAGACTAATTTATAAAACTAGGTTTCTTATGCACCATCAGTTTTATCAAACTGTTGGCTGGGTTTTCCATGACCGTAATATATAATAAATGCAGAGTTCAGTTTTGTGCCCCACACCAATTCTAGTTGCCTAAGGTTAAGGAAGAAGATGGATATATATGTTGATTCTTTGGTTGTTAGTTACTAATTATTATGTAATATCAGGGGAGATATTGGGGAGAGTGATCAAAGAGGAGAGTGATCTAATTCCATGTTTGGCACTGACAACAGGTGTGATACAAGGCACACTTGTAATTGTTGCTCCCTTTACATATTCTAAACAAGACAATTACAGTTTCATTTATGCATATATTATATTTTCTAGAGTTGCGTGTTGCAAGACCAGAAGAACCATTCAGGGACCTGAACCAGCGCTCTTCCCATCTTAAAAAAATACTCAGTCGTATTCCAGATGAAATCAATGATAGAAAGAAGTTTTTGGAAACCATCAAGTAAGTGAAATACAAAATACTAAAATCTATATATTGATATTGTGTGAAAAAAATGGGAAAAAATATTCAACTTTAAAAAAAGGTCTTTTTAGTTGTTTGCTAAATTTCACACATCTCTTTGCATATTAGGTATCACATTGTAGGAAGATTAAAAGTGAGCATTTCTGCTCCATAATATTTGCAGAATATTGTATTGTCTGTAAAGAATCATTAAACCTTTCTTTTGCATATGACTGAATTGTTCTATGAATTTGTATCATTACCGACAACCACTATTAGCCCATTTGTCTCAATTAATTTATTATATTATACCTCTTATTTTCAGAGAAATAGCAAGTGCTATAAAGAATTTACTAGATGCAGTTAACAGCGTTTTTATTTACATAGATGTGCAGAGTCAAAAACAGGTAAGTAGCATAACAAGTTGTCCAATAGAATATACCCCAACTTAAGACATGATAGGTATTTATTTGTTTTATCATTTTTCTTCTTTTATTAAATGACAGATATTGTGGTCATGTTGTGACCTGACTTGTGACCTGAACTGCTGGAGGTTGTCTGAATTTTAGTTTTCAAAAATCATTCACTTATCAGGGTTTTTGTATTTTTGTTATGCGAGATCATATCCTGCTAAGTAAGCAAAGACCTTGTTTCTTCATCAATAACACCATTAAAATAGACTATTCAAATCAAGGAAACTGATAGTATAATTGTTATCTTGGTAATACTTGTAGAATTAAATCTATTGTATGTTCAAAATGTATTTAATGTGAATGACCAAACAAGTATTTTCACTGTCACACAAGTCTTATCTTTAATACATACATTTATTCATAGGTGTGGTTTATATTTCAGGCCTTAGAACAAAGGAAGCGAGAATTTGTGAAATATTCCAAAAGATTTAGCACAACCCTTAAGGAATTTTTCAGGGACAACCAGTAAGTAACATTCTTTATTCAGCAGTGTCTTGTGACAGTGACAATCATCAAGTTGGGAATCGAACAATAGTTAGAATGACAAGAAAAAAATACATGAGTGGACCACACAGTAATTGCCAGAGAAAAGGGCAAGCACAATAATGGATTTGCTGAAGGAACTTGGAATTTGATCTAATTTTGCAACAAATAATGAGAGATGAAGATGGTGATCAGTAGACAAGGCAATGACTGCAGCCAAAGCTGAAACAAATATTGGTTTTATTACAAATCTACTACATTCAAATTTTATACATTTGTATTTTGATTTAAATATACAAGCACTTTTCTCTATTTTCAGGGAAGAATATAATGATATAATTGAAAGGTGATACAAAATAAAGTTTCAGTATCTCGCTACAAGCAGATATCGCTTCTATATCTGCTTGAAGTTTAACTCTGCGTCAACTCTCTCTCTCCTGCTAGTATTTTGGCTTTTAATGCAAGAACTTAGGAAGCCATCATTGTTTACCAACAAGGGAATGTCATGGACTTAATCATTACAGTAAAAGTAAAATTTTGCAGCAGTTGTTCTTTAAAATTACTGCAGTATAATGTTAATTATTGGAAATTATGGATGATTATTTCCCAGGTAAATAATGAGAGGTCTGCATACATACCTATTTTACTCAATCGTTGATTCATTATCTATTGTTATGAACTGTTAAATCATATAAAATCAATACAGCCTGCTTATTATTGGGTAAATATATATATATCTATAGACAACAAAACACATGTATTCTTTGGGCGGGATGTCTACATTAAGGTCTAAAACCTCTACTTTCTGGTTGGGTGTCCACATTCAAGGACCACGTTGGTAAACTCTTTGGAAGGGGGGGGGGATTCTAGAATTTAGAATGTTGACAATTTTTTGCTGTGTTAAAGTTGACATGTGAACAGTATATGTTGGCTTTATTCCCAGTGGGGAAAGTACATAAATGTAGAATTTATATATGTTCCCAGTATGTTTCAAACAAAAAAGCATCAGATACTCATTTGGTTTTACTATGGATTGTGTTTTGTTTAAAATTTCTGATTATGATATGACAGAAACTGTTTCATTCAGAAATGTAATCACAATTCATTTGTTGTAGTAAAATTTTAGAGCAAGAATTTTTCATGATTTTAGTTTGAGCGAAAAATAAACAAATAAAGATAAAACGTTTTATCTCAGAACTGTATGTTATATCTTCCCAAACAAACAAATGTATTGTCATGTTATGTATCCTATTAGATAGGATTTATTAGTATCAATACTCTTCTCTGCTTTCAGGAAGCAGGACGTTTTCATGAGTGCCAACTACTTGATCAACCAGACCAACTTGATTATGAAGACTGTAAAGGAATCATGCTGACTGCACTTCCGGCAGGCCAAACTTGAAGAATTTCCACAGGGTGGTACCCCGGTCTACCCAATGCTACCATTTAAATGCTGTACATATGTCCACAATTTAAATATGACTAAAGCCACATGGACCTTTTGGGATGTATTGCTGCAAAAAAGCACTCAGATAACTGAGGTTTCAGACATTGTACTATGTTATATACTAATGTTTATCAGCTGTACATAAACAAATGAGAGTTATTTTGCTGGGAATGGGAGCTTGAATGTATACATAATTTATCTATTTCCCTCCATCCCAATTATAACTTAAAACTCGATATAATAACTAAATGTTTCGGTCAAATGTACTTTTTTTGTCAGCTTTGATTTTCACTTCAAAGTACCCCACACAGGTGCTCAGTGCTGGTGTATCAATGAACATTTGACCAGGCTTCTTGTAGTGGTGGGGACAGATATAGGTTGGAAAATGACCTGGTTTTAACCTAGATTCCATAGAACTGAGTAGCTGGGATGGAGTGGCACACTCAGCAGTCTTTCATCTTGTAATCATTATTAATTGTTGACAGTAAATGTTAAATTCAATTTGATAATAAATTATGAAAGTTTGAAAATTCTTAAAATGTTGTTATATTTAATTTAATTGTAAGTAACCAGAAGGATATATTCATGAATTTGGCCATCATCCTTAAGGTCTATTAATCCACAATGTAAAACTGGGACAGACCTACCGGTATGTTTTTTACCCTCAGCCCCTGATGTAATCAGGCTGAGGGTATTGCAGTACTCCTGGCGTGGGTATGTATGTATGTATGTATGTATGTATGTCTGTATGTCTGTATGTCTATGTCTGTAGCGAACATCCTTGTCATCGCGATAACTCAAGAACAAATGATGGCAGCTTCATGAAACTTGACACACATATGCATCTGGTGAAAACCTCGGACGAGTTCGATGGATGGCGACCTTGACCTATTTTTCAAGGTCACAGGGACAATTATGTGAAATCCCAAGAATCACAATAACTCAAGAACGAATGATGGCAGCTTTATGAGATTTGACACACATAAGCATCTGGTGAAGACCTCAGAATTTTTCCTATGAAACATGACCTTCACCTACTTTTCAAGGTCACATGGACAATTATGTGAAATCATCTTGTCATTGCGATAACTCGAGAACAAATGATGGCAGCTTCATGAAACTTGACACATATAAGCATCTGGTGAAAACCTCGGACGAGTTCGATGGACGGTGACCTTGACCTATTTTTCAAGGTCACAGGGACAATTATGTGAAATCCCAAGAATCGCATAACTCAAGAACAAATGATGGCAGCTTTATGAGATTTGACACCCATAAGCATCTGGTGTAGACTTCAGAAGTGTTTCTATTAAACATGACCTTCACCTACTTTTCAAGGTCACAGGGACAATCATGTCAAATCCACGTCATTGCAATAACTTAAGAGCAAATAATGGCAGCTTCATGAAAATTGACACACATAAGCATCTGGGAAGACTCCAGATGAGTTTGATGGACGGTGACCTTAACCTGCTTTTCAAGGTCACCGGCCCATCTCAATAATTCTAGAGTAAATGATGACAGTTTCATGATACTTGAAACACCTAAGCTATCAAAGGAAGTAGATTTTATGGGTTTTTTTTACCCCTGCGTCAATTTGCCTTGGTGCAGTGACGTTTTGTTCACAAATATTGTGTGGAGCGAATGTTGTGCAATGAGTTACCAGGGCTGAGGGTTGATGCATCTCTGATGCCTATGTTTTGGATTAAATGTGTTCAAAGTAATGTTATTTGTTAATTTAGCACAGAAAAAGTAAACTTAACCGGCTAGTACATGTATTTAAAAATCTCATGCAAACGAGTTTCCCCGCCATGTGTGCTGTATGGGAAATACCCCCCACTAACATCATAGCCTCCCTCTCATCCTGGAATCCCCCAGAGCCGAAGGCAGTTACGTATATATACAAGATCACACGAAGTTCTCTCCAGATGCTTCAAACCGAACTTAAAACTGTTAAAGGCTTTCAGCAGATGTATAAATATTGCTTTTCATTATTGCTAAAAGGAGTTACTTTGATGGAAATACTTTGTATTGTTTGTCTAAAAATCCCTTGCATCCACTTTCCTTCCTACACAAGGTCAAAATCAGAACATTCAAATTTTTATGAACTCCCAATTCTCAATATATTTAATCATGTTAAAAAAAAAAAAGATATGGAATATGTAATCACAAACAAGGTTATTTTTTGGCCAGAGGACAGCCTTTAAAGAGATACTTTCTAGTAAAATAAATTATATAAATTACATGATTAACGTTAGGGGGAACAGTGTCTTCTAAAGTTCTTTTTTCCCGCCAAAAAAAGTCATTTGAACCCCCAAAAATGACATGGTGCAAGATGATTGCTTTGTATAAAAATAACTACAAAAAGGATTTCAGCCTTTAAGGTATCAAATGCTTCGGGATAGATTTTTCTTTTGATTTGATTTTAATTTGTTTTTAAAATTTTATCATTCTTAATCATTTTACATTTAAAGTTACAGTAAAAATCAGAAAAAGATGGTTTGTTTGGTAACAATTTTAGAAAAGATAGAGCTAACTTGAAAAACATTTTTGTGAACAACTACACTATCAATCTGTAGAACTAAGGCATTAATCTTAAGCTAGAATGACGTTATTTAGTTTAAATAGACAGAATTTTAAAAGATGTCTTATAACTCAAGTAATTTGTGTGTTTGTAAATAAAATGATTCAAATAAATGCAAATTTTTGACAAAATTTGGTAATTTTTGACTTGAGTTTGAAGAAAGTTAGGTATCTCAAAATATAGACCATTAATCAAAATTCCATCTATTTAAACTAAATAGAATAATATTTGGAGTACACCTGTTCTTAAATTTTGGCAATTAAACTTGCAAAACTTCTCAATTTTGTTATAAAAAGCGTGGGAAATTTGGAAAAATAGGATATTTTGTTTACTTTTTATTTTGTATCACTGGGCAGTGATGAGGTCGAATGCAGCAGCTACTGGCTAATGGATTAGTCATAAAAGACCACTAAATGATGTTTATATGTGTATGTATCAACATTGATACCCTTTGGACAGAAGTATGTTACCTATTTAGCTTGCTTTGGTATATTACAAATGTGCACTATTTCATGTAGTTCAAGGAGTAATGACGTCATAAAGGTGCTGTGGCTATTTATCAATGAATTAGTGACGTCATACCTATTGGTAACTAAGCAACAATCAACAACACATTTCATGCAGCTGTGATCCTCTGTATGAAGTGTCCCTGTTCCCCCTAACGTTAAATGATCATATATGTGTATATACACTGAAATTCAAAGACCAAAAAAAAAATCAGTAACCATGGAAACAAAAACCAACATATAAACTAATCTTGCAACCCCCATAAATTATGATCATTTATTGCAATTTGTGCCTATGACGTCATCGTGAGGGATTTATTGCACGTGCAACACGAGCTGCAATCATTTTCAATTTTCACAAAACTTTGCTAATATTGGTCCGGTTGTCATGATGTTTACACCAAAATGTCACATTTTTCATGCTCTTTCCAACGCACAAAACCACTCTATAGTCTGTGTTTTCTGAGACGGAAAATCGTCACATCGCTGTTTTGGCTGCATTGTTGTTTGTTTACTAATTATTTATGTAATAGGTAATTGCCCCACGATGACGTCACTCTTTTTTTCCACCACGTGCATTAGAAAAAGCTATATTTCTCCCCAAAAATCATGTTTGCCTTGTGCAGTCAAATTTACAGACCCCACAGATCAATGTGCATTATAATTCTCCTTCATACTGTAAAAGTGTACCAGAGAAGTGAAAGTTACCCTTTAAATTTAGGAGGGAAAACAATAAAATGGAATGAACTAATTTGTAAATATAGGTACACTTTCCTTTTGTTCTGATCGACATTTTTTTCCCAGGAAAAATATAGGAAGTAATGTATGACTAATTAATAACTTAGTTGGATATTAATGTGTCAAGATTTTATTTTAATTCACATACTATGTTTACAACATAAAAAACCCATTTATAATCATTTTGATAACTTGGCCTACAAGCCATGACATGTAAACAAAAATATATGTGTATCTTAAAATATTGCAGATATGTCATAAAAGCAGTCAACAATGTTGCAACCATTTTTTCTGAATCTTTCAAATAAAGTACTCACACGATCAAAATATTCAAGGTGTTATGATCATAACAGGTAAATATTCATGATTCATACATGGAAACAATATAAAATTCTTTTAAACTAATTTATCAACAAGCTTAACTTATGAGTAATGGTATTAAACATATTCAGTTTTGTTGCATGTGACATTCCTTATAATTAGTGATGCATCAACTGAGAGGAAATTTTAAAGAATAAAGGGTTCCACACATCACAGCAACTTAGTATACATGAGCTTTTGTCAAGCCACTTAAGCTGTAAAGTATTGCAATTTAATTTTGAACACAAATTAATTTTTGAAGTTTTCATAAACTGATTGATACAATAATTCTGTTACTGCAATTTTACTTACCATCTTAACTTGAATTTAAACTACCATGTCAGTCTGTATATTTAAGTCAAATTCAAACAAATGGTGTATAATACATTTACCTTTTACTTTAATCAGCATGAGAACTGGTGATATCCTTAATTGCCTACTTGAAACTCCAGATTTCAATTTTTCCTTGTCTAACAGTATTTATGTATTAAAAAACAAGTCTTATGATCAAGAAGACTGATATATATTTTTAAAAAATGTGAATTATTATCTTGATTGTAAAACATATACCCTTTTATACATGTCCCAATAACAGTGAGCATAATTTGACAAAGAGGAAGCCCCAGTCGTTATCAGAAACATAAAGATAATGTAACTGGCATTGAATCATGCAACACAAATATAATTATAATACTGATTACTGATAGAACTGTCATAGATCATTTTGATGCTCACATTTTCTCACACATATACCACATCTCACACACACAGCAGCAATAATTAACTATCAATACAATAAATAACATTTATAAATATAGCTGTACCATACAAACCACTCTTCCATGTGGCAGATTTTTGGATTCTTTACATCACATATTTGAATTGTCAAGCAACTGGTCTTCAAGCTCTATGCAATACATAACAATGCTCACATTTGATATCTACATTATCTCTGTGAAGTGGGAGAATCTAGTAATACTCAAGGTAATTATTCTGTAATGCACAAATTGTTTCACATACCATACAGCATTATATATTTACCACAGCACAGCTCAGGGAATGCAGCAATCACTGGCTTGTCTTCAGATCACACAATGTAAATAGAAGGCAAGCAATGCTAATAATGCTCTTCCTATAAGATTTACATTTAATTTTCATTTTGGGTACACTTACAATTCTTGAGGTCTTTGAATATTCAAATTGGAGATAAGGATATCTCTTGTTTGAAATATAAATGGCAAATACTTCTTAAATCCAGGATTAATCTTAAGATCCATCTGTGGGCATTTAACAATTATTTCAGATTGTACAAACTGATATTTAAAAAGATTGTACAGACAAAATAATTTCTACATGTTTAAATAATTGTCTAATTTTCGATGTTGGACATGATGATGGAAGCATAGTCTCAAACCCAGTGTTTTGGGGTAACTCTAGTTTGAACACTCTTACTTTCTAAACTGGGCTTCATTAAAATGATGAGATCAAACTCTTATATATGTATATAATAATATTGAATATGAACAACTTTGTCACATATGGAATATTTGTTAAGTGATTTGGTAACTTTCTATGATGGCAACATGGTTACAGCCAAATTCAATACTGCTGTACAAAGAACATAACTATTGCTATATTTATAAGCTGACATGTGGCCTTGTTTCAATCGTGTAGTGAAATGGGCTAAAATTAAGATATACTGTGTACAGCAAAGAATGTTAACCTAATTGCCCTGGTAGTCGACTGCTCCCAACATCTTCAAGAATGGTTTAAAATAGTGCTTGGCAACATGGTTTCAATGCATGACAATGTATTCTGGAGCATTCTTTCTAGAGCTTTCCTGATTTGGGTGTCACCACAGGATGAAGGGATGGACAGCAAGACAAGAGGGACTGGAAACATCTTCCAGTGCTCCAATTATCTTGATACAGACCACAATTTTGTTGATATTATAACACCAACAGTATAGGACCTCTGCTCAATTTCTACCACACAGAATTATCACTTAGGTTTTTATAATGTACAAATTTAACATCACAGACTTTTGGCATTATTGTTTACATTTTTATATAAAATTTGTCATCAATGTGAAGTTTTGTAAAACTTGAAATTTAAGTTTGAAATCATTGATGACAGATGTACATTATAAAGTCTACATCCAAATGTCAAAAACGCTGGCAACAACTATGCCTTGAAGCAACAATTCTCACAGCATTGGTTAAATCAATTTTTTTCAGATGTAATACACTTATTTTTTCTCTAAACAAGCACCTTGCATGCTCAGTTCTTATTCTTTTGATCAATACAATATTTCCATGTTAACAGAACTACCAACTACTCACCAGTCAAGAAGTCTGGAAGGCCCATAAATAAGACATAATTGTTAAAAGTCACTGTCTATGGTGGTGCTGAAAACAATTTTCTATAGTAAGGCTAGTGTTCGATATCATTTGATAAATGATATCATCTGGTATATCATTGTAAGTCAAAATTGTACATATCCAAAAAATGATCCTTAATTTCCTGTGGCCATGTTCCTGACTGATGATTATGGCATTAATGAAAAAGTGTTGTTATTGACTGCTGACACTTTGTTTGATGGCAGGTGGTGGCAGCTACAGCACCCAGCAGCAGTTCAATGTGAAGCAGATGTCCTATTTAGGTGAGTTTGGCCCATGCAGATGTCACACCAACTGCTATGGCTCTACCAACCCCATAGACTGCCCAGCCTAACATTGAGGCCCAGCCTCTGCTGTGCTCACTGGGTGCTGCTGGTTGTCATACTTTAGAGTTTGTCCGGCAAGTCCGTTTGGCTGGTGGCAAAATATGTGTGAGTGGTGTGTCCATGCTACTTGAGCTTATCGTTCGAGATACTTTACGTTTCCTACATACTCGCATTGGTAAGATTCTCTCTCCGCTACCCCCCCTGGATCCAACGCTTCCTCCACTGGACAGCATGCTTTCCCCACTGGACATGACACTCCCACCGCTAGACCCAGATCTCAGCGACCAGGACTTCCCCTGTCTTGCTGATACTTCTGATGTTGATGCATTGCGTCTTCCTGGTAGGCGACGTAACCTCCTCTGAAATATAATTTTTTACATGAACAATATTTCCTGGATATGTAGCATATTATTTTATCTGTTAGTAGCTTTTGTGTTTCTTCATTTAAAAAATATAAGACATTACCTTTTGAAGTATAAATAGTTTTTTACTGATTTTCCTTTATTTCACTGCCTTCCCGAGAGCTTTTCTGTTTCAGGGCCATGTGCTGGACAGAAAACCTTTTTCTTTGACATATTGCTAAGAATATTTATGTATATATTAAAAGGGATTGGCTACAGTGAAAAACAAGACTTCTTCTTCCTGGCCTTGCTGATAGAGCCTGGCCTTTTTTTTTATAAGCTTGAACTATTAATGACAAACCTTTGCTTGTTGAACTGAACTGATGGCACTTTGATCTCCACTGCTGAACCCAGAGTCCTAAAACATATGAATCATATGACTGCATGTGGGCAAATTTAATATATATATATATATGAGGAATTTGGACATGTGGTAATTCACCACATAACTAGAATTATTATGCTTAGTTCACAAAGGTAATGCCTTTATATTTTGCTCACAAATTAAAGAAAAAGTGCAATTAGTCTTAAGAGCAGTTTGCGATCAATATTTTTTTTAGGTTTAATGCAATATAACAATTTAGGGTAATGAGTATTAAACTTTCCCACAAATTGATCATGAGATTAAGATATCATTGTGAGCTTTTTGGAGATATATGACCCTTGGTGGATTGGTCAGGACCTTACTGAGTAATGTCACACCTTGGCCTCCACCCGGTCATTTCCCTAATATCCCAATCCCTGTTAAGATAGAAGATGATGCATTCAGTTACCTGGGAGTTAACACTGGGAGATAGTTTTGGAGGATCATGTCGATCTTCTTCTGCAGCACTAGTTGCATGTTCTCGACACAACTCTGCTATTTCTACCAGTGAGATATTACGTTCACTTTGATGCTCCACCATGGTGCTGTCAACACATAACATCAAATCTTTATCATGGTTACCATTCAAGATTTCTTCGTCTGCCAATCAAATATAGCACAAAGTCCTCAAATTTTACTTACCACAGCATACTTTTGATCTGTGATGGAATTTTGTTAGAACGGTCCATAGTGGGCTCCAACAGAGTCTCGTACAACTCCTGACCTACCAATCCCCGTTTCTTGGCTGCATGTATTCGCTTCAACAGGTCAGTCAGGTTTTTCTTGAGAAAGGTTGGTGTGTGTAACTGTAAGAAAATCAGTGCCATATTTGAAACTGAATGTAACAAGAAACATCATATTGCACACCATATGATAAATAGGCATCATTTTAATGAGTGTTCCCCCAAATATTGTTTTTCATGGGTACAGAAAAACAACATTTGATGGCCATCTGTTGTACATTTTTGAGTAATGAAACTGAAGAATTGGGTCTTTTGTTAAACTTTACAAAATGTATCTATGGCATTTTTAAAGCAGAGTTCATGATAATAAAACAATTGCAAAATAAAACAATTAAAAAAAATTAATTATCTGACGATGACGCTGAGTGCGATATATGTACATACCAACACACAAAATGTGATTCCAAGCATGAAGATATCTGCCCTGAAATCATAATCTTCCTCAGCGAGGACCTCTGGTGGATGATAGCCATTTGTCCCTAGTATATCATCTGTGATCACTTTTTCTGTGAACACTCTCTTGCCCATTCCCAAATCTATGATTTTACAGTCAGCCTGAAAATAAGTACAGAATAAAATCTGTTCAATATTGAACTTACATGTTGACCATACAAGAAGTAGCTTTCAATTAAGACTCATAGGCTGATTGCGGGTCGCCATACCGCCCCATTCAAAACCAAAAATCTCTAAAATCAATCATAATAAAAACGCCAGATGGAAACCCGCAATCACACTACTTAAATTACCGGTAAGCATTTTATCAAAGGATAAACTCACCTGGTGAATTACTCCATTCGCATTTCTTCGGATCTGAAAAGATATAAATTACTGGTCTCAAGACTTTTGTCCAAACTATTTTTGGCATAAATACATCCATCACACAGAAGTTATGCAGATCTTTGTTTGTTTTGTTTACTTCATTCGCAAAACATTTTCAAAATTATATTTGTAATATAACATGCTCAAAAGTTAGAGACAATTTCCACTTAACAAAGCAAAGTCATGCTATGCATTGCTGCCATTATGGAAAAAAGAAGTGGCGAGAAACCAGAAGTAGCAGAGAATAAATGTGTGGGAATTTTGAAACGGTAATGTATTGTAATTTTTTTCAAGTGGAATATCTTTGTTGTTTAATAAAAACAATTTACATTGTTGAATGTAAAACTGAACAAAGTTATGGACTGCATAGAATACAGTGAGGGTGTAAATGATATTCAATTTCATAGAATAGTAATCAATTCCAAATTTCAAAGATAGGGAAGGTGTAAATAATATTGAATAAAATATAATTTTTAAAATAACCATGACAAGGATGTGACTCACAGCTGTGATGAGAATGTTCTCTGGCTTGAGATCCTGATGTATGATCTTGCGTACATGAAGCATGTGTATGGCTGCCGCAATGCGGGACCACATACTGAAGGTGACATGCAAGGGGATCTCCTGGTCCTGGAACAATTTGAGGCAACTTGTGATGCCGGCCTCCATGATGATGGCTAGCTGACCCATTTCACTATTGTCATCATCTGGCACAGCTGCTAACCCATACACACGGACTGTTGTGTCCACCACCAGGTCCTGGCCAAGGCTGAAATAATGTGGATAATTGTCTTATATTCAAAGTATTTAGGGAGCATGCCACTCTGCAAATTAATGGCTTTATACAGTATGTTGTAACACCTGTATGAGTCAAAAGAGAGTTTCACTGTGAACCATAGCAAGAATACAGTAATCATCATCATTGTTAATTGTTACAAATCAATATCTGGGCCATTCTGAAGAAGGAAAACATTTCTAAAGAAGGATCAACCAGTAATAAAGTACACTCACCAGAGGAGTTCTATCTCATCAAGAGTGATAGAAATGGCATCATCAGAATTGTCGAGCAGAGTCTTCACAGCAGCATCCACAGGCAGGTTATTATACTTGACCACACATTTCTGAACTATACCCTCCCCTCCCTTGCCCAGTGTCTCTCCATACTCTATGTCATCATGCTCAAACACCTCAATGTCAGCATTGTGCTGTAATATATCCAAATATATTTTCCATTCATACATCATTGATATGTGATCAAATGGGCATTTAAAAAAATGTTTCTTTACGGTTGTTGAACTTGGTTTCATTAAAAAAAAACATGCTAATTAACATACCTTTTTCAATTTACAAACAAGTCTCCGTATCTTTTTATCAAGCAGGTCCAGTTCCATTGTAGGTGGGGTTTGATTTGGTTGCACACTCAGTGCTTTTCCCCTACAACAATAATATTTTAAACATAGGCATCAGAGATGCATCAACCCTCAGCCCTGGTAACTCATTGCACAACATTCGCTCCACACAATATTTGTGAACAAAACGTCACTGCACCAAGGCAAATTGATGCAGGGGTAAAAAAAAACCATAAAATCTACTTCCTTTGATAGCTTAGGTGTGTCAAGTATCATGAAACTGTCGTCATTTACTCTAGAATTATTGAGATGGGCCGGTGACCTTAAAAAGCAGGTTAAGGTCACCGTCCATCAAACTCATCTGGAGTCTTCCCAGATGCTTATGTGTGTCAATTTTCATGAAGCTGCCATTATTTGCTCTTAAGTTATTGCAATGACGTGGATTTGACATGATTGTCCCTGTGACCTTGAAAAGTAGGTGAAGGTCATGTTCCATCAAGAGAAGTCTGAGGTCTTCACCAGATGCTTATGTGTGTCAAGTTTCATGAAGCTGCCATCATTTGTTCTCGAGTTATAGCAATGATAGGGATTTCACATAATTGTACCTGTGACCTTGAAAAGTAGGTGAAGGTCATGTTCCATACAAAAATGTCTGAGGTTTTCATCAGATGCTTATGCATGTCAAGTTTCATGAAGCTGCCATCGATTGTTCTCGAGTTATCGTGATGACAAGGATGATTTCACATAATTGTCCCTGTGACCTTGAAAAGTAGGTGAAGGTCATGTTTCATAGAAAAAATCTGAGGTCTTCACCAGATGCTTATGTGTGTCAAATCTCATAAAGCTGCCATCATTTGTTCTTGAGTTATTGCGATTCTTGGGATTTCACATAATTGTCCCTGTGACCTTGAAAAATAGGTCAAGATCGCCGTCCACCGAACTAGTCTGAGGTTTTCACCAGATGCTTATGGGTGTAAAGATTCTTGAAGCTGCCATCATTTGTTCTTGAGTTATCACAAACAAAGGATGATTTCACATAATTGTCCCTGTGACCTTGAAAAGTAGGTGAAGGTCATGTTCCATCAAGAGAAGTCTGAGGTCTTCACTAGATGCTTGTGTGTGTCAAATCTAAAAAAGCTGCCATGATTCGTTCTTGAGTTATTGTGATTCTTGGGATTTCACATAACTGTCCCTGTGACCTTGAAAATTAGGTCAAGGTCGCCATCCATCGAACTGCTCCGAGGTTTTCAACAGATGCTTATGCGTGTAAAGTTTCATGAAGCTGCCATCATTTGTTCTTGAGTAATCACGATGACAAGGATGATTTCACATAATTGTCCCTGTGACCTTGAAAAAAAGGTGAAGGTCATGTTTCATAGTAAAAATTCTGAGGTCTTCACCAGATGTTTGTGTGTGTCAAATCTCAAAAAGCTGCCATCATTCGTTCTTGAGTTATTGCGATTCTTGGGATTTCACATAATTGTCCGTGACCTTGAAAAATAGGTCAAGGTCGCCATCCATCAAACACGTCCGAGGTTTTCACCAGATGCTTTTGTGTGCCAAGTTTCATGAAGCTGCCATCATTTGTTCTCGTGTTATCGCGATGACAAGGATGATTTCACATAATTGTCCATGTGACCTTGAAAAGTAAGTGAAGGTCATGTTTTATAGAAACAATTCTGAAGTCTACACCAGATGCTTATGGGTGTCAAATCTCATAAAGCTGCCATCATTTTTTCTTGAGTTATGCGATTCTTGGGATTTCACATAATTGTCCCTGTGACCTAGAAAAATAGGTCAAGGTCACCGTCCATTGAACTTGTCTGAGGTTTTCACCAGATGCTTATATGTGTCAAGTTTCATGAAGCTGCCATCATTGGTTCTCGAGTTATCGTGATGACAAGATGATTTCACATAATTGTCCCTGTGACCTTCAAAAGTAGGTGAAGGTCATGTTTCATAGGAAATATTCTGAGGTCTTCACCAGATGCTTGTGTGTGTCAAATCTCATAAAGCTGCCATCATTCGTTCTTGAGTTATTGTGATTCTTGGGATTTCACATAATTGTCCCTGTGACCTTGAAAAATAGGTCAAGGTCGCCGTCCATCGAACTCGTCCGAGGTTTTCACCAGATGCATATGTGTGTCAAGTTTCATGAAGCTGCCATCATTTGTTCTTGAGTTATCGCGATGACAAGGATGTTCGCTACAGACATACATACATACAGACATACATACATACATACATACATACCCACGCCAGGAGTACTGCAATACCCTCAGCCTGATTACATCAGGGGCTGAGGGTAAAAACTTTAAATGACTGAATATTTTACATGAGATAATTGTATCACAGTGTCTCCATCATTATTGCCCTCCCTTTTTTTTACCTTAAATGTATTAAGCATCAATTCTACAATTTGGTGTATTCAAAGCCACATATATGAACATCATCACAAATTGAAATTATGATAGATTAAAAAGATAAGTTGCTATAAGCCATAAAAGTTGCACTCCCAGGAGAGATCTGTCTCAGCCATAAGCTGCACGTGACAGGTAAACACGGGTAGCATGAACTTTGTTTGACCTCAATTGAGGCTCAAAGTAGGGTAGCACTGTTTGACGTCATTCTGGCGCTATTCAAAGGACAATACATTTCATGACGTCATAAGCATATTGCCATACTCTTATGACGTCATTTTACCTTTCAGTGCCTCTATGATGACACTCCACATGAACATGATGCCAAGAAAGGAGTGGGCTTTCATCAGGGGCCTATATATTAGGGTCGTGTTCAAAGGGCGGTGCATAAATCAAAAAGTTTATAGACATGAAAGACAAAGCACACTATTTCATTTTAAATGCTGAGATATCTTTTTCGAGGTCACTGCACAAAAGTGAAAAAGGTCAAATTGACATGATTTTGTACACTTATCTCTAATGGTCTTGCTATATTTTGTACACCAATGCTGGTGCTGAATTTTTTTCTAAACAATACTCTTTTAATCTTGCCAAATGAGACTCACACATCATAGAAACAAAATCTCAATTTAACAGTCAGAGCATGGATTTAAATCATTAGAGACAAGATACAGTTTAGTACCCCAACAGTATTTCCTGAAAAATTGTATAAACCATTTGATTTGTGCAAGTTATCATAATACTTGAAATGTAATAATATTACATTGAATTAGGAAAAACATAGCCACAGGTAGAAAGTATGAGGTAGGATGTATGCCAAAGAATTGTTAACTGGCACAAGAAGGTATAACATTCTTAGATTCAATCACCTTTTTCTCACCATCTTCCAACTCAAAAGATTTTCAATCCTGTACAAACAAGTTCTAAAGATCATGAGATAAACACTACTAATGCACCAGACCTTGACATTAAACATTTCAAGGCACTTGCTCATTGGGCTAGTACTTGTATAAATCTAGTTCACGTCACATCTATTTCACTTGTCCTGACATTTGATATTTTTCCCATTACAATGGCTTATTAGCAAAGATTCTGCAGAAAAAGATTTCTTTTACTTGTGTGCAGAACAAATACATTTTAAAATCTAGATGTCCTTACTGACAGAGGAGGACAAAAAACTCATAATAAATGTAAGTCATTAATGTTGAGCCATACGCAATACTGAACTTGTGTTTATGATACAGAAATGGAAAAGAATGAAGAAAATTGCACTGTTCACCAAAAACAGGACACAGGATGAAAGCATCAATTGGACTTTTCCCAGTTAATTTCCTCATCAAAATTACAAAAGTGCATATAACAATGAATGACAGAAATTGCTTACTAAAAGCATTTTATTGTAGTTTTGACATTAACTGTCCAAACAGTCTCCAGGTGGGCTTCAAGCTTCTTGTTAAACATGAGAACCCTGCAAAAGTGGTAAACATGATATAAACATATCTTCAACAATTTATATCACTGATGGAATGTAAATTTCAAATGTTGACTGATTTTAAGTTTAACTTACAGGTCAAAATTAGACTGATGATTTAACTTGTGTTTTTTTCTCATATTGGTTCATTTGATGAAAAGAAAACTCTAATTGTTAATTGAGGTGTTGTAACACCTCAACTGGTAATTAGGTAATGCACTGTTTCCCTACATATGTATACATTAAAGATATGGTCCAAATGCTCTCTGCAATACAAACATGGCCTGATGGTGAACTCAAGTACTTAAATAATATGGCAATGAATATGCAAATACAACAGGGTGCCATGTTGTTTTGTGAAACCTTAGTACTCTGAAAAGTAAGAATTCATACAGGTTGATCATTTCAATACAATATAACTTATATTATGTTTAGTAATTAGGAAACTCTGCCCTTAATTTCCTTCCCATCAATAATACATATGAAGTATTGTTCCCAAGCATACTGTACAGAAACTGGCATTCAACTATTTGTGATATGGCCGGCTTGTTTTCTCTCAATCCCCTTGAGCCCTTCAAGGCCTATCTTTAAAAGGAGTACAATAAACAAAATTAAGTCCATCTCTTGTTTCCTTCCTCTGAATAGACAAAATAACTTAGATGGCAAAGCAAAAGAGTTTACCTGTGAAGTGCAGTTGTGGTGGCAGTTACATTATTATGTAATGCAGCTTTGGTCTGTATCCAAGCCTTCAGAACCCTATATAAAATATTGAGTTCACAGCTTTTCCCGGTTGAAATTCACTTTCGGGGACCTATCCTTGCTTAAGAAGCATCGCTATCCAAATCCAGCTTATTTCTACCTAGTTTATCTTGTACAAGATACACTAAAAGTAGATATTACTAGCTACTATGCTGACCTAGATATGGCTGAACTGGGTCTGTCTGGTTATTGGCCCGGTCCAATGTGGCTGGCCAGGCAAGCAGTCAGCTGGTCAGCTACTCTCAAGCACTCAGACACTCTTTATGAGTAGACATTCAGCATACAAACTTCAAACAGGTGCAAAGTAATGAGATGAGCTGTGAGTCACAGCTAAAGCCATCGTTAACCTTTTGACAGCTGCTCTTCCACACTATTAACAGATTAAATATTGCATTTTCTGTTGATGTTTATGTGATCCAAATATTTACATGACTGGATATATCAATAATGCACAATTGTAATATTTTTTTCTGAATTGTAATATATTTGGTTTCTGAACACAGACACACTCAAAAACAGGACTTCTTCATCAGTCCGAACCACCAACCATAAAAAGGTGCGCACATGACCTGCTGCAAGTTATTACTATTCATATAAATCTGTCTTATTGGTTAGATTTTTGGCCAGCCAACTGATTACAGTCTATGACCTGAGGCTGGTCAATTCTAATTGTAAGATATTTCAGTGGGTGCGACACACATGCATGACTAGACAAGGAGTTTAAAATCTACAGGTAGTGAGAAGACTGAACGGCATGCAACACTTCCAATGTTATGCAGAGTAAACTACAGATTGGTGAGGCAAAATCCAATAAATAACTTCACTGCTTCCCGTTTGCATTGAATTTTATGGCTTTTATGGATCTGGCAGTACGGTACTATGATGAAGCTGTTACATTTAGCAAGAAACAATGTATGCCACCACAGTGATACTCTCTCCAATGAAAATAAAAATAATACTTTGGGCAATAAGACTCCTAGAACCACTATTCAAAATTTGAGCTTGCCCTGCTGCTCTCAGCAAGCTTGAAACCAGTTGAGAAAGTGCAAACTGAACATTTTTTTTGTTTTGGGGGGGGGGGGGGGGGGGGGGGGGAGCATTTTATCAAATTAAAAATTAGGGGTGACAGTGCTGTTTTCAAGATATAAGCAGTGGCACTTTTCAGATTTTTACCTTATGTTTGGTGGGTGACTGTGGCATTGCATTCTGCACTGGCTCCACATGAGTGGGTCCAGCAAGTTAGCATCAGTTATGCAGTGTGTCCATGATTGAGCTTACAGTTGGCAGTGGGAGAAAGTGGCAGACGCTAAACTCTGCCCTCCGATAACCCTCAGTGAAAATCCTTGTTTGTGGTAACGTGTTGACAAAGTTAAGTGTAAGGTAGATTTTTTTTTTTAAATTATCATTTTATCTCTGTCTGCAAGAAATATTATACTTTTTACGTCATTAATCAGAAAATGGATAGCAATAGATAACATTTTAAAAATCATTAACAAGTTTTAATTTTTTTTTAAACCAATGTCAATCTGACAGTTTTTAAAACGTATTTTATTTGGTTTTTGAAAATTATATTTCATAAAAATCTTGCAAGTGGTTGATGTGCGAAATCATAATTTTAGAAGTGGTTACTCAAAATAAAGCCCCCTTTTGAAAGCACGCTTCTTTCTTGGCATCATTTTTATGTGGAGTGTGATCACAGAGGCACTGAAAGGTAAAATGGCATCATAAAAGTATGACAATATGTTAATGACATCATGAAATGTATTGTCCTTTGGATAATGCCAGAATGACTTCAAACATTGCTACCAACTTTGAGCCTCAATAGAGGTCAAACAAAGTTCACTCTACCCATGTTTACCCGTCTCGTGCAGCTTATGGCTGAGACAGATCTCTCCTGGGAGTGCAAATTTTGTCTTATAGCAACTTATCTTTTTACTCTATCATAATTTCAATTTGTTATGATGTTCATATGTGGCTAAGCTTTCAATACACCAGATTGTAGAATTGATGCTTAATACCTTTAAAAAATAAAAAAAAAGAATTTGTATGAAATTTCCTTTTGAAAATGAAATTTTCTCATCATTTTGAGGTTGCTGTAAATGTACATGTTTGTCATTCTGTGATATCCTACAATTAAATTGAACCATAATCATAGGGCAGGATGCAAAGAGAAGGGCACCCGGGACTAGAAAGTTCACATCGGACTGGTGCTGATGAGCAGGCACTCTAAATCCAACTGCGCCACGGCCATGACCTGAAGCCACATTTGATCCGTGCTCTTGCGTAGCGAGTTTGGGATGGTGGTGCTCCAAACCGTGTACATTTCCTTCTTTAAGCAGTTAACAAAGATCGTCTATGTCACATTAAATTTTCAGCAGACAACCATTGGCAAGATGTACACAGAAATCACTGACATATATGCACCAGCCCTTGTCTCTGACTGCTGTAGATAGATGCAGTTTGTTATAATACAATCTATTATTTACTGTCATTATAATCACATATATTTATTGTTGCTCTCAGAGTTGCACACAAAAGAATTAGTAAATTTTCTTTGATGAATTAAAATCTGCCTTTTCTTGATAAATAAAACATTTTATTTTGTGAATTTAATATCAATATTCACATGTAACATACAATGTAGCATTCTTTTATGACGACCAGTAATATGACTTATTTGCGGCAGTGGAGGAGCAATGGTGACTACGGCGCAAAGAAACGTCTTCATTTTGGGCTAAAATCATAACAATTAAGGAAGATGTCTATTATCCGTGCGAGGCCTAAACAAGAAAAAGTTGTGCTCCACATGTAACATGTCTGCAGAAAAAATAACATACAAAAAAAAATTACTCCTACCCCCTGTCAGAAATGTCATTTTCGGGTGTTTCAGACTGAGTTCAGACCATTTTGAATTTCACATTTGAAGAAAGAAACCTGAATTCAGATTATTTCCTGAAGACTTTCATCACTGTTGTTGACAAAGTTTTCAATGGATGATTTAGATTTAGAGAAAATCTGATTTCATGAAAGCCAAAGGGAAGTGTATGATGATCATGATAATGCATTTCATATCAGGTTTATATTGCCGTTACTTTCACACTAAGCTCCCTCAGTTTTAAAACAATTATGCTAATAATTCATTTTGGCCCAACAAAATTAGTTGTCATATGGATTTAATGGATTTAACAACTTTTTCATTGATTAAAATAGCAACAAAAGCAATATCTCTTGTACCTTCTGACAAATAGGAAATTTATCTTTTGGCCAGTTTAGTTTGGAAATTTGACCTCAAATAGAAAGAAAGAATGAAAATATTCATCTGAGTCTTTTGAAAAAATGTCTTTTTTAAAATCTTGTGATATTTGCCTGATTGTCAAATGCTCTTATTATTCCCAAATTTTACATGACAAAGAGAGAAAATGTTTCATCAGGCTCAAAGTAAATTTCTGTGAGATTAAAACAATAACAACATGGTTAAAAATTAGCTTTTCTCTGTCAAGTAATTTGCAGTTCTAAATAAACTGCTTGATTTCTGTTTCTTACCAAACCATTTTCATTGGATATCAAGACAAAAAATATTATTTTGCAGCATATACATTTGTTTTCAGATGTTTTCAATCTAAATAAACAGATGAATTTCTGATATATATATTAAGTAAATTCACTGACACATTGATTTACAGTGACCGGCAGCCAAATCCGGACACTTTCATGTTTTTACTCATGATTTTCACAAGATCTGTTAAAACTAAGACCAAACTTCTTACACCACAAGTAGGTCATCTGCTTTGGGTGCCCATAAAGTGAAATTGAATCATATCCACTATCAACAGCTTTATTGTGAAATCGCCATGGTTCACGCTTTCAGCAAACCTGCAGTTTTTCAGAGTTTTATATTGAGTTATACGATGATGTTTGGTTATAAATGTGACTACTTCTGACGTAATTTTGCAGTGACACGATCGCTCGTGCTGTGAAAGCAAATAAAGCTTTTAATGTTTTGAAAAGCAGTGGAATTGACGTGTGATATATTTGAGGTTCAACTGCTGATTTCAGACAGTTGCTCATCACTGTTTACCACAAAATCTATTTTTACACTAGAAATGTGCAGCTTCTCTTGGATCCTTTTTGACATCTGTCACTAGAGGGCTCTCATCCAAAGCCCATCCAACTCCATTATTCAGCACTGATAAGAATTTTGACTGAGTTTAGTGCAAAAGGTCAGTAAAGGTCATTTGTCTATCTCTCAGAGATTTTGTCTATTTTGAGTAACAGGCTTAGATCACGTGGGATCAGCAGATCCGAAATTTAGCCCATCATGCATCCCTCACTCCCAACGAACAAGATGTGCACAAACTTTTAAGGGTGAAATAAAAAAAAAAAACCTGAGAGGTTTGATTCACAATATATATGTCTGACAGGGTAGCCAGACGGTTTAAACAAAGAAACCCAGGAAGTCCTATCATCTGTCACAGTGCTTGCGCCCGGAACTTCTGCTACTGCCAGGTTGTGGACCAATGTGGTCAGAAAAAAAATGTCGTCTGCCAGTTGGGCGAAATTTGAAATGTTGTTGACCCGATAAAATTAAAAAGAAAGAGATTGACTATTAGTGAACTATGTAAGGAGTAGAACTTACATGAATGGATGCTTAGCTCTCCGTATAACAGTTTCTTCGGGATGAAATATTTTCAGACTTTGTTTACCATTTACTGGACATTTAAATTTTCCTTGTGTTGATTTTTGTTTGCCCGCCAATTCGACCGTTGAGCATGCGTAACAAAATTTAGGTCACAATCTGTCCAATCTGACCTGACCTATTTTCGACCGTCTGACATTCTTCAGCATTGGAGGTAAAAGTGAGTAAAAATACATTTCCTGTACCACACGAAGGGTTGCTAGAAAGTTTCTGGTAAGATTTTCATTCTTGATACCGTTTTCAAACTGCATACAACACACCGACGCAAACAATAAAATGCCCTTTAAAATGTCGGTCATGTACATTATACTTTCTCCTGTTTCTAGCTGCACCGATTCATTCCCTGTTAATTACAGACATTTTATAATTTAACTGCGAAAAGCATGCAGTTAAGTGTTAGTCAGACCAGTGTGCGGCCCAAAAATGCTTTCCAGACAATCCGCACCCTTCACACAACCGCACCTGAGTCAAACCGCACCCGAGACAATCCGCACCCAACAACACAGACTGTACAACGAAGCAAAATCTTTTTGCAATATAGACCTATATTACCGTTTGTATATCTTATGCATGTGAAAACATTTCTGCCAAAAAGGGAAGACATGACTCAAAGCTACATAAGTCATAACCCTAAAAGGCCGAGCTATGATGGAATTCCCTTTGATCAAAGGGTTGTCCTTACATCACAAGGATTTTGAAGAGTGAAACTGAATGCTGATAATTGGCATCAGTAAAATTTTACCATGTGACATCTTTTACTGAAATTTGGGGGATTTCACACCAATGACAGATCACAGATATCAAAAGAGCAGGGCTAACAATCGTCAATTTCGCGCATTTTGGTCTTTGTCAGTCATTATATTATCCAACAAAATACGGCCAGTAAATTATATGTGTGCTATAGTGGGGTATACCCACAAGTGACAATTGACATTAATTATTCTTATAAAGTGATGATCATATGTAAAATTCTTGACATTACATTTCTTCTATACCAAAAGATGAAAATTAATATATCGACCATCTGACTTTTTTTATTTGAAGAGAAGAATTCAATAGTTCAAATTTGAGCTGTCAATGATGGAAATCGGCAAAGAACTGACAGAGCAGTGCCCATTTTTCTCAGACAGGTGCAGAAAGTAATTATAGCTTCCAGCCAGCTCTCACAGCACGTGGACCTCTGCACTTGCAGGGATACCTATGCGTACGCAAAAATGGTGATATGCACATCAGAACGTATAGAATAGAATTGTTTTTTTTTGCACACAGAATATATAAAAAAGATAATGACTTTAAAGAGGAAATCTTCAGATTGGGGTTCAATTTGCCTCTCTATTTCAATGGCTGACATGGATTTGTTTTCAACGCCAATTGGGGTTGCCAGGGTGTGAAAGCCCCGTATGTGTGAAAGTGCCCGTATGACTGCCCCCTCCTATGATGCTAGAACATTGTTAAATCGTCTTTTATTTACAAGAAAACAAAACTGGTCGCCATTTCTTGCTTCTGAAATCTCGTGAGCTGGAACGTTAACTTCAAGATGGAGGGAAGTAATGCTGAAGGGGATCCATTCTTGGGACAAATAAACAAGATGAAAAGTTAGGTTTTATTTTTCATACACTTTTAGTAAGTTTTCTCAAGGTTTTGTCTTCTTAGCATTGATTATAGTTCAATTTTGCTTCACCTTTGTTATGTTACTTCCTCCCGCGACTTTCAAAATGGCAGAGCAATATCCGTACATGTGAAGATCCCTGCAAAATCTCGACAAATATTACATTTCCTAAATGAATTGAACTAATTTTTGCACAAGGAAGAGAAAAAGCTATATTTTATTAAGATTTGGCTTGATTATATTGAGTAAATTTTGCGGGGTCGATCTGTTTGGGTGCGTTGTAGTTTCGGGTGCGGAATGACGAGTGCGGTGTGTCCGGGTGCGGAATGTCCTGTTGAGGGTTTCTATCTTGTTTTTTTGTAACACGGATGGTTCATTTTTTGGAACTAAAAATATAGGAACTATCTGTGTTATACTGTGATCGGTATGATCATGGGAAATGCATATTCTTCATATCCTGTGGGTTGTAATTCATTTTTTTCTGTGGTCATTATTGTTGAAGCAACTGACGCCACTGTGGAGTGTTCGTCGTGTGCATGCGATTGATTCCAATTCGCGCATGCGTCCCGGCATATGAATACTATAACAAAACATCCTGAGTCTGGGAATGAATCTGTGTGAGCGGATCCAGTGAGTTGGGGATGGCGGAAGGATTCCCTGAGCCGCAGGTTGTTTTCATTGGAAATCTCTTCGATCCGCACATCACTGAGGTATAAATATGTAAAAGAAGTGAACAAAAGAAAAGAAGTGTGTGATTAAACAAAGCAGAACTTTCAAAAACAATGTCATTGTTGCATAAAATTATCCCTTTAAATTGCTTGGAAATGCTTTCCAATCGATAGAACAAGGAATTTTAAGTAAGTTTAGATCAAATTTGGTGTAAATCGGACAATTAGAACAGAAATGACATGCAAAAGTCTGATCGATAGCATCTGAGCGATAATAGAGCAACTTACGTAATCAAGCATGAAAAGGCACATCTTTGCAAAGAGTTGTACAAAAAAATTGTTCATATACCAAATTATATGTTTTTAAAATATAATTTCAACTACCCCATCAGTTTGCAATGATTGTTTCATTTTGTGTTTTTTTGTTTATTTTAATTTTTGTATTTATTTTAATTTTGTTTTGTTTGTTGTAATTTTTGTTTTGTTTATTTTAATTTTTGTTCTGTTTGTTGTCAATTTTTTTTTCTCATCCGTGTTACATGTGGATCACCACTTTTTCTTGTTTAATGATTGGATTTTAGAAAGCTTTTTGTGCACTTCAGATTGTAACTGTGCAGTTCCGGTGTCTTGTTTTCAATGGGGCAGTATGTATGGTCAAGCTGCTGAATTTGGATATTTTATCTATGTAAATTATCTACAAGTGTCAGCTGCCAATCTTAATATTAATAAGCTACTTTCCGCCGTAATTAGACCTCATGTTCGGCATATAATTCTGTGAACATTCTCGCTTTTCACTCTGGGGCCGACTTCACTTGTTACCCTGCTGAGTGACATGATCGGGATCCCGATATCCAGGTAAAAAAGAAATGAATGCCAACCATGAGCCAGGCCCAGGTACAAGCATGATGCAAACTCTTCGACATAGGAAGAACATGATAATAATAATAATAAAACTAATAATACCAAGCAAAAGGGTGTCACAGGCTAATTGTGGTTTGCCATATTGCTACATTGAGAACAACACACCGGAACTACACAAACAAAATCAGAAGTGCACAAAAACTCTTTCAAATCCAATCATTTAACAAGAAAAAGTGGTGCTTTGTGTGTAACAGGGATGGGAAAGAAATTAAACAAGCAAAACAAAGTACAGAAACAAAATTAGATATTTGAACAAAGAAAGCAAAAGATGCAGAAACAACACAATTAAGCAACAAACAAGACAAACATCAACAAAGAAAACAGAATTTCAACATAGAAAACAAGTATTTTACTTATCGATTGTTATAAAGTAAGACTTTCTTTTTTGTCAGTGGTGACATCATCACTGGTGATGTCATCAATGATGCTTTGGGAAGAATTAAATAAATGGCCACCAAACTTGAATGGCGGTGCTAACGTCAAGGTATTTTCTACAGTGTTTGTACACCAGGCTATAGATACATCAATAGTAGTATGGCCTGCAGGCCTTGACATAAAGAGAAAAATGTCGGTTGCCCAGTTGGGCCACCAGATCATGAGAAGTGGTGGCCCGAAGTTTCTAAGGATAATATAAAGTGTGATACAATAAAGAGCATTGCACATTAGGCTCCATAGTGTCTGAGTGGAGGTTCAAAATGCAAGTCCATTGATCATGATACGAGACAAATATCTATCAAGGATTAGAATAAAATCAAGATAGTTTGGGCCATTAAAATACCAAAAATACAGTTGCCCAACTGGGCCACTACAACAGAGCATTCACTGGCCAAAACAGAGGATCTAGTGGCCCGGGCCACCAGGCCAATGCATATGTCAAGGCCTGGCCTGACAACTTGCCTAGCGACCATAGCAAAATGTATTGTTGCAGGACCTAGTATCCAGCATTAATATAAAGTCTCATGGTCTTTTCACATCAAATTTGTCATCAATCTATGTGAAATGCCCATTTCCTGCATTGAGTCGAAAGATTGTCAGCATGCTGCAGTATTCAAATTGGATTCTTGAGACATAGAATTCTCGAAATTTGACTGAAGCATGAACTTTAAACAGCAGCACCATATTTAGCTTTTGATAAATCTGTGGGGTGTGCTTTCTTCATCATTGTCTTTACCTAACTCTGCCTGGCAGTGTCTAAAATTGGTTTAAAATAGTGCTTGCCATTTACCAATTTTAACAATCAAAATATGATATTTTAACTTTTCATGATTCCCTTCTGATAGGTTTGGTGAACAATTCAGGCAAAATAAATGTTCTTTACTGAGAATTTTTCGGTATTATATACAGTTAGTTATTTCCTAGGTATTTTTCATTGAAAAAGTACATTGATGATAAAGGAGGATGATGTTTGACTGCAAATAAATAATTGGTTACTTTTGAAGTAATCAGAGCTCCTAATAATTTCTAATAATAAGAAGCATAAATTTTATATCATAGGTTTGCCAACCATGGACTCTGCAAGCAGCAAAAAGGGTCGAATCAAGGACCAAGGGGAGCATTCTGAGCTGCCAATAATTAAAGATGAAAAGGGCTATCCAGCACAAAGAGTGCATTATAAAGGGCTACACCAGGACCAAGACAAGCACCCAGATCACCAAGACAACAGAATGAAGGACCAAGAAGAGCATCCAGGGCGTCAAGACTATATGCAAGATGGAAGAGACTATGCAGCCCAGAGAGGCTTGATTCACGAGAGATATGCCAGACAGGGTGACCATAGAATCCAGGGTGACCATAGAATCCAGGGTGACCATAGAATCCAGGGTGACCATAGAATCCAGGGTGACCATAGAATCCAGGGTCCAGATGGTTACAGAGGGCAGCAAGATAGAATAGACCGGGATGAGGCTGGCCACCAAAGACCGGAAGACCACAGAACTGAAAGTAGGGCAGAGTATTCTGGTCATTATGAACATGGAAATCCTAGTGCAGGCAAACAATTTATCCAGTTAGATGAAGAAAATGATGATCAAGTTGAGCACAAAAGAAAGCGAGCTTCATTTGAAAGGGGCCATGCAGAGAAATCAGCAAAGCAAGATCAAACAGGGAATGTAGACCTGATGATGCAGAGCTTAGTGGATCGTAGTATCTCATATCATGGCCCACAGCTGGTTGACATGTTAGCTTCAGAACAGGCAGATGTTCAGCTCCCAAACTTTCTCATGCTCAGTCAGATCACAGCCTCCAAGCCTCTCTCAGACAGGTTGGTATACATCTTATAACCATTCACATACAAATGAAATGTTAAACTATTATTATCTGTCAATCATTATGTTTTTTTACACCAATTCCAGGATGTCATTGTTTCTGTTGTTTGTCTTTCAACCATTTTTTGTTGAAATTTTTCATATTTAATTTCAAAGATAATCATGGAAGGGATATAAATACTTTGAGACATAAAGATAAGTTAAATTTAGAACAGAATTCAAAAGTTCACACATGATATTAACCATTTTAACATCATCTTGATATTACAGTGACAGTGCATTTGAACAGAATATGATGTCATTCATTGCAAAGAAGGCAGACTTGTTGTTTAAGGACCAGGAAGAGCTCTCCATTGCCACACCACCAGTAGAGAGTGGTTAGTTATACACAAGCTTACAAGCTCTCTATCATATTATTTGCCTTGCATTTTACTTTTTAATTTAAACTTGAAAAGAATTTATGACAAGCAGTTTGAATATATTCGAATGGCAGTGGTCATTTCATAATTTGCTGGACAGCAGTATGACATTGCACAGTAAATTATTCACCAGTTTTATAATTGTTTAGACTCATACTATAACCATTTTCTTAGGTATTAAAACAGGGTAATAACTAAAATTGTGCAGTTTAAATCATTTTTAAATTAGTAATTTTTTTCAATCCTCAATGGAATCTTCACCATGTGATTTTAAGGTACTTTTTCCCTTTGATAGATGGCTATGCTGTTGTACCTCCTCTTGAGAGTTTTATGAATGTCCCAAGTGATTTAAGGATAGAACATTTCTATGGAGTGAGTATAATCTGTTTATATTAAAATTTTAAGCTGTGAATAAATATAACACTGAATTGCATATTATGGCAAAATAAATTGATTATTTAAAATTAAAAAAATAGAGATCTATTTGGCAACCCTTCTTTTATAAAAAAGAAGTATATCAAAATATTTGAATTTTTTTATTTAATCTGTGAAGCCTGATTTTATTATTGTCACATCTATATTAAAATTTGAGGTTCAAGGGTTTATTGTGATATGTTCTTTGAGGCTGAGCATTGATTATAAAGAATCAATACCAACCATAGCCATAAACATTTAGCATAGAGGTAACGCTGTTGGTCACCTGTAGTTTGTTTGTTTACGGTAGAGCCTGGAACGTGGAGACCTTGTGACGGGCGTGGTGACAGGCGTGCAGGAGAGTGGGCTTCTCATTATGCTGCTCAGTCTCGATGCTAACAAGGCCAGGGATATCGACCAACTTAAAATCTCGGTATGTAGCCCATTATGATATATGCATTATCTCCCACCTGCTGCAAGGTGGGACATGTCATTTTCTACCTACCGTATTTACTCGTGTATAAGTCGACTCGTGTATAAGACGACCCCCCAAAATTGAGGTTATTTTATTTGAAAAAAAACAATTTCCGAATATAAGACAAATTGGTTTTTCAAGAGATATCGGCTCTGCTACCATTCAAGCTTAAGCTGAAGCTTGGCGGTCATTTTAAAAGTGAAACGTAAATATGCTTAAAATATAAGATATTAGCCGTCTTATACACGAGTAAATACGGTAAAACGTAAATACGATGTTCGTATTTTCGAAATAACGGATATCAGAGCGGATCGATTTTGATTGCGTTTTAAATGATAAATAAAGGTATTTACCCAATATTATCACAAATTGTTCGAGAACAGAACAAAACCATCAATCCATTTAAAACGCAATTAAAATCGATCCACGTGTGAAAGCATTTCTGTCAACAAGGGAAGACACGACTCAAAGCAGTGGAAACAATGACGAGATGCAAAACTGTGAACGCTGATAATTGAAATCAGTGAAAACAAAGTCAAAACAAAGCATTTTGAAATAATATGTTTTAAATGATATATAAAGGTATTTACCCAATATTATCACAAATTATTTTTCGCAAGAATTTCTCCACGATGTAGAACGTAATACGATGTACGTGACGTCCTTAATCTTAGCGTCAAAACCAACACGTGGGAGAATATTTCTTTGTGTATTATAAAGCCAATGATATTCATTATATCGCTTTTAATTATTATTGTTTATATCGATCTTAGCATCAAAACAAAGCGTGTTAATACACAAAGAAATATTCAACCACGTGTAGACAGTAGTCCGCCTGTCCGATATTTGCTTTCACGCTAGTATTGCATAATGCATGTTAAATGAATGGATGGTTTTGTTCTGTTCTTGACCTGCAAAGCGAATTTGTGATAATATTGGGTAAATACCTTTATATATCATTTAAAACATATTATTTCGAAATGCTTTGATTTGACTTTGTTCTCATTGATTTCAATTATCAGCGTTCACAGTTTTGCATTTCGTCTTTGTTTCCACTGCTTTGAGTCGTGTCTTCCCTGTTGACAGAAATGCTTTCACACGTGGATCGATTTTAATTGCGTTTTAAATGATAAATAAAGGTATATACATAATAATATCACAAATTACGTTTTGCAGGTCGAGAACAGAACAAAACCATCCATTATTGCGCAATATATTAACAATCGTTTTCGCGCTAAAAACAAGAGCCTCTTCCCGTCACTTCCGCCTTTCAAAATTGCGACCACGTGTTGCGTTGAGTCGTGTCTTCCTTGTTGACAGAAATACTTTCACACGCGGATCGATTTTAATTGCATTTCAAATGATAAATAATGAAAACGCTTTGTTTTGAGGCTAAAATCAATGATGTGGAGAAATTCTCGACGTAATTGTGATAATATTAAGTACATACCTTTATTTATCATTTAAAACGCAATTAAAATCGATCAGCTATGGATATGAAAGTTCAATTTGACATGTTGGCCGCTCCACTTTTGTCTCGTGGGCACCCAGACGCTAAGATAAAGGACGTCACGTACATCGTATTACGTTTTGTGATAATATTGGGTAAATACCTTTATTTATCATTTAAAACGCAATTAAAATCAATCTGCTACGTCTGATATTCGTTATTTCGAAAATATGAACATCATATTTACGTTTTACCGTATTTACGTTTTACCGTAAATACTCGAGTATAAGACTGCTCTCGTGTATAAGACGACCCCCTAAACATTAACTAAGAGTTTTTGGAAAAAAACCTCGTCTTATACACGAGTATATACGGTACCTTACGATCGGCATCACAACGATGTTCTTATTGCCATAATGTGAACATTTTTGCTCATATTTTGTTGACATTATGTTGTATCTTTCCATGCAGAATTAATTATTATTCCCACTTTACCTGTATTCTCTGCAGTCCATAGCTTTGTTTAGTATCACTTTCAATAATGTAAATTATTAAACAAGGAAGATATTCCACCCATAAAATATGACAACCCATGGCTTTGAATAGTTTTTAATGATGGCAGCAAAGTCTTTTGCACTTCAAGTTTTATGGTGGGACATCAAGCAATCTCTGATTGCCATTTAATCTCTACGTGAAAGTAAAATATTATATTCATATTGAATACATACAACGTAAATCATAATGAGATGATTGACCGATATTTGACAACAATTTTGTTTGCAGGCCTTTTGCCCTATCAGAGAGGTCCCTAGATATTATGCACATGAGAGCCCCTTGGAAGCATTCACTATCAAGGACAAGGTCAGAGGTAAGTGACTCCTATCACCATCATGGTCAAGGTCAGAGGTAAGTGACTCCATTCACTATCAAGGACAAGGTCAGAGGTAAGTGACTGCATTCACAATCAAGGACAAGGTCAGAACTTTATTCGCCATCAAAGACAAGGTCAGAGGTAAGTAACTTCATTCCTCCCCAATGACAAGATCAGAGGTAAATTATTTGAATGTAATTTATTCCCAACTTTATGAAACACTCTTGTACCACACGTAGGCTCTTTGATGACAGGTAAAATATGCTGAGATTATAATCTCTTTGAGCTTTGATCATATTTGTGAAATATGATCAAAGCAATTGTCCCAATAAGTCCTAGGAAACAAGTAAATTTCGTTCGACTCCTATGTAAATCAATTGTTGGTAAGACTCCCATCGATTTTGGTATAAGTCAAATTTTTTTGGTTAGAATTTCCCTTTGACCAACACATTTTGGTATTAATGTATTTTCAGGTATTATAATTGGGTCGACAGGAGACAAGTTAGTATTATCTCTGCGATCAGATGCTCTATCTGCAGACAAAGCTCACATGAAAATTGTAAGTACTTTGCATATGTTGTGAAATCAAGTTTACAATCAGATTTCATTTGATTTTTGATTCAGGATCATTGACATTAAATATTAGAGACCTCTCCTACTTTTGTTGGGTGGCATATTGTGAGCAATCTGTCCATCCTCCTGTAAAGTCAAAATGACCAAAAAGTTGCATGATTATTTGAATCCTTAATGCTGGAAATCACATTCTCTCAGAATTATTTTTTGATATGTGCAAGCAAAAATATTCTGAAAAAAATATGAATTTTAAGCCCACTGGGCTGATGGATGTGGCATTAGAGACACTTATTTCTCAATACAGCAAAGCTATTCTCAGTTAAATGCTCGCAATGTTATTGGATAAAATAGATTAATAGATGTTTGAGCTTTGGTGATAAGCAATTATAGCATAGAGAAAGAAATTCTACCTGGGTTCTGGGGTTTTCAACTTATTTCTGTTCAGTTGTTCAAATGTTCATGTTTGGATTTTAGAGTGAAAAATAGTTTAAATATCTAATCACTTTAAACGGAAGAACACACTTTCCAATTACGCAAGAAAAAAAAAGGTTTAAATCAGTATTATGATATAAAAAAAAATACTTATGCTTCTCTACATGAATTATCACAATTTTGAAAATGTTTACCGGTAATTGCATTCATTTCTTTTGTTTATGATCTCAAACGTATACAGAATTAAAGGAAAATATATTTGGATCTATTTTATAGGGGCTGATTAGCAAGGAAGACTTCCCTCAGTATTTCCAGTAAGATATGCCTGTCATTTTTTTATTGGCTGATTGCTGAACAATTATTAAACTGAAAAAAACTTTAATTTTGTGCACACTCTGTGATTGTCTATCTCTTTTTTTAGAAAAAAAATAAATTTGATTCCAACCATAGAAAATTAAATAATGAGAAATTGTGAAACTATGTTGTAATTTTTCACACCATCTGATTGTGATATTTGTTAAAATCTGGTTTATAGCAAACTACAGGACAGTGATGGACTGACTTATGCCAACTGTCTGGAGCAAAGTGTTGGATTTACTAATCCCAGCAATGTGGATCATCTCAGTCAATGTCTGAGTCTCAACCAGAAACAGCCACTCTCACTTATGAGGTCCCTGGTCAGGTCGGTGTCCAGTTCAGAATACAAACCACTCTTTTTCATTGATTGTGATAATTTATAAAAGAACTGTGTATGTTCAAATGTGTCTCTTCAGTTATTAAGGCATTCAGTGAGCATTAAGCTTGAAAAAACAGGGTATACAACTCTGGATTGAACATTAAGATAGGAACAGATTCTTCCATAGATTGGAATGAACCAAATGCCTGGCTTAGCAACAAACCCATACTTTTGAAATGCCTTTTGAAGGCCATGAAGTAATTATATTATTATATGTACGATTGTCCATGCTGTGCTTCAGAACACATTATGCCGCAGGAGACTATGCAGAGCCCCTGAGGAAGGCTCAGTCATTCAGATGGTCACTCAAGAGGTAATGCTAAACTGCATAAAGGAATTGATTCTTTTTATGTAATAATGATAATCAAATTTCAATAAAACCAAATCATGTTAAATGTTTTTAGCCAGATAACACCATTAACACCAATATTACCATCTAAACCAAAACTATCATATGTTTTAAAATATATGTGTCCCAAATCTGTGTTAGATTTACTAAGCTCAATTATCAAATGTAGTTTGATATCCAATAGAAGAATCAGAGGCAGTTTTATCTTAGAGTTGTTGATATTTCTATTCTTGTGGAATGAAATGTCATATACTAGAAAATCTGTAGCTGCCTCAAATGATGTCATTTGTTGTCAATTAACATTTTCCACCAGTTTTTTAATTATTTGTCTCATTTATTCTGAGAAAGCTATCTGTGTGATGTTGAAATGTAGATCACCGCTTCTGTGATAGGTTCCAAAACTGGATATGCATACGGACATCATAAGATTATTATTAAGATATATATATTTTAATAGTAACAGTAATGAGATATGATATGCATTAAGTTATATATTTTAGTGTGGCAGAAGGTGTGAACTACTTCAAGGAAGGGCGGCACACAGAAGCAATGCAGTGCTTGAATAAAGCCCTTCAAATTGATGCCGAGAATGTGGAAGCTCTAGTTGCAAGGGGAGCCTTGTAAGTCAGCAACATTTACTTATGACAATAACTCTCAGTCATATTAACAAACAAATTTGACAAGGATGATATTCTAATTGTACAAATAAGAGATTAATCATGGTATTGTTCCACACAGGTATGCCAACAATGAGAGTTATGTCCGAGCAATGGAAGACTTTGATAAGGCACTTGAATTAAATCCCCGACATAGCAATGCACGTAAATACATGTGTGAAACTCTGGCTGCACATGCTAAAAGGTATGTGTTTAACTTGAGATATTTTGTGTTGTATATATTGTTGCCACCTATAATCTTTCCATATATAATTTATGGTTTTTATGATATCTTTGGATAACAATGGTTGTTGAATTGCGTCACACTCATTTGTTCATTGCAATACCACTTTTCTTAATACACTACATATATTGAGGATGTGCATGTATTGATGTGTCTGTGATTGGTTGCAGTCTTATGGATTCTGGAGAGGACTCGGATGCTGTCCAGTACCTGGAGCGAGCAATCCAGCTCAATCCAGAGTTGGTAGAGGTCCGCAGATGTCTGCAGCAAATCCGGAGCAACATTCAGGCTGCACGTGTATGTAGAAAAAAATATTACCCAATTATTTCCAAAGTTTAAAATTATATCAATATTTATCAACATTAACAACACAACCTACTGAGATGAAGGTGATTTTGAGGTCTGACTAAATTATTTTCCTGGACCAGTCTACCTGCATAGTAATGCCTATAATATATAACCTAGATTACTTAGTATGTCTTACTACTTAGGGGAGTTCACCATCCAAGTGCTCTGGCATCGCAACATTAGAAAATGTTCCAGGACAGTGTCATAAATATGTCATAATAATCTCATTCTATCAGAAGAATGAGAATGTTTATGGTGTTCTGCCCTTTTGCCAAAAGGGGATTTTGAAGTCCTTTCTGTCTGCTTAATTTGTATAAAAAACAGTAATAATTTAATATTCCTTTTGTATTATTTATAAAGCCTGACTTTGCTGATAGTGGAGGGCAAAGGTCGGATGCCAGCCCGGAAAGTCCCCAGATTGTGAAAGTTGAACAAAAAACTTCTTTGGAGAAAACCACGGAAACATTACGAAAATTGATTGAAGAAGAGAAAGGGCAAAGGTAAGTCAACATGATGCATTACCAGTAATATCTTTGGATAATGCACAAAGCTGTTTCCGACCCACACCTTCCATGCTATGGAAGAGATCCCATGCTAAGAATCACATCCCATGCTAAAGCACACCTTCCAAGCTAAGTTACACATCCCATGCCAAGGCTCACATCTGTCCCATGCTTAGGTATACATCCAATACTTTTCTGATTTTTATTTTAGACACAAGAAAAGGAAGAAACGACAACTTAGTTCAAGTGAAGATGAGAGTCCCACCAGAGGGAGACAGGTTTCCCGTTCAGCAGTTAGAAGCACTGATTGGTCAGATAGGAGTCCACAGGCCAAAAAATCATACACCAGGGCAGAGAGCCCAGACAGGAAGGAACTAAGAAATCCTGAAAGAAGTGAGTCCAATGACAGGAAAGATATAGAAGGAAAGAATCCTGATACAAGACCACCAGCTGATGGGAGAAAACTAAACAGAAGGGAATCTTCAATTCATGGGAGAAACCTGGACAGGAGAGAATCAGCTGATGGGAGAAACCTGGACAGGAGAGAATCAGCCGATGGGAGAATCCTGGACACAAGGGATTCAGCTGACAGGCGGAGACATTTGGACAGAAGGGAAGCAAGGATAAGTCTAGATTCTGACGGTAGTATAGAATCGAAGCATGACAATGTAGGTGATGAAAAGAATATTGTACTGGCTGGGAGAGACAGGTTGTCCCCAGGATCCCATGCCTACATCACAAATAGAAAAGACAGATACCAAGATAGTAGACCAGTGAAGACCTTCTGTGACACATCCTGGGAGGATGAAATTCCTAAGAGAAAGAGATCATACAAAGGCTTCCAGCACACAGAGACTGATGAAAATATCCTGAGATATGATCACAGCTCACAGTCCGAGGTGAGGTCTCCCTGGCAGGAGCCTGGAGCTGTTGATATGCCCCATGCTTCCTGGCAAGGCAGTTTAGCCATGAAAGCAAGATCATCATTGCAGGATTTAGGTCATCCTTCATATTCCGATAGGCGTGACGTGACTAAGGAGCCAAGGTCAGAGATAAAACTTCTGTGGCAGGAATCTCCTTCAACTCACAGATCTGAAGGTCATGTTATAGAAGCAAGGTCAGAGTCCCAGGCAAACAAACCAAAAGCTGTTGACACTAGTGATCCCTTATTTTTTCCTCATGATGTAGACTACAGGATTGCCCCCACCTCCCAAGGTCAGAGTCAAGGTCATCATATTCCCACAACATTGGGACAAGATCAACCCCCAAAGATAGATGGGAGAGTACCTCTACACAGCCGAGCTTACGTTTCAACAGCCATTAAATATGATGCTGGTCCTCAATACCATTATCAGGGTCAAGGTCATCCAGAAGGAGATCAAGGACAGAGGTATGCAGATTATGAGAGATACATGAGTATGTGGCCAGGATATAGTAGTCAGTGGCAGCAATATCATGCCCAGTACAACACAGATAAACTCAAACCTCAAGGTTCTGGGGTCAGAATGGAAGCAGAGCACAATCAGGGGGAGAAAGAATACTCCAAACCACATGACACAAGTGAAGACTCATACAACAGACTGAAGCAAGATCACAAATATCAAGATGGAACATCAAATGCTGATAAATCTGAACATAAATCAAGAGATAAAAACAAAACAAGAGGTTCAAGGTCACATTCAAGATCTAATAGTTCTGTAACATCTGATGGCTCTATCAGTGACAGAAATAGATCCCATACCAAATCTCGCCATGGGAAGGAAAAGAAGAGATCTTATACCCCAGAAAATGATAAGATTATTGCAAGCAAAAGGCCAAGATCGCCAAAATTAGATGAAGATAGGAAACATGATAAATATTCTGGTAGGTCATTTAAGGAACAAGGGATAAAGGGAAGAGGAAAGGAAGATTATGGATTGGAAAGAGAAGATAGATCTAGGGAATCATTTAAAGGATCAGATCAGAAGGAACATTTAAGGTTTAGTAGTGACAGGACTGGAAAATATACAGACTTAGATCCAGATGATTGTGTCAAGAACATTGATTATAGACGAAATAAGACTAAATATCAGGATGTAGTGATTAATGTCTCCTCATCAGGTACAAGCAGGAAGATTCAAGTTGTACAGGAGCACAGTAGAGAGTTTGACATTTCTGAGAAGGTTAAGAAAGTAGATGATCAGAGCAAAAATATCAAAAACGATAAAATTGCTGAAAAAGACAAGAAAAAGGCTAAAAAACAGAAAAAAATCAAGAAAAAGAAAGGTAAGAAACAGAAGAAAAAGCAGTCTAAAGATAAATCTCAAAGCCTTGTTACATACTCCTCAGCAGGAAGTGATCATTCTGAGAGTGAGGGTTCAAGTAGAGATGTGAGTAAAAGCAGAGACAGAAGGAAAGATCTCAGCAGGAGTCACAGCAGGGATCGCAGCAGGGATCACAGCAGGGATCACAGTGAACACAAGAGAACCAAGGAAAGGTCTCGGTGGGACAGCAGCCCCAGTTGCAGTAGGAGTAGAAGTACCAGCCGTGAGCATACTACCACAGACAAGGAAAAGTCCCTTGCCAAAAATAAAGAAAAGTTGTACAGGTATGAAAACCAGGACAAACGATCCTATCATGAAGACACAAGCAAACCAGGCAGGTGGTCACATAAGAAAAGGAGGGGAGATGAGGTCAAAAAAGAAAGATATGAAGGCAGGAAAAAATGGCAAGATGAAGGCCAGTGGAAAGGTAAGAGGGATCAGAGTACCCAGAAAGTTCCCACATATAAGACCATGATGGATGCCATCCGGCGCGGTGACACTCTCACTGTGCCCCCTAAAACACCCGAGGGCAGACAGTTTGGTACAAGAACCTCAATAGGTCTACATGATGATCGCCACGACACAAGAGCACGATCAAGGTCAAGATCTAGGTCAAGTTCCAGATCAAGATCATCGTCAAGCTCAACATCAAGTTCACGGTCAACAAGATCCAGATCCAAGTCACCAAAATCAAAGTTGTCAAGATCACAAAGATCAAAATTGCCACAGTCACATATGTCATGGTCACAGTCAAGGTCAAGGTCTCGTTGGTCAGTATCCCCTCCAGGCAAGTTTAACAGATCACGATGGTCTGACGTACAAGTAACAAGAGGTCCAGATAGAAAGGGTGAAGGAGGAAAGAAACTTGGCATTTCAGGAAGTAAAGATCCTAAGGACATTTCTTCACAAATGCCTAAAAGTACAGAAATAAAAGCTTTGTCTTCTAGTTCTGGCAAAGATAAAAAAGAAAACTCAAAGAAAGAGGTTAAAGCTGTGCCATATAACACACCTCAGAAAGAAGACACCCAAACAAAAGCAGAACTGGCTAAAGAAAGATTGGAAGATTTTGAAAACTTCTTAGTAATGTTGAAGACAAAGAAAAAGCAAGAGACCCCATCAGTACCTGGAGGGATATAAATCAAACATTTCCCAAATGATGAGGATGTATTTATCTAGTTCCAAATTACATGAAAATAAACTATCATCAGGTATTTAGAAATATTGGTATTTTTAATGTTATAAAAGTCTTGCATTCAATACACAAATTTATGGTTATAATATATGTTGAAATTACCAACAGAAGTATATCAATTCAATGTTTAACTGAGACAAAAATGTGACCCTGATAATTATATTTAAGTAGCAGACTTCTGTTTGTGTAGCCAATAATCAAGACATGAATAGAAACAAACCTTTTCAAGTTGATATATGTGTTGTATTTTAAATTAAGTATTCCCTCATGATTTATACTTCATATGATGCCATTAATTTGAAAAAAAGGATTTTGAACAGATTTTAAAATATAAGTTACAAAGAATTGAATATTAAGTGTGGATTTGTGACAAGTTTAGATTACAACTCATCTTCCACAATTGCTCCAAATAAATTTACAATTTTAAAAGATGCAAATGAAACCAAATAGGAGAGCTTTCTAGTGGAAGAAACTCTGGTATTAGGAGAATGTTAATTTTTATTGCCTTTTCATGGCTGGTGTCTTTTTGTTGAAGCTGATTTGTTTTTTTTGGTTTTACATCTCTTTCAACATTATGCCAGTCTATTCATGATGAGACCTACTTGTAGCAGATATAGTGCTGCCTCACTAAATAGTCATGTCACAGGTCCCTGACATGACAATGCATCCGGTCAAAGATTTACAACGACAGTGGGTTAACCCTTTGGCACAGGCCTGAGCTCATGTGTGAATTGTAATAATAATAATAATAAAAAAATTGTATCATGAATTCTATCTGAATTGTATCATGAATTCTATCTCAGCACAGCCGGGGATCAAATTCACAACCTTTCGATCACCACAGAGGAATTTGTGTTAATAAGCTGGCCCTCTAACCAACTGTGCCACGGCCTGTGACCTAATGTTGGTCAATTCAGATTTGTTGAAGCTGATTGAGTGTTAGTGTGCATACCGGTATGTGTTTGTTACCTTTTTTTCCCTCTTTTCAATGTGTGTTTGTCCCTTGCAAGTTAGATAAGGTTACATAATATCTAGGACATAGGTGGATGGGGGAGAGAATGAGCCTTTGATCTTTGGTTGCTGGTTACATAAACTTATGTAACATCAGGGGACATGGTTCTTTGATCTTTTGACTAGCTGCCAACTGACTCAGTAGGGCAGTCAGATCCTTATCACTTACACAGCAGTCTACAATCTCTATTGTTGCTATTGACCTACATTTGATCCAGTGCTATAGACTTCAGGAAATTGTAGTTTACTCTGTCTGCCTGTCCTGCAGAATTACTGGTTCTGCCTGACCATGACTGGTTCTAGTCAGACCCACATAATTCGAGTCAAACCACAACCAAGATAAACCGTACCTGAGACAGACAGTATGCTTACTGACCAGCAACTGATCATTATTAATTCATATATTTACACTAAATGATGCTGAAATATTGATATATTGTCTTTAATTTACAAGTAAACGTTACCTTGATAGCCATTTCTAGCCTTCTGAATTTCCATAAATTGTACACAGTTTTATGACAATTTTGTTGTAAATTGGTGGTTACTATTATTTTTGACACCACAGATTATTACAGTACCGATTGTGACATTCCTCACAAGGTATCTAATTTTAGCAGATTTTGCATGGATAATTATTTTTCATTACATATCATAACAATATGTGCCCCACAGAGACCTAAATCCCACAGTTTCACATTTCTATAATATCTTTAAATTATTATTAAAATCACAATACAATATTTTTATGTTTTTACCATTTTTAGGCACTGAATGACCTTAGTGGTTTATGTGCCTCAAAACAACCATTCATTCATTCAAAATCACAATATCTGAAAAGTTACCATGGGCAGTCCAACAGGCAAATTGTATTAAATTTTAGAAATTATTATGATTTCATTATTATTGAATTCATTTTTACCCTCAGCCCCTGATGTAATCAGGCTGAGGGTATTGCAGTACTCCTGGCGTGGGTATGTATGTATGTATGTATGTATGTATGTCTGTATGTATGTATGTATGTATGTCTGTAGCGAACATCCTTGTCATCGCGATAACTTGAGAACAAATGATGGCAGCTTCATGAAACTTGACATACATAAGCATCTGGTGAAAACCTCGGACGAGTTCGATGGACAGCGACCTTGACCTATTTTTCAAGGTCACAGGGACAATTATGTGAAATCCCAAGAATTGCAATAACTTAAGAACAAATTATGGCAGCTTTATGAGATTTGACACACATAAGCATCTGGTGAAGACCTCAGAATTTTTTCTATGAAACATGACCTTCACCTACTTTTCAAGGTCACAGGGACAATTATGTGAAATCCTTGTCATCGCGATAACTCTAGAACAAATGATGGCAGCTTCATGAAACTTTACACACATAAGCATCTGGTGAAAACCTCGAACGAGTTCGATGAACAGCGACCTTGACCTATTTTTCAAGGTCACATGGACAATTATGTGAAATCCCAAGAATCGCAATAACTCAAGAACAAATGATGGCAGCTTTATGAGATTTGACACAAATAAGCATCTGTTGAAGACCTCAGAATTTTTTCTATGAAACATGACCTTCACCTACTTTTCAAGGTCACAGGGACAATTATGTGAAATCCTTGTCATCACGATAAATTGAGAACAAATGCTGGCAGCTTTATGAAACTTGACATACATAAGCATCAGGTGAAAACCTAGGACGAGTTCGATGGACAGCGACCTTGACCTATTTTTCAAGGTCACAGGGACAATTATGTGAAATCCCAAGAATTGCAATAACTTAAGAACAAATTATGGCAGCTTTATGAGATTTGACACACATAAGCATCTGGTGAAGACCTCAGAATTTTTTCTATGAAACATGACCTTCACCTACTTATCAAGGTCACAGGGACAATTATGTGAAATCATTGTCATCGCGATAACTCTAGAACAAATGATGGCAGCTTCATGAAACTTTACACACATAAGCATCTGGTGAAAACCTCGGACGAGTTCGATGAACAGCGACCTTGACCTATTTTTCAAGGTCACATGGACAATTATGTGAAATCCCAAGAATCGCAATAACTTAAGAACAAATGATGGCAGCTTTATGAGATTTGACACAAATAAGCATCTGTTGAAGACCTCAGAATTTTTTCTATGAAACATGACCTTCACCTACTTTTCAAGGTCACAGGGACAATTATGTAAAATCGTCCTTGTCATCATGATAACTTGAGAACAAATGCTGGCAGCTTCATGAAACTTGACACACATAAGCATCAGGTGAAAACCTCGGACAAGTTAAGTGGACGGTGACCTTGACCTATTTTTCAAGGTCACAAGGACAATTATGTGAAATCCCAAGAATCGCAATAACTCAAGAACGAATGATGGCAGCTATATGAGATTTGACACACATAACCATCTGGTGAAGATCTCATAATTTGTTCTATGAAACATGACCTTCATCTCCTTTTCAAGGTCACAGGGACAATTATGTGAAATCACAAGAATCACAATAACTCTAGAACAAATGATGGCAGCTTTATGAGATTTGACACACAGAAGCATCAGGTGAAAACCTCTGACGAGTTCAGTGGATGGCGACCTTCACCTACTTTTCAAGGTCACATGGACAATTATGTGAAATCATCCTTGTCATTGTGATAATTCAAGAACAAATAATGGCAGCTTCATTAAACTTGACACATAAGCATCTGGAGAAAACCTCGGACGAGACCGATGGACGGCGACCTTGACATATTTTTCAAGGTCACAGGGACAATTATGTGAAATCCCTAGAATCACAATAACTCTAGAACAAATGATGGCAGCTTTATGAGATTTGACACACATGAGCATCTGTTGAAGACCTCAGACATTTCTCTATGGAACATGACCTTCACCTACTTTTCAAGGTCACAGTGACAATTATGTGAAATCCGTATTGTTGCTATAACTCGAGAACGAATGATGGCAGCTTTGTGAGACTTGACACACATAAGCATCTGGTGAAGACCTCAGTGAAGACCTTCACCTACTTTTCAAGGTCACAGGAACAATTATGTGGTGCGGTGACGTTTTGTTCACAAATATGTGTGGAGCGAATGTTGTGCAATAAGTTACCAGGGCTGAGGGTTGATGCATCTCTGATGCCTATGTTTACCCAGCGATTTGCCTGTGGTGCCTGTCTCTGAATTTTTTCAAGATTGTGAGGGCCTGGGCCGTGGCACTGTTGGTTAGAGGGCCAGCTTATTAGCACCAGTTCTTCAGTGGTGCTCCAAAGGTCATGGGTATGAACCCTAGCTATGCTGAGATTGAAATCATGATACAATTTCACACATGAGCTGAGGCCTGTGCCTAAAGGGTTAACCCGTTGTCCTTATAAATCTGTGATTGGGAGGGTTGTCATGTCAAGGACCTGCGACATTACAATTCAGTGAGGCAGCAATGTATCAGCTTCAGGTAGGTCTCACCACAAAATGACTGAAATAATGTTGAAAGTGATGTAAAACACCAAACAAACAAATTGTTCAAGATTGTTCTCATGAAAGTGGCAAGTTTTCTGTACTCAGCAAAATCAAAGTCCCATCGGCGTAAAAATGATTGGAAAAAGGTTTTCCCATAATTTATAGGGAGTTGGCCATGTTGCAGATCTTAGCATAATAAATTCCACCTAGTGCAACACAAAGTAAAAAAAGCCCAGCATAGGAAAGCATTTTGTATTGCCCCCTCACATCAAATAAAACCTGAAAATCCAAATTATTTAATTTTGCCAGAATCGCCCATCATTGTTATTGTCAAATGGAACCTTGATATTCTTTTGTTTTGTTTATCAGATAACATTTTAAAAGTGAAAAAAATACTTTTGTATAACTCTTTATCAGGACACTGTTTAAAATGGGTTTTGATAAGTTTGATGATTGATGCCCTTTGCCCATTTTCAAGGTTATTTGCAGCCATTTGCAACCTTTTGAATGCTGCAGAGAGGTAAAACATGGATAAACCAACCTAAACCATGGATGCATCTTGGCAATATCTCAAAATAGTGCAATTGATGGTGACCTAATCTCTAAGGTCACATTACCCAGTCTGATAATGATGTGAACATGATAAGTTGTCAACAGATTAAGAAAGCTTAAGCAAACTTCAGCCATCAACCAATAAATGTCTACTCCTTTCAATTGTACTACATACCCAAGGGTCTGCAGTCTCAGATTGGCCACGGGCCGTGGAGCAGTTGGTTAGAGTGCCAGCTTATTAGCACCAGTTCCTCTGTGGTGATCCAAAGGTTGTGGGTTCGATCCCTGGCCATGGCAAGATTGAACTTGTGATTCAATTTCCCATATGAGCTGAGGCCTGTGCCAAAGGGTTCACCCGTTGTCCTTGTAAATCTATGACCGGGTGGGTTGTCATGTCATGGCCCTGCGACATGACAATTCAGTGAGGCAGCACTCGATCTGCTACAAGTAGGTCTCATCACGAAATGACTGAAATAACGTTGAAAGTGATGTAAAACCCCAAACAAACAAACAAACAAACAAAGCAGTCTCAGATTGGTATTTCTGAAGAATGACTCCCTTTGAAGGATGTAAAAATGATCATTGAAATAGCCAGGCACCATTAAAACATGGTAACATGGCTTGTGAATGTAATACAGTTGTCATTCATTCATAAATATTACCCACCAAACAAAACTGGATGGAATGACATGGGTTTGACATGTATTTCAGCCTTTGTTTTTGCAAGGTTAACTAGTGGCATATGAAAAGCAAAGCGATTGTTCATCTAACAAGGAAGTCTTTTTTTTAAGAAGAATTTGTATACAGTTCCCTTTTGAAAATGATATTTATATTTTCTCGTCATTTTGAAGTTGCTGTAAACGTAGACAACACTGACTGGCATATATTCTACATTTGCAAAAAAACATTTCAATTCTATGTTTATTTATGCATTGAGGTGTCCGCCAGTCTGGTCTGTGACACTGACAGCCAGGTCTGTGATCTGCAGGCCCCTCAGAAGAACATATCACTCCAAAATCTGTGTTATAATACCCACCACTAATTGCACTTGAGCTGAATGTTGTGTCTCACATGTCATCTTGTAATTCCACTGTCTTTCAAAATGTTAAATGTGTTTATTTGTTTTCATGCACAAGAGAAAGTCCCAACCACTCTCTTAGTATTAACCTATATAAAAGTGATATCGCCCTGGCTGCCTGTGGTGGAGGTCGAGAGACATGTGTGACCTAATTCCCAAACCTAAACCCTGTATCTGCCCCCTGAAGTGTTGAAATTCAAAACTGCTATAAATTTGTCACATGAACACTGTCACAACACTGCAACCAGGGGCGGATCCAGGATTTTTTAAGCTGGGGGAGGGAGGGGGCTCAAATGTGCTAAATTAAGTGGCTCCAGTCCCATAAAGTAAGGGGGTCCTGTTCCCAAAAGCTCCCTAGCCACAGACCCCTCCTGGATCCGCCACTGGCTACACATGCCTGCTGTGTGACGCAAAATAGTACACATTGGTCCTTGTCGCCTCCGTTCACTTATAGTATACCTCTCAGAACAGAGCCTTATAAAATAGACTTCATTCTTGGCCTTAGGCCCTGTATACAAAAAAGGATAATTATTCCAATGAAAGGTGATTTGTTCTGGTGAAAAAGACAGAAATAATGTCCAATCAGACCTCTGATAAAATTTGAGAAAACTAGCTACTGAATACTGAATATACATGTATTGCATCAACAATGAATTTTGGAAAACAAATTCTACAAATCTACCAATAGGGCCAGGGGCCGTGGCACAGTTGGTTAGAGCACCAGCTTATTAACACCAGTTCCTCTGTGGTGATCCAAAGGTTGTGTGTTTGATCCCCGGCCATGCCGGGATGGAACTCATGATACAATTTCCCACATGAGCTGAGGCCCGTGCCTAAAGGGTTAACCCGTTGTCCTTGTAAATCTGTTACTGGGTGGGTTGTCATGTCAAGGACCTGCGACATGATAATTCAGTGAGTCAGCACTATATCTGCTACAAGTAGGTCTCATCACGAAATAACTGAAATAATGTTGAAAGTGATGTAAAACCCCACACAAACAAAAAAACAACAAAATCCCCGGCCATAATGAGATTGAACTCTTTATACAATTTCCCATATGAGCTGAGGCCCATGCCAGAAGGGTTAACCAGTTGTCCTTGTAAATCTCACCGGGAGGATGACATGTCAAGGATCTGAGACATGACAATTTAGTGAGGCAGCACTCTATCTGCTACAAATGATAATTCTTTAATTTAAAGACTTTAAAGGAAAATACCTTAGAAAGGAAAATTTGTTGAAATGTATTGAATTCGTTATTACATACTATTAAAAGGAAGCATGACATTTGATAATGAGCAAATGTAAAGGCATTTGGGACAAAAATAGAAGAATGTTGTTGTGTGTGGTATAGGCTGCTCTAAATTGCCATTGAATGAGAAAGCTATCTTGCTTTTGGTCCACCACATTGTCTCTGGTGAAATTTTTAAAACCTAAAAAATATGCGAATTATACACATTAATGTTTACATATTCAATTAAATTGCTTTTGGAGAGAAATACCCTTCATATTGAATTTGACATTGTTTGTTTCGGGTTTTACATCACTTTCAACGTCATTTTATGATGAGACCTCTTTGTAGCAGATATAGTGCTGCCTCACTGAATTGTCATGTCGCAGGTCCTTGACATGACAACCCTCCCAATCACAGATTTATAAGGACAACGGGTTAACCCTTTAGGCACAGGCCTCAGCTCATGTGTGAAATTGTATCATGAATTAAATCTCGGCACGGCCGGGGATTGAACCCACGACCTTTGGATCACCACAGACGAACTGGTGTTAATAAGCTGGCACTCTAACCAACTGCGCCATGGCCTGTGGCCTTGAATTTATATGACGTCTGTACAATTTGTGGTAAAAGTGTGAAAAAAGAAATATGTGCAAAGTGCAACTTGCCAAAACCAGAAACAAGCAAGAGCTATGTTACCATTTTTCATATGGAAAATGTCTGATGGTACCATGGATACCCTTACGATATTCACCCAATATAAAAGATTTTTTTTGAAAGAACATTTGAAAAAACATACAAATTTTGATCAGATAATAATGTGTAACAATATGATATATAAACAATCCTTACATCACAGAATTTTAAGATATGTATAAAATAAATATGTATAAATTATTAAAAAGACTTAAATACCATTTCATGTTCAGTTACACAAGGTAATCAAGTGATGTAAATATGTTTATTGCAACCTGTTGTTTATATGTTCAAAAGAATTATTTATTAAGCCAAAGTTTTTGTGGTCCAATTGTTTTAAATATAAAGTTATAATGAGATAAAAGTCATAATATTGTTTATTTGAAATGTTACCTCAAATTATACCAATTTAGATATTTTGTTATTAAGAAGCATCCAGATAAATATGTTTTATATCTCATTTATTTCGTAGCTTACACAGTAGTATAATTAACACATTAGATATTTCATTTCATATCATTTTATATTTCTATCAATATTTTGAAAGTAATATTATGTTATATTTTGCTTGAAACCTTATAGCTCAATTGTTTTTAAAAGTAAAAACTCATATTAGCAGATATTGGGATATTAGCAGATTGCAGAATGCTGCAGTGCGCATTATAGCGCGAATTAAAAAATTTGATCACATCACTCCCATTTTAAAGGAGAGGGGGAAAGTATAAAAGGGGAAGGGGTGGAGCCTATCAAACATGTCTTGGTCAGCTAAACACCCAAGAGCTCAGGCAAAATAAATTGAACACATTTAGATATATTTGTTAGTTTCTTATAGAAATGCATGTCATTATATATAAAACAATAAAGAAAAACAATCTAGAATAAATACAAATAAATAACACCTAACACTAACATATAAAACTACTTATCACTACTTTAACAATAACACTAACACAAAAAATACTCTGTTTAAATTAATTCATTAAAGGCACAAATCACAGTGCCGGCCTGCATCGCTCAACTGAGGTAATTAAGGTGGGAGCACAGTCTAGCATGTTTCACAGCCCACAGAGCCCACTCTCTTGAACTAAAATGTTTATAGTACAACATCTATTGTACCTAGAATTATGATATTTGGAGACATGATTCCCAACATATATATCTTGATGATAAACTTTTTATTTTGTAAATATACATGTAACATTTTGTTATAGAGTAACATAAATCAAGGTATGTCTGTTTTTGGAATTGTCAACTTTCTGATCCTGTGGAGCTCAAATTAAAATTTGTTCAAAATGTTAAGATACAACATCTTAAATCTACAGTGACATACAATGCAATGTAATCTTGTTTTTGAGTACCACAAATCATGGTTGAGCTACAGCCTGTCTTGAAATTTTATTGTCATATTTTGACATTCGTAATCACTGGATAAAAACTATAAAGATGTTATCGAAATCCTGTAAACTGATGAATATACACATGTTTTCCATCATATGCTGAAAGTTTCAGCTTCCAACTATTTCAAAAAGTGTATTAAAAATGAGCTCAAACTTACCCCTTCCCCAAAAAATACATTTTCTGTAAAAGGCCAAAAACCTCCAAGCATGTTTTGATGGCCATGTTGTGTTTTTAGCCATTTAATGCATAATCTCTTTCCCACAACTGTTGTCACATACATAATTGCAATATCACAGTGTATGCTTAGCAGTCAGGCCATCTGCCTGGCATATACAGGCAACATAGGGGCAATCCCAAATCAATGCAAAAATACAAATAAATTGTTTGATGCATTTAGTTATGTACAATTTAAGAGTCCTGAGTAAGATCATTCAATATTGTCAATCACCATGACTGACTGTGCAGTCCTAGGTCTTATATTAATTTATTTACCATAAATTTATAAATGTCATTTATTGAGATGGCATTTATTGCTCTTGCTCTCAATTTATTCTGAGCTGAGGTTAGTTTTGTACTTTGCAGAAGTTCAGCTTAGTCAATATCCAATATGTAGAGTCATTATAATGCATTTACTATTTTCTTCTAACTCAACTGACACTATGTCGTTTGTTGAGAGGGCATTTCTTACTACTTGTTCTCAAGTGATCTTGAGCTCCACATTTGCACTGTCCATTCTGTACTGCTGCATTTTCACCATGGTAAGCACCACTGGAATATGCTAATGTGGGTCCCTCATCTTTGTGAAATGCATCCAGTGCTCGGCGACTAGCATACCGCAACTTCTTGCGCCTGTCCTGGTTCTTTGTTTCTGACTGGTACTGAACCCGGTACTTCCTTTTCAATGTGATTTTGTTGAAGTTTGCTGCGCTGTTACAGCCAAACTTTATGCCAGTTGATACCATCATAGCCTTTGCAGTCACAGCCTGTCCGCAGTTGAACTGCAGTGTGCCCATTGCCATGCCAAGCTCTATCTCTGTTGTACTATGATAAGTCTCCTTGGGGATGAGACGCCATATAGTGCAATGTAAAGCTTCATTGGCATTCTGTGTCTGTGATGCAATACAGCCTTTCAGTAGTTTTGGGGAGGATAAATCCTCAAATGTAGGCTTCACCACTTTGACCACTGCAGGTGGCAGTGGATCAGCAAGTGGCACATGGGTCGTGGGATCCCTCTGGTAGGAACAGAATGATTCTGGCCCAGGTGGACAAAGGCTGTGGTCAGCTGGGTCTGCATAGTGGTATAAGATAGCCATCACTGCCCTGGACATGGCCTCGGGTGAAGTGTCAATGTTGTCTCTAATGGCCTTGCCATACAGGACCTGTAAGTAGTCCACCCTTGCCAATGTCAGTCGCTTGGATCCAGACAAGCACTTGCCATCCTCCAGCTTCACATGCTTGTATTTCTGAAGTAAGTTGCGAAGCCTTGAGCCCATCCGTTTCTGTATGTGACCAATACATTCCTTTTTCTCAATGATCACATCCTCACCATATGGCTGGGACTTGACCACCTTTGCATGGGATTTTGTATCTCCATCCCCAATGAAGGTAGTCTACCTCAGACTGTGCTTGCTAAGTGATCTCTGGTACAGCTGAACAACTCCTTCTGCCTCCATGGATCCTGCAGATCCTAAGTGATTGACCACACAATCATCCACATGTTTTGAGTAAAACTCCATGTACTCTATTGTGTCAGTCTTACCCTCCCATTTGCTACACTCTGGGCAACTTCGGGTCAGTCTGATGACATCCAAAGCTTCTCGAGTTTCAGCAGAAGCAAGAGTAACAATACCATGTGTGGCACCCATCCCACGTGAGCTCCATGTACAGTCTATGGTTGTTGACACATCAACTACAGTTTGGTGCAACACATCATCTGGTTCATCCCCACAAAGCCCAGGTATTTCTCCTAAACAGGCTTTGAGTCTTTTCAACCGCAAAGCTGCATCTGATAACTGCTTTTCCAGTACCACTTCTGATATTTCTTGCAGAGAAACTGTGTGGGCAGTCCAAGCAGTCTGACCCGGTGGAGGAGGCAGGTCCATGTATCCACTGAACTTCTCAGCTCCACTGTGCCCAAATCCTAGAGACCTCATGGCTAACACTGCTGCCCTATTGACTGTGGGTGTTTGGTTTTGTTGAGGAGATGTGCAGATGGAGTCTGGGCTTGTCTTTTTGCAGAAGGTGTTGCTACAAAATAGCATCATCTTTGAAGACCAGCCTTTCCTCTGAGCGAAATTCTCTTGGAGGGTGAGAGTCCCTGTTTTACATGTTTTTTGAATAATATATATTTTTTTCATTTCATGGTTTTAATATGCACCAATTAAATATACTTATTCAATAATTAGAAATAAAATTTGGCTAATTTGAAATTCCATGCTTTGTCACATTGGAGTTAGATGTGCAAAGTGACATGTGACACCAACTCATTCCTGAGGGCCTCCTGCCCACTTGCATCAATGTGCACTGTGCACACAATGATCACAATCCAGGTCTTTTTGTGGCATTGATAGAGATATCTCTTTGGAACGAGGAGCTTTTCATGAGATATACTTACAATTAAATTACAAACATAGTATATTTGGTCATTGCAGAAACAATTAATATCATGCCTAAAGTTGCAAAACGGAAATGTTCAGTGACAGGACGTGGTCAGAAAAGTATACCTACAATATCTTGCACTGTAGACCATGAAAATACTGACAATTTGAGAGGTGCTTTGCTTTCCCAAATGACACAACATGGATTTGATGGGACTGATTTTTTGCACAAGGTGCATCTGCGGATTACCATGCTCAAGGCTAAAGGCAAGCTAGACAAGCAAATACGATTTGCATTCTACTGTACTTGGGCAATTCTTTTGTGGTCAGAACAAATTGGTGGAACAAGGCCTCAATACAGCTTCCCTACATGTGTGTTGGCATATTTACGCTCAATCCCTCCCAAAGATGTGAAAGGAGAGTTTCGGGAAAATGCATACCCAGTCAGTTTGACAGACTTTTGCCGTGTAATTCTACAGTAATTCTCTCAGAATCTACTTGGAGTGAGACATCTACTTGTCACAGCATGCAGCATCCAGTCAGAACATGTACCAATACCTTGTATAGACATTGTGGACACTCACAAAGTGTGTGAAGTAATCAACATTCAGTCAAAATTGTACCATAAACTTCAAACTAGAGATTTATCAATTTTAAAAATGTGACTTTTATATAAATGCTATAGTTTGATCAGAATGAATTAGACATAAGTCTGATATATACAAATTATAAGCATGAAAATTAATAATGTGTATATTATTGTGATATAATATAATGATTTTTCATTGATAAGAGAAATAGTTTTCTTTTCTTTCATTTCATGGTCACAGTGAAGGGGCACAACAATGACTTATTTTAACAAGTGCAATTACATCCACATGCTGACTAGTAGATTCTGTCCCCTACACATGTCATGTAAAATGCTAAACAACTGTTATTGTAGCACCAGCAGTTAATTCTAACTGTATTAGCAATTATATAAAACAACAGATTATTTCTCTGCTCAATATGTTTCTGTTACAAAATCATTAATTTTACACATTTCTAATATTCTGATTTTCACCAAACTTGGGGTATACATAGAATATTACATCAGTATTCAGATTAGCTAAAAAGTGAAAAATCGATATCTGAAAGGTGATTCACTTTTGTCTAGACTGTGCTCCCACCTTAAAAGCCCCGAAAGTGTCCGAAATATATTCCCTACCCCAGCCTAACTACCTACCCACCCAAACTACTCGATCCCCGGTACGGCCACTCCCTTCTCCTCTTTCGCTATCTCTCCACGCGCCATACGCCTCCACGCCAGCCACAGTTGAAACATAAAAGACATACTTACAGTACTCTTGATCTTCACTCTTTGAACTAAATTTTTATTTTACTACGCAGGCCAATCCGGAAATTTAATGCTTGATGTTTGATTCTCTTTTCCACTCTTTAGATTTTATCTCAAATTATACATTGCATTTACATATTTCTTATGCTGTATTTCTTAGCTATTTTTCTTACTTATACTGAGATTTATGCATGACTCTTTCACCCTCATATATGCTATATTATTAGCCCCTGTACACACAAAATTGACCCCCCCCCACGTCTTCATCTTCCCTTGTCATTTAATTTTATTCCCTGCCTACAGATTAACATTTTGAATTTTCTCGATGCATATAATACGATGTCTTTTTCACAATATAAAATCTGCTCGCTACTCGCCCAGCATTCGACCTTTGACCCCTCATGCATATGCATTTTTAATCGATCGACTTGTGACGTCATCACATCGGTGAAAGTTTCCATCTTTGATCTTGAAACATATTCAATGTGTGTGTACATGAGGCAGTTAAACATACATAAAACACTACAAATTAAAATAATTTATAAATATCAAAATTGCTTGTAAGTAATAATAACTGGTCAGGGAGACCACATTAAGACATCTGTGTCGCTACCATCCGATATAGTCAGTCTATACCCAAAGACATCGTCAAAAAGGACTTGAAATCCACTGTTTCCAGAAACATCACGCACTGCCCATCCAATTTAAGTCCTGACTCTGTAAGAACTCGACTTCCGGCGACTAACAATCAAAGAATTATGTACGGTTTAAATCATCAGATGTCAGCTGACATCAGATGTCAGCCCTGTTTGAAAATATTTCTTTGTTTTTTCTTGATCTCAGCATCGTTTCGCCATTGTTTACGAGTTTGCGCAATCAGGTGAAAGTGGGTCAGTTTATTCACGGGAGTGACAGCAACGATCTGTAAGCTACACAACGTTGTGGTCCTTCTGACGTCATATGAAGATTCTCCCTTTGAGTTTCCATGACGTCATCACTTGGACTCTTCCAAATGCCATTTCACGTTGTCACGTGTGATATCGGGTAAAAAAATGAAGAAAAAACACTACAGAATTCACACAGATTTGTATTTTTATACATTATGACTGGGAACGATAGTGACATGGGTCAGAACTGCATCAGTCAATCGCCGGAGGTCGAGTTCATTTACTAGGGAAACTTCAATATGATGGGCAGTGCGCCGTGTTTCTAGAAACAGTGGATTTCAAGTCCATTTTACCGATGGCTTTGGGTATAATTGTATATTAAAACATAGGTCTACATATTTATATATTTATGGTAAACAGAAAGCTAATTGATAAGGTTTCATTACAGTCCACGTAGTTTAAATGATTGCCTGGTTTATGTATATTGCATCCCTTAGTTATATTGCTCTCGGATCTAAACTTTACACACCTGCTTGCAACAATCCTGCTTGTTTCCCCAATACCCTCATCTGCTGGCGTATAATTGCGTTCAATGGGGAAATAATCACGCAGACAAAGTCATCATTGTTGTTAATCAAAGACCAATATGTGTGTATCAGCTCAAATAACAATGATTTTCCATATCCAGTGGGCAATACTGCTAACATATCTTTTCCTGTGGAGTTCAAAACACTATCCACTTGTTTTGCCCTCAAGCAGGTGATAATCCTGTCATCTTTTCTGTTGGAATTCACAACAACTAGAGCCCTTTTCAGTGTTATACACCTCCTAAGGCCCTCAGTTTGCATACACTTTATTTGCTCCAATTTGATTCACTTAAGTTAAATCATTTCAACATGCAGAGGGAAGATCAATGGTTCAGCAAAAGCACATGTTAATGTTGTTAACGGAAGTACGAAATTGGCCAATGAGATAACTTGTTAGTTTGAGCCAATCAGAGTGGTTCTGTCATGACTCTGTCAAGTTTCCGTAACTTTTGTTTGAAATAGAAGAGACCCTGCACATTCCACAAACCCCTCCAGATCACCTATCTGGGCTTTGCCGATTGGTGATTGGAGAACACTAAGGCCAAATAAGGGGCCGGCTACGATAAGTTATCTAAGGCCACGGGCCGTGGCGTAGTTGGTTAGAGTGCCAGCTTATTAGCACCAGTTCCTTTGTGGTAATCCAAAGGTCGTGGGTTCGAACCCCGGTCATGCCGAGATTGAGCCCATGCTACAATTTCCCACATGAGCTGAGGCCCGCGCCTAAAGGGTTAACCCAATGTCCTTGTAAATCTGTGACTGGTTGGGTTGTCATGTCAAGGACCTGCGACATGGCAATTCAGTGAGGCAGCATTATATCTGCTACAGGTAGGTCTCATCACGAAATGACTGAAATAATGTTGTGATGTAAAACCCCAAACAAACAAACAAACAAAGCCACGGGCCGTGGCGCAGTTGGTTAGGATGCCAGCTTATTAGCACCAGTTCCTCTGTGGTGATCCAAAGGTCGTGGGTTCGAACCCCGGCAGTGCCGGGATTGAACTCATGATACAATTTCCCACATGAGCTGAGGCCTGTGCCAAAGGGTTAACCCGTTGTCCTTGTAAATCTGTGACCGGGTGGGTTGTCATGTCAAGGACCTGCGACATGACAATTCAGTGAAGCAGCACTATATCTGCTACAAGTAGGTCTCATCACGAAATAACTGAAATAATGTTGAAAGTGATGTAAAACCCCCAAACAAACAAACAAACAAAACGATAAGTTATCTCTCAGCTCACAAGGGAAAGCTTAAAATAATGGTAAGCCTACATACAAGTAATAGTAGGTTTAAAAGAAAATTGTCCCAAGGGTTGAAACAGGGAGAAATCAACCAGAAGGAGACAGTACAGAGAGCACTCGACACTGACAGTCAAGACCAGCTGATCGAAAGCGTCATGCCTTGAAAAGACAGATCAGTCCCGACCCATTGCGAGCCAAAATATCGACCAAGACTTTCGTAAGAGGTAGCAAAAAGTCTGTTCAGTTGGTTGATTAGGTGGATAAACTGCTTAGAGCAAAGGAAGGCACAGATAGACTTCAGGGAAACTGATATATCGCCAATAAAGACGATTTTATCGGAGCTTCACTAAATGGCCGCCATCTGCACCGTGTATTATAGAAGAGACTTGAACATACCTTGGTGTTTTTCCTGCGAAAAGCAATTTCTGAATCATCTGCGAGAAGAGTAATATGCAGAGGTCTCAGTCCTTCAAGTAATATGCAGAGGTCTCAGTTACAACCACGCATACTTTTACATCTGTATTGTTTGAAGATCTAAATGGGCCTTGGACATGGGTTGTCAAAACTTCCATAGGCAGTTCTTTATGCTGCAATTTATAAATGTAAAATGACAATATTCAAAATATTACTTTAAAATAGCTTAACATTTTCAGTTTTGCTAAACAAAACCTAGAGCAAGATATATGGTGAATTTTATACATTACGTGTTTTTCCCTTAAGCCAACATACCTGACAAAAAGAGGAAAGTCTCAGGTAAGGGTACCGTGGGTAGAGATTAAAAATATTAGCTGGCGTCCTGCTGGGAACACTTGCTTACTAAGATTAGTACTCAGATTAGTGGGGTGTGTAGTCACTTTCACATGTCAAAAATAGTGGTCAAATCACTGTACACACATCTGAGCATTATTACTACACATGATTCTTATTCAAATTGTGGTTTTATTTGACAATTAAAATAATGATTGCAATATTTGAATTTATTTCAAATATAGAAATTCTAATTCTATATTGTTAGTTAACAACTGTGAAACTAGAGAACTATTTTAGAGGTATCGACACCATTTTCAAGAGGTGATCTTTGCACATATGAGTACAATGATCTCACCGGACAACAGAGAAATGCACATACAGGTGACATGTGACCTGTTGATTTCCATCCTGTCAGTGACTGATATGGTCAACTATTGACAACTACACATTTTGAAGATCTTGAAAATTGTTTTGGAATATATAATATACCAATCTGATTGAATGTATTTAAGAATGAGCATTGTTTGCAGGTATGTTTTAAGTGTTGATGAATTGTAACAACACCTTAGATAATTACAGTCCATGCTTATTTTTAAATGTGGATCCAGGCGAAATGTTGAGTGAGCAATCCTGCCATGAGAAAAAGTCAAAGCATATCATCAGACCTGAGAGACACATAATAATGCTGAAACATTGGGAACTATTGCATCGCACTGGATTTATTCAGAGATGCTCAAGGTTGGCCTCTTGATCAACTTACTCGAAGTTCAAAGTCTATGATAAATTCTTGAAATTGGATCCATGTTATAATTCGTTTTTTTCTAAACTGAAATAAAATTGGAATATGAAGATTTCATATTTGTTTTCTGCATATAATTACTATTTTTTATATTTTCTATGTTGGCAAAAAACATATTCAATTCTATATGTTCTGACATGCATATTGCTCAAATATTACCCCAGTATGAAGATTTTATATTTGTTCACTATATAAAGTCAGTATTATTCATATTGTCTATGTTTGCAAAATAAAATAATAAAAATTATATTCTTCTGATATGCAAATTGCTCAATAAGAACTCCAATATAAAGATTTCATTTTTTGGGGGGTATCAAATCATTTCTATTATTTTATATTCTTCTGCATTTGCAATAGACAAATCAATTTATGTTTCCTGAAGTACACATCATAAAAAATGTTTCAATTCTATATGTTCTGATGTGCATGTTGCGAAAATAAAACTTCAAAATGAAGATTTCAGTTTCAGCATGAATAAAAAAAAAAATATTGTTCCCGGTGGGAATCGAACCCAAGACATTTAGCATGGGAGACGGATGTCTTACCCACTGAGCCATGTTGATTAATATGATTTGACCTTCTCACTGGTAAATCACACAAATAGTCAACATCTTTATCACTTGATCAAGTTATTTTTATAAAGGGATATTCTGTTATTTCACACAACAGCCTAAATTAAATTTATAGAGTAAAATTTTCCAAAAATATGTTTGTCTAAGATGATATCAATAGTAATGCAAATCGATAAAAAGAAACAGATATCTATAACTCATCTCTCATTTAAATCTAACCATTTTCTAGTTGATTCTCTGTAGGTAGGTATATAAGGTTAGCATGTAATAATTTATATTGAATATGAGGTGTGTCATATAATGTCCATACACATTTTATATATTTAACTCGAACACATAAAACAGAGAATTGAAATTAGCCAAAGAAAATCAGTTACTGGAGTGGTGCACATTTTTCTGGAGAAGTCATATGGAAAGTAGACCGGTAGGATGTTAATTTCATAGGGAGTTAATATGTTAATATGTACTCAATGAGTTCACTCATAACACAAATCAAGATGGCTGAATGTTGGTTGAGAAAGTGCTTGATTTTTCTTAAGGGGAGTACACTTCATGATAAGCAATAATAAACTGTTTCATGTACATGTTTAAATTTCACATATTGATTTAGAGATTAACTTATGATTATCATTATGATTGTTGCTTATTATTCATAATTTTGCTGAAAAGGCAGACAGCTTATTAATTATCTATTACAGATTCAAATTAAGGGAAAGAGAATTCTGTGAATTATGGAAAAAATAATTTTGTGGAAATATGCCCTTTCAACATATAAACACTTTAGTGAAGAACAATCTCAGGAAAATGATAAAGCTAGCAGATTAACAGATTTCAGAATTAAAATAAAATGTGAATCAAAACAATTTATTATACAAATGAAATTGTACTGGGATAAGAATATATATGAGGCAGCACTATGTCTACTACAAGTTGGTCTCATCATAAAATGACTGAAATAATGTTGAAAGTGACGTGAACCCCACAAACAAACAAATAAGGATATATATCCTCTGGGATTAAATGTGAGACTTTGGTTGAAAACATTTCCGTAGTAATGTATTTTCTGAAGTATTACTTTTTGAAATTATTGAAACGCTATCAAGTGTTTTGTATGCTAGTTTCTCAAAATGTTTTCATTTATTTCTCATTATGTCAAGTTTGTTTGGTTTTGTTTGTTTGGGGTTTTACATCACTTTCAACATTATTTCAGTTATTTCGTGATGAGACCTACTTGTAGCAGATATAGTGCTGCCTCACTGAATTGTCATGTCGCAGGTCCTTGACATGACAACCCACCCGGTCACAGATTTACAAGGACAACGGGTTAACCCTTTGGCACGGGCCTCAGCTCATGTGGGAAATTGAATCATGAGTTCAATCTCGGCATGGCCGGGGTTCGAACCCACGACCTTTGGATCACCACAGAGGAACTGGTGTTAATCAGCTGGCGCTCTAACCAACTGCGCCACGGCCCGGGGCCTCATTATGTCAAGAACAAATAATTGTATAATGTTGCAAACTTCTTGTCAATGTTTGTTTAATTTTTGTAATGTTTATGCTCAAGAATACATAACTTTGGCCAGCTTGAAAAATTTCTTTACCCAAATTACATATAATTTTTTCTGCCGAAAAGACTTGGCGTTTATGAATTTTCACAGCCCAAGGAGGAACCAATGGGAAATTCAAAACTTCAAACATAAATTCCTGTGATATTTGGTCTATACCTATTGCATCTTGTTTTTCACCATAAAAACCTTTGTCCTATTTGTTTATCATCAAATTTGACAAATATGCTTATCACTCTCTGTGTTTGACAATCTTTAAGAATGTTTGTTACAAATCCAATAGCTCCATTGACTACACCATTACTTGTAGCAATATTATGAATTAACATTACACATGAAAATGAAATGAAAATGCTTCAAGTTTCAAGTACTCCGCAGGCATCTCTATCATCTTTTGGAATTAAATGTGTAGGGTACTTCTCATTGTCCCAAATATCTTGGATGTAATAAATTGTTTTCAAAAAATATCTGACTGTAGAGTGTATTGCCATTGTGCACGCCCTCCAACATGAGGCGGAGGACATCGTCAATTGTCCTCTCCCCCTCCCGCAATCGCTCGATAAAAAGGAGAAGCTGTTCTCTTCTGGGCGCTAGTATTCCAGGCATCTTTGAGAAGTGAATATGGAGTAGCCGTATAAAGGAGAGCATTCCACTCATGAACTGGTGGATTATGTATAAATCCCATGAAAAGAGCAATATAAGCAATGGGGGTGCATTGAAAGCTTCCAAAGGAAAATTCTCAGAAATCACTTCTTGACCCATTCTTAATTATAATTTCTTTCGTAATAGAAATATACAAAACTCTTTGTAAATGTGCTAACTATTTGTTAATATGTACAATGATGTGCAATAAAAGGATTATACATTTTCTTTAAAATATATGTTATAAAATATAGTTATATCGGCATACCTATACAAAACTTTAAAAAAATATGTATTGAGCTCTAGATCAAAATGCTTTTTTAATGTACTTTGCCTTTTAATAATTTCTCATCCATATTTAACCTAATGTTAACTAAAATAACATTTCCAAAATATAAAATATTAATTATGATATAATATGCATGGGGCTAAACTTCAATTGGCTAACTCCTTTAAATCCACCCATTTAAGAATTCTGCACAAGTAGAAGTTTGTCCATTGTGCACTAAATGTGCCTCCGAATTATATGATGACATGTGTTTTGTATCTAAACATATCTACTAATTCTACAAATCTTTTTAAACTACCTCTACCTGGCATACACTTGCTGAGTGTAACCTTGGCTTTGTGATCTTTTAATATGATTGAATAGTCATTCACCAAAACTGGCACTTAATCTGTGTATTCGACTATCGTGCCTTCTCCAAAGTCACTGATGCAGGCCTGTATAAAATCATCGTTTACAGTCAAGTCTGTAAATGATACCTTGAAGTGACCAATGTAGCGCAACATGGGTGTTTGTCAAAATCCATGCCAAGGTGTTTCAAAAAGGAATCATGTCCAACATGGTACAAATAATATTCTGCATCAATCAAATCGTTTTCTCTAATAGTAATAGTGTTGAAATGAATATCGACTTCAAATTAAGTTGTTCTGCTGATACATTCTCTGTATAAGTCAAGACAACTCCTCACACTCTAAATTTTTCATTACTAGAAACTAGTAATAAATCTAGTAACTTCACCCTACTGACTTGCTAATAACTTTAAATTACTAGATTACTAGAAAAAACTAGAAAGTTGTCTAGATTCTAGAAATATTTTATTATCATACTAGATACAAATTACTAGAAAGTAGTAAGTTACATTACTAGAAACTAGGAAGGAAATTCACTAGTTTCTAGACAAGTTGGTTCTACTGACCCGCTAATAACATTTGTTCCTAGACAATCTTACTAGAAACAAAATAATGTTACTAGATTACATTTACTAGATGACATTTACAATGTATCAAACATAACAATTTTCAATATCATACAATTTATATCTGTATTAAAACTTGTACATCTCTCAGCTACATGTAATTTAGATGACATTAAGTACATTTGTGACAAGGGTTTCAGGAAAATAGTTCAAATGATCATGAGCGATCATTTTCAATTTAGATTACTTGATTTTTGGAGAAATGTTAATCTTTACCACACTGGACAATACAAAATGGCAGGATTTTGGATAAATGTAAATATAATTATGGACATAAAATAATGACATAATAGCACTATGTACTAACTAGCACTAACTAGCACATAAAACAAATATTATAAACTATGCTATCAAATGAGGACAACATTCTCATATTAAAAGTATCAAAGACCTCTGGACCATAATATGGATTCATTTTACATTTTTCTGACATTTACAGAATTTTACATAATTTTACTGCACAGCAGTATATATTCAGTATCTAATAGAGAAACTAAAATATTATGTCTGGTCCATTATTAAATCAACCAACTTTATCCAAAGTTTCTATGTTTTTCCATTTACATAAGGTATAAACATCATCACATCCATATAAGAATATGAATAACAAAGCAACTATGAATATTATTTAATCATAACATAAAAAGTCCAACATGTCTGTTATAAAGAACTATTATGATTATGCAAAATTGTTCTCATATTCTATGATTCGGTTTAATGGGTATTTCCCATGTGATTTGTCCTTGCACCTTAGGATTCAACCTGGTCAATTGCTGCCTGCAGACGCGGTTCCAGCAGCTTGAACCCGGTGGATCTATACTGGTCATAAATCTCACCAAGATAGTATTGCTGGCAGACTCCAAGCACACCACAATAGCACTTGGGGAACGCTACATTGGCAACATAGTAGAGGCCTATGAGGGCCAGAAAGAAGGGCTCGAGGTCAAACGTGTCGTTTGTGAGTTCTTGTGTACTGTATGTGCCGAGTCCAACCACAAACATCCTCTTCATCTTCTTCTCGCCCGAATCCTGGAAACCTACCAGGTGAGGGCAGTCTGTCACTGCGGACTCAATATGGCTTGCGACCTCCTCATCGGGGACATCCTGAAGATAAAACATGAATGTATTCTGATAATAGTTTGAAAAGCTAAATATCAAGCACTTTTTCACTTTAACATTTCTACATATTGTTAAAGTTGTCTGCAGGTTAACAGGGATATTTGCACCAGAAACACCTCTCGGGGCATCCTCTTGCATTGCCAAACACTGCAGGCTCACTGGAGAAAAAAATGACATTCTGTGTATACAATTTGATATGTATATAACAATGTTGCCTTTGTGTTCTATGAATTGCTTGTAAATGTGATATATTTTCACCTCATCTGAAAAAGAAATTTAATGATTAATCAAATTTGAATGATTACACCTAAACATATCATCTTCTTAAAGGCGAAAATCAGCCTCAGTGTAAGAGCTATGACTGAGTGTATCGATTTTTATAATATATGGACTTAATATTTTAATGTGCAAGATTTACATATGTTGTTTTATAATGTAGATACATCTGTGATAGTATCGTTTTTAAATCAAATAGGACTTTATAGTCAGTTTTAATTGTTCTCACGAAAGGATGGAAGCTTGGAATGTTATCATCTCATCGACATAATGTTGAAAGTGATGTAAAATCCCAAACAAACACACAACATTGCTACAAAAACAGCTGACACATCTTAGAAACAACACTTTTGTGAAACAATCTTTGTGTTTGACCCACACTGACCGGCCCCACTAGCATATTTGGTATAGCATTGGATGTGTGCCTATGATGGTTTAATAAGTGGAGGACGGGAGGTAGTTGGTTCGACTCCCACTGCCGGCAGTGTTACTTTCACAATGGTTAAAATGCTAGAAAGTCGACCTGATATGGCCATACTGAAAGGGTCGTAAAAACACCATTTCATAATTTATTTGACCCACATTAACTGAAGCTAATTAAGAATTTATATGTATTATTGCATAACAAATTTAAACAATATTATATACTAAAACATGTTCAGGTAATTATTATGGTATTATTGAGATAAAAAATATCTTTGTAACTTTCTCTGAGCAGGAGGACATCAAAGGTACCTGTACCGAGCTGGAGGACATCAAAGGTACCTGTACCGAGCTGGAGGACATCAAAGGTACCTGTACCGAACAGGAGGACATCAAAAGTACCTGTACCGAGCAGGAGGGCATCAAAAGTACCTGTACCAAACAGGAGGACATCAAAAGTACATGTACCAAGCAGGAGGACATCAAAAGTACCTGTACCGAGCAGGAGGACATCAATAGTACCTGTACCGAAGAGGAGGACATCAAAAGTACCTGTGTCGAGCAGGAGGGCATCAATAGTACCTGTACCGAGCAGGTAGACATCAATAGTACCTGTACCGAGCAGGAGGGCATCAAAAGTACATGTACCAAGCAGGAGGACATCAAAAGTACCTGTACCGAGCAGGTGGACATCAAAAGGGGGATAAAAAAAGTACATGTACCAAGCAGGAACGAACTGTTCAAAGGAATTCCTGAGAGGTCATATTAATCACTGAACATGAAGCATCTTCTCAAACGATGAGGTTATCCTGAACAAACCGTTAAGTATGATACATCTTCAATCAAAATTTTAAGGATATTTATTTATCAAGATATTTTAATTTGAAATATTTGCATATGTGTATTTTGAGATATTGTTTCAATACGTCATTATCATTTTGTGTCTAAGAAGTGTCATAAATAATATAGAATTATGATTAAGAATGTCCATCACTTTTATTGAATGTATATAGCATTTCTTTTGGGCAACTATCATAATTCCTCACAACAGTGTTTTATTACCTGTATATTTATTTATTTATATTTATTTATGGGTATTTAACTTGGCCATATAACATTTTCGCCTTGTCAGCTATCATAATCTTTGATATAAATGCTTTATTTAATGAGACCTTATGGGTGTATAGTATTTCTTGTGGTCAGATAACATAGTTCCTGACAATAATGTTTCATTATATGTACTGCAATATGTTACTCTGCATGGCGAGGTAGATACCTGTATCTGCTATGGAGAGTAACAATAATGTGTATGCATGTGTATAATATTTCTTTAGGTATCATATGTTAATGATGTCAGTAAGCTCGAAGTATTTTCAATACGTACTAAATGTATATATATAGATCTTATTGAAATATGAATTAGAACATCATATGTTACAGAGAGTGGTGGCTGGCTGTTTCGACCGTTCCCTTTTTCGACTGTTCCTCTTTTTACCCACAGTCTCTTCGGCTTTTCCTGTTCAACAGTATTATACCAATTAAATGATCTACTTTCTACTTTTTCTTTTCAATTAGCCTTCTCGGAGGATATTTCATGATTTTAATGCCATTAAAAAGTGTCTAGGGCCCAATTCCTCTGGGCCTGCTTCCTCTTGCCACAGTTGAACTAGAGAGCAGGGGAATATGTGAACGGTTGAAAACGCCAGCAACCCAGAGAGTTAAGGATCTGTGGTATACACTTCAACTCTGCGATACATCTACCACAGGATCCGATAGTGACAACCTGATTAAATGTTTGAGTAAATTGAAAATAGACTTTTTCTGTATTATTTTATTGTCATTTTTTAAATACAAAGTCAGGAGTAGGTAATATACATAAAATACCCCTTTTACAATATTATACAAATATGGACCTGGGTGGAGTGCAATATGACTTTTTATGGACCTTCGGAAAGTTATATTGCACGAGGCGCCGAGTGCAATATAACTTTCCGAAGGTCCATAAAAAGTCATATTGCACGACACCCAGGTACATATTTGTTTTATTCTATGATCACTGTGTTAATACCCTGGAAAGTAAAAGTTCCTCAGTATCAGCATCATTTAGTGTGGCAAACCTGGACATTGTTGTGATTGCTGTCGTCTGCTTCCCAGTCTGCAGGTCACTCAGAGCAAGCTGGTGACGTCATTATAGGGCTTCCCCAACATTTCCCGCCATGGAATTCCCCATCAGTGCAGTGGAAAGTATATTGACGTGCAATATAATGCATCTGGTCAATAAAACAATTTAGAGAAGCTCATGTGACCAGGAATTGACCAATCACAGCACAGAATACACAGTGATCATAGAATAAATCAAAATATTACTGACCATTTTTATTAAATACATTTAGATTAGAATATTTTATCTATTTACATATTATCTATTTACATCAGTATTCTCGAAGGCTTAAAAATTGACCATGTTCCATGTACATCTGTCTAAATATGCATGATTATGCCAATGTGATTATATACTCAATGGCGCTGTAGACAATAGAAGCCAAATATATGTTTCTTGGTAACAAAACAGTCTGGTTGAGGTATGTTTCCACTATGCTTCTAACCTTGCCCAGAAGTTAAGCCCACTGTAGTCAATGTAATTATGTATTATATCATCAATGATCTTGTTGCATGTATTTAAATATGAAGTATCAACACCTTTCTGAAACAACCATTTTCTGCAGAGAATAATTCTATGAATAAATATCTATTGCAAAGTTTGCGATTCATTGTATCCAGTAACATAATACGCTTGAATACAAAATTAATGATAAGTTATTTTCATAGATATCGAATTATCATTCCATCTATTAATTGCAGTTGGCTGAACATATAGTCTCAGAATTAATTGGTTAAAATCCTTTTTGTAACAGATTTTATGGGTATACTATGTAGACAAATAGATGAATTCTTTGCACTGACTAACAGATTAGGTAGGCTTTTTAATACCCTTTTCTCTATCTGTGAGCTAATTATATTCACCCTGCGGTATGCCCTTTCTTAGTCTAATTATCAAGGCCAATGATTTCAGTATTGTGATTTTACATTTTAATGATAACCCATGACAATGCCACATATTTAAGCTTCCATTATTTAAAACTCTTCTCTCCGTGTTTGAGTAAATGGTTGTAACCCAATTTAAAAATGTAAAAATTATAACGTTGTGAACTTTCAATTAGGAAAGACCACCCGATGATGTCAAATGCATTCTCAGTCCAACAACAGGATAATACCAGGTTCATTGTTTAAACTTATATATTCTATTCTATTATAACAGCAACTGTCCTGATATTCTCTCTTATATATCTGTCTTCAAGAGAGCCACATTGGTCAATAGCCACATTGGTCACTAAACTATATGACCAAAATACACCAACCTTGGTTACTGTCTTTTGCTGGCTGTACTCTTTTGACCACCAGGTGGGTCACACGTATACAAGCATGTGACCTCTATTGTGGTCTGTGAGGGTGTTATGCATGTACCATGTGACAAACATTAATGGACAAACCTCTGTAAGCCAAATCACAGTTTTCTTTATCTCATCCTCTATCATTATTTAAAAATTCACATGTCTTCTTGCTTTTTATGGCAAGGTAATGTAAGGAGCATCCACGGATTTCCGTTTTCATAAAATCCCATCGTAAGTGTTACTCCTTAAAATATTGTGTTTCATTCTCAGGTGTTTCAATCATGTCATTAGCATTACCTGCATACTCAATGAATCTTAAAAGCATAGAATTGACTTTCGAAAAGCCCTTTCCTCTTCACATTACCACATTGATTATATACAAATATATGATACTGTGGTTAAACCTGGGTAAATATTTGTATTTTGCATGTAATTAAGTGGATTTGAGAATATTGACCAGTGGTGGTTTTCTTTAAGAGCAAGTAAATATCCTTTCATCCTTACTGCATCAACCAAACTATAAGCTTCTATAAAATCTACCAACTCTTCTGTATATGCATTTAGTACAATGATTTGAATCCCCTCCCTGCTAATCAAAGGACGGATCAAAAGTTATATTGCAATCCCCTCCCATTATGAGGTCTGTAAGAACATCCTTTACATTATTCAGGAATTCAAGCTGCTCTTTTACCCTATTTTGTGTGGGTGCATATATATATATATATATATTTGCATATATATTACCAATTGTATACTCCTTTTTATCACCTGTTGTTACCTCCAATATTAACATCATTTGCCAATACATCTATTTCTAAATCTAAACCAGTAGAAACATAGAATATAAGTTTAAAATCCAAACACAAAAGGACAAAGATCACTACATCCAAAAACATGATGGCAAACACTATGTATTTACCTCATGTTCTCCACTTTGGTCCAATACCACTGAGCATTGCAGTCTTTGGTTTTCAGTTTTCAGTTATAGGTATTCCACAGCAAAATGAACAACACTTTGGCTGTAAAGTCTTATATCAATATCAACATTACCATTCTTGAGACATTTAAATGCATCTGTATCGCGAATCTGTATCATCCAAGAAGGGTAATTAGCAGACTTAAGGGTTTTTACAGGACATTTGTGCTTCAGGTTTGCATACGTGTTGTTTTGAGTCAAAGATCTGGCCAGATGGACATGGATCCGGCCAGCTGACCCGTTGATCTTGGCAGATGAGATGAGATGAACAGTTCTGAGGACTGGTGTACATTCCAGATTTTCGGCCAATACAAGGATACTTTTCATCTGAAACATTTAATCCAAATACTGTATTATACAATGGATGAAAATAATTGATTATATCACATCAATACAATGCATAAAGTCTTTTTACTCTATCGTAATTCAATTTCAGATATATTTTTTCATAATTGTTTTTCTTTTCTTATTTATAGTTTTGTTTAAGTCCAATTTAAATGTTTGCAATCTTTTCTCAAATAGTTTTCTAATTACCTTTTTACACAGCTGAGTGGTTTAACGTATTACTTTGAGCTTTCACGGAGAGATTAAAATTGATAAACAACATTAAAAACAAAAACAAAATGCTCTGATCTCTTGGAATTAAAAAAAAATTGGAGTTTACGACAAACATTAAAACAAATGAATTGCGAAACGTTTTCAAAGCTGAACATGAATTACAATGTTTTTCTTTGGTTTAACAATTTTGAAGATAACTAATAAGTTGTGATTTAAAACATTTTATTCTTGAAACCTATGTGAAAATAAACACAATTTTATTTCTCATCATATGAACACAAACACAAAGCAGCGAAACCAAATTCTCAAATTATTCACTGCCAGTTATTATTTTTGTTATGGAAAGAGTTTTGTGCCAGATTTCGAGGATAATTAAACCATCCAAAATTCCGAGCTCGGTAGCTGTCAATAATCTGTGCAATATCATCTATCTATATAAAACAATAAAAAGAGTAAAATGTTTCTCATTATATTCCTGAAAATCATATATCATTTATCCAACTGAATTGGCTCAATTGGTAGTGTATTCGCCTTGAGTTGGTAGTGTATTCGCCTCTGGTTCGAATCTGGCCAGTTAGTATCAAGCATGTCTGGAATCAGTGCTATATAAATGTTACTTTGACCTTTAAATACCTACCTCGCCACTGGCATTGCGGTCCCATATCTCCACAACCACATGTGACGGGGCATTGGCACACTGGACCCTGGTCAGTATCAACACATGCCACGCCTCCAAAACAGGCATAGTCACTACAGTTCTTCCCTGTCGATGCACATTAATATATCTTTAATATTCACGTTAACAAACTGTAGTTTATTTAACTAAGGGGTAAAAATAATATTGTTGATTTCCCATATAAAGAGGTATTAAAATGGCGTTATTACTTGATTTTTAGGAATGTAATTGAATTGGATGGTGAAAATGGCATGGCTTACCGAAAGGTTTGTCATTATAAACGTCCAAAGTACTCAGACTGCAGGTGGCAACCTGTTCATTTTGGCACTGTTTGTTAACTGGGTTATAGTACGTGCCACTCGGACAACTAACAACAAATTGGTAACCCCCATCGTCACAGTTCATATGTTTATTGGATTCCAGGGGATGGGGAACCTCCTGTGCTTTTATGTTGTTCTTGAGGCAGTACAGATGATCTAAAACCAGTAACATATCATTTGTTCTATATATCAGTGATATGTCCCAGAATATATCACAGGCAATAGGAATGGTGATGTTTATGAAGCTTTGGTAATGTTTTATACTTGCCTATGACACAATTTGGCAGAAGTGTGATTTTAGGTTGGTTTGTACAGCTGTACAGTGGGCAGCGACAGTGGTAGTCTGACCAGTCGTCATTCTCCACGCATGTCCCGCCATTCTCACAGGGCAATGCAACACATGGTCCAACTATAATCACACCAACAGACCAACAGATAAAATATCTCAATTACTGAACCAATATTGTGAATACGGTGGTTTTAATATATAAAAAAGCACTCCTGACTACACTCTTCAATGAAAATACAATGTCATTGTGTGTATCACTGGTCATTGGAACATGATGTCATAATCTATCCATTTAATCAGGAACACATATATGTCTTTATGTATTCCTGATTGTACCCAACGCTTTATTGCCATGGCATGTATTATACATGGTTTAATGAATAGAGAATAGAATTAAAGTATCATAAAAGAGCTTTTTACTCAGTGATTGAAATAAAGATGGTGATATTTCTATATCGAGTATTCTCAGTGATCGAAATAAAGATGGTGGTATTTCTAGATTGAGTATTCTTAGTGATCGAAATAAAGATGGTGGTATTTCTAGATTGAGTATTCTTAGTGATCGAAATAAAGATGGTGCTATTTCTAGATTGAGTATTCTCAGTGATCGAAATAAAGATGGTGGTATTTCTCGATTGAGTATTCTCAGTGATCGAAATAAAGATGGTGGTATTTCTAGATTGAGTATTCTTAGTGATCGAAATAAAGATGGCGGTATTTCTAGATTGAGTATTCTTAGTGATCGAAATAAAGATGGTGCTATTTCTAGATTGAGTATTCTTAGTGATCGAAATAAAGATGGAGGTATTTCTATATTGAGTATTCTTAGTGATCGAAATAAAGATGGTGGTATTTCTATATCGATGTTGGTATTTCTAGATTGAGTATTCTCAGTGATCGAAATAAAGATGGAGGTGTTTCTAGATTGAGTAAAGTTGTCCTGGTGGATGGCTTGCAGTGACACAGCTAAACTTTCTATGTTTGCGACAAACTCACCTCTGGAGCAATTCTGATAACCATATCCGGTGACGCACTCACATCTGTATTGCCCTTTTTCATCGTGACAGGTTCCGCCATTCTGACAGGGGTTACTCAAACATTCATTCAGATCTGATGGAAATAATGAAGTTCAACTTAGGTTTCTGCGTTATTAAGATGCTCCCAGACATCATGCAGATCACGACCTTAATGGGTGTCAATATTGTTCAACTCAAACCTGAGATCAATTTGTTATTGCTATCAGCTTAAACTAAACCGTATTTCTGTTGTATGGTGGTATTTATGATACAGATTTACATGTAGTCTTATATTAATAATGACAGACACAAACTATGTATAAAAACAATGACCTATTTCACAGTTGGAACCATTGAATCCTTTCATGCAGGTACAGTTGTAGGAGTCGAAGAGGTCGGAGCAATCGCCGCCATTCCCACATGGGGAACTGGCACATTCATCTACTTCTGTATAACATTCATTTCAAACATAATTTTAGTATCGAAGCAAAGGACTTTGATAAATGGCATATACATACAACCTGCTCATTTACTTTAACAATCTTATTTTTTGTTAAAATTTTATTTCAGTTTAAATTTGAGTATGGGTTATATTTGTGACTATTATTAATGACTCTGCATGGATCATACTGCATTTACTGTAAATTATAAGGCATTTGGTATGAATTCCAATGTGTTGGTATGAATTCCAATGTGTTTGGTATAAATTCAATGTGTTTTCTCTCGGAATTGTGTTCGGTGTGTATTGTATTCTGCGTGAATTATAATGCTTTTGGTATGATTTCCAACGGAGAATCGTGTATGGTCAAAGATTTTCGAGTTAAACGGTTAAGGACTGTTGGATACGCTGTGAAGGCCACTTCGTTTATCAATATTGAAATGCTGTGTGCCGGGAAACCTGGCATAAACTTACAGATTTAGTTTGATTAATTTGATTGAATGAGAGATGGAGTGAGTATTGAGGATGGTTTTAAAACTATGTGGGGAAAATAAATCTCACTTGGATCAATCCCATAAAAAATCATAGTTCACATTCAAATCCCAAACTGATAATTATCTATACATTATAAAATCCTATCAGACGAATTATTTGGTGGTTTCGATCGTTTCCTTCTGTTTTTATTATCATTTAAGTTTTAAATATTGAAGAATGAATTCATATTCACAGAATGTTTGGACGAAAATTGATTTTTACAGAAGATTTGGTCATTTTGGTGGTAATCAGAATCCATGCCAAGTTTTATACGTGTGAATGCACAGAGAAAACACTTTCTGTGAATATGCCAACAATAGAATGTACTCATTTCAGAACCTTTCTCTGGTCCATAAGCAACAGGCACCTACTAGTTCCAAAAATGGACCTGAGATGTTTTTACCATTGACACTAGGAGTTGAACATTCCTTATCTTTCAGATGGGATTCTTTCAAACTTCCGGTTACTTTTCTACGTGGGCATAGACACTAATAACTATCCTAACATAGTCTAACGTGGGTATTAACCAGAATTGCTGCTTTTGTATCACCAGTTCAGGAGAGGTTAGATTAATTTTTCCCCCTTTGGGGGGGGGGGGGAGGGGGATATGTAACTTCATAATCCCCACATGGCTTCCCCAACAAAGATTACGAGTCGCCGAGTAAACTAACTATGGCAGGTGTTGCCCCCTTCATCTTGGCGACCACAACATGTAATTGACAAACTTTAATCCACTAAATCTTAATTGTTAATAGTAAACGAATACATATGACGTAATAGATCATTAATTGATAACGTCAAATAACACCAAAATATCAATAGTACTTTGATATGGCAAAACCCCAATTGTAAATCTAACAGGGAATTTCATAGGCAAGAAAACAATTCTTCAATTCTTTGAATAGCTGCTTGTACTAGTTTTATCCTGGGTTAATGAGGATGGGGGCATTTTACAGTGATAGAATAAATGTACTCACCTTTTTGACAATTTTCAGCTTCCCAGCCAGATAGGCATTCACAAGAATATTTACCAATTCCATCCACACACGATCCTCCATTGACACAAGGGGAACTTTCGCATTCGTTGATTTCTGGAATGGAGCCTGCCTTAATGAGTCCTACGACTTTTTGTCAAGTGGACAATTTTTAGCTCTGCTGTCATTCAATGTGTCCGTCACACTAGACCTTCTCAGAAACTACCGGGTGGAGTTCTTAGATAGCTAAGGTTAAAATTGTGCATGTATTTCCTATCTATTCTTCATGAAGCTGTAATATTTTCCCATTTGTTTATTTATTTCTTGATTGATTTAAAAGCTATCACTGAGTTGTCAATTATGCAAAACAATAATCCACCTGGCATTGAATTCAATATCAGACATCTGGACCATCCAGGGCCTCATTGTGTAATTTCAATTCAACTTCAGCTTGAGATTGTCAGAAAAAAGAAATGGGATGGTGACGATTTCTGTGAGGTAAAGAACAGCATCTCATGTCAGTTTGCCCTAGGTCTGTGACTGTGCGGAGTTAAAATTCTAACTGAACTATTTCTCACATACTGAGAAACCTGGAACCTCCAGTTAGGTAATCTAGATATAACCTCATTTGACCATTTTGGATTGCCTGACAAGTTATCTGAAATCCAGTCGGGACAGGTTTCTTTTGAGATAGATTCCCGGGGAAGGATTGAGTATTATGAAATTTGCAGTGTACAACCTGACACCCCAAAACATTTATATCGGCCTCTTAAGGGTGATTTTATTGTGGATTCCAGAACGTTTTTTTCGTATAAAGCAGTAATAAATATATGTAATAATAAAGACTATATTTATAACATACTGTATACTATTTGATCAGGGCTGACGTGTATGACGATTTCTGTGTTCTTTTCGATTCGCAGCACCACTATCCCAAACAAGTGCTGATTTTAAAAAAATCAAGCGCGCGTTAGTTTGCAAAATCCCAAGGCAAAATTCTTGGCAAAATCCAAGAAAATCTTCGTAAAATCTATCATGCACTCACAAATCACTTCCCATACAAAAGCACTATCTGATGGTGTAAGCAGAAACTACCTGCCAAAAACTTGGCCGCCATGGACCGATAATAGGTGTATGCTCCATAGACTTACAGCTTAATCATGTCAAAACCTCGAACATTCAGACTTAAAATCAAAACAAACGGGTGCAAAAAGAATACAAATTGAATGCGGTTTCATTAAAGATGGCATCAGGCACATCACTCGATTTTAAAAATTCAAGCTTGCAAAATCCCAAGGCAAAAGCTAGTGTTCTCCAATCACCAATCGGCAAAGCCCAGATAGGTGATCTGGAGGGGTTTGTCGAACGTCCATGGTCTCTACCAACTCCAACCAAAGAAAAGTTTGGTGGAGTTGATTGAGCTCTAGTGAAGTAAAAATTTGCCAGCTGCAAAAACTTTGGTAAACCCGTTTAAACGTCAAAATTGAACCCGTTTCAACTGCCGTTAAAACGGGTTTGATTCAATTTTTGCAGCTGGCGATTATTATCAAGTATTTATATTTTCTTTATTTAATGTTATCCAAAAAATAATCAAGCTTTTTTGTGAGATTTTAGACATAATCATACATAAAATATGAATTATCACTTAAACAGTTGTGTATTTAAAAAATCACATCTAAACGAGATTATGTAGGAAAAGCAAAAATCTCAGACCTCTCCAGATCACCTATCTGGGCTTTGCCGATGGGTGATTGGAGAACACTAGGCAAAACCCAAGAAAATCTTCTTACTCTACCATGCACTCACAAATCACTTCTCATACAAAAGCGCCATCTGACGGTGTAAGCAGAAACTATGTGCCAAAAACATGGCTTACATGGACCGATAATAGGTGTATGCTCCATAGACTTATAGCTTAATCATGTCAAAACCTCGAACATTCAGACCTGAAGTCAAAACAAACATGAATGAAAATGATGAGAAAATATAAATATCATTTTCAAAAAGGAAACTTAACAAAATCTTTTTTCTTTAAAGACTTTCTTTCTTGTTAAGATTTTCGCCCGTTCATTGAAAAAATAGGTATGAGATGGTTTTGAGTAATTGTCAAAAATGATAATGATTACAAAATATTAATCTATTTAAGGCCGAAATTCACAAATATGTATAATTATTCTGTGGAATACTGAAGCATAATCTAGATATTTCAGCCTGACCTGTAAAATTTAAAAGGAATCGGAATTACTTTATTACCTCAATATGCTAAATAACTGAACAATAACCAAGGTGGCACTGCCTATCAAAACGATGTATGACCTTTTTTAGGGAAGTCTTGAGACTGAACCCAGTCTAATGGACGGACCATTATTCATTCAGGGGCGGGGGTGGAAGGAAGTAAAAAAAAATATCGGTGAGACTACTTAATGGAGAATAAAAATATTGAGAATACCAATCTTAAGAAAAAAATTAATTGAGACTCGCACATCTGAAGAAAAAGGGTCAAATCTTTTGGAAAAAAACTTGAGTTTCAACATTGTAGAAGTCAAGTTTACAGAGGAAAGTGAAACTAAAAATAATTTTTGTCTCGCTTTGCTCGGCACTGCAATCGGTACAATATACCCAAAATATGTTTAGCATGCTCAGAGAGCTACTTTTGAGGCATCAACAACAAGTACGATTTACAGCATAACTTTAAAGGTGACATACAATCTGAAAGCAATAACAAATATTATATTGCTGGCAGATACAATCTTTTGCAAATAACACATATTCAACAATTATATCATTATTTTTGCGGGTTGATTAAGGTTTTAAACAATTCATTTATCTGAAAATGTTTGAATCGGGCAGTTTTAAACCCAAACCTTTATGATAACCAGGCAGTGAAAATGCTTTGAAGTCAATTAATGAACTATCATAACTATTTATTGATTATTTTCGGCACTGGCCTACTGACCTACCAATAATTAAGATGTCTGCTGTCCACAACAAATGAGCACACACTTTTGCGTGGCTCTTGTCCTGCATATAGCAGGTCTTTTATACCCCAGTCAATATTTATTCCAGTTTTGAACATTTGTTCCCATTTCCCAAAAGGTGTTGAGGTGATGGATGTTTTTTACAAATCGGTTGTCAACCTAAGGCACCTTTAAAATGTGTGGTGTTCAGGCAATATAGCAGTGCTCATATATCTAATGTGATCATACTCATGGCAAATAGGACAAAACATCCTGGCACCCAGGACTTTATAGGCAGATGAAGTTTACTTCAATAAATTACTTAGTGTGAATTAGTGTAAATAAAGCATTGAATTGATGGCCGAAGCGACCGAGAGTGCCAAAAGAAAAAAAATCGGCTGAATGAATAATGGTCCATCCCTAATTTGGGCAACGCAACTGGTCATGCTGCATGGGCTTTGAGTGCTCAGTGGAGACCAAAAACCAATAATATGTTTGTGATAACCTAAAAATCATCCGTGTAAAACTATTTTAGTGAACTAAGATATTATGTTTTGTTACTTAAGCTTCATATATCAGGTTGGATAGAATATACAAATGTACTTTTCATCGAATATTCAAAACCTAGTACTCCTTGTAACTTTCGATGATAAAACAATGATATGCAATGAAACAATGATGATCTTATGTTGGTCAATCAGATTTTTGATATTTTTGTGAGCAAGGCTAGTATATATGACTCAGGGATTTCCAAACTTTAAATACTACCTGTGTAATGCAGAGTAGGCAGTGAAGCACGGGCTATCAAACCTCAAGATTTAATCTACACTGTGCTGATAAAAGATTAAACGTATAAGTCACTGTATACAATGAAGTTAAAAAAGAGCTTGATATATGTTTTGTGAGATATAAGTTGAAGCATATGACATGTTTGATTGGTTTTGTGAGATATAAGTTGAAGCATATGACATGTTCGATTGGTTTTGTGAGATATAAGTTGAAGCATATGACATGTTTGATTGGTTTTGTGAGATATAAGTTGAAGCATATGACATGTTCGATTGGTTTTGTGAGATATAAGTTGAAGCATATGACATGTTTGATTGGTTTTGTGAGATATAAGTTGAAGCATATGACCTGTTTGACACTGAGGCCCGGCGTATCCTGAGGAACACGAGCAGGTGTAGTTGCCGGCAACCTCTTCACACTCCCCGTCATGTTGGCATGGTTTGCTGTAACAGGCTGCAACAAACAAGAGACACTGAAAGAATATGTAGCCGACCCAATGAACACAATACGAGGTACACTAAATTAATTTGTTTGCATTTGAAAAGCACTCATGTAACTTGGATATCATCAATCATGGTTTTTTCCCACTTGCTCTGGAAACTGACATGGACATTTGCTCGGTGTGGCAGACCAATCATCGAGTTTGACAATATATTTTATTGTATCATCGTATTTAACAAACTGAAGGCTTGGAATAAGTAGACCTCTCTTTATTCCAAGCTGAAGGCAAGTGTCAGTAATAACGACTTGAAGGCAAAGGGAACGTTTTGTCTGGTATTGCATTAAACAAACCTTAAAGCCTATTATTTTCTTTGTTAATATTATTATCACGTGTTTGAATAATCGAATTTAGAGCTTGACAATCGGTTGAAGTTTGAAGTGTGAAGCCTGTAATCCACGCATCTCGATAGTATTGTGTTATCGCTAAAGCTCTATTTTTTCACTCCGCTTCACATTTACAGTATTTCAATAAGCAGGACTTCTCTATCATATCAATCAATCCCTGCCAACAAAGCTATAAATGTCAGTATTCATCAGTATTCAGTATTCATCAGTATTCAGAAAAAATTGGCTGTCATCTCATTGGTGAAAGAATATAAATATATTTGTTTTGTATTGGTAGTTGTGTCCATTGGTCAGTACATGTGTCAGACATCTGATTACAGTTTATGGCCTAATGTTGGTCAATTCAGATTTGATGACATTTTTGTGAGCAAGGCAAGTATTTTTGACTTGGGGATTTCCAAACTTTGAATCAGATCAAAAACAGGGCAATGACTGCAGAGGTAGTACTTGAATACTGCCCGTGTAATGCAGAGTAATTCTATGTATGTTTCCAGCATTATATTTTAAAAAGAGAAGTTGCATTGTATATGTATCAGAATTATTACTTATGCAATAATGCTTTTATTTATCAAATTCAGTTACCAATATAGACGTATCCCAAATTATACCATTATATAAAGTTAGATAAAGTGATAAGATCGCTTACCTCCACGTGACAAGGTGCCAAAGTATATGCCAATGGCGATACCTGCGATTGCCATCAACACGAAAATCACCACCAGAGGGCAGCACCAGGCCCCAGCAAAGCCCTTATTGTGGCCTCTTTTCTTATCACCAAATTGACCAACTTGGGGATAAATTGCACTTTTGTCTTGACTATTATATCTGTCATATTTATTGTATCTGTCATGTTGTGACCTGTTTGAGGGATGTCGTGTCCTTTCAGGTTGGGACGAGGACCGGTAGACGCCCTGCTCTTTGTAGCCAGGCGGATATCGTGTGGTGTCATAGGGAAAGGAGTGATATCTTTCCAGATTATGTCGCCATTCATGAGGTGGGCTGATAATTGGTTGGCTGTAACGTCTGGCTTGCTGAAAAAGAATTAAATATCATTTGATGTAAAAGAATTAAACAGATAGATAACTTGCTTGTTACAACATAATATGCATTTAAGCAAGCATATCCTACCAAAAATCAGTGCCTCATAAATTCTATTATACAGTGCCAAAGCCTCCAAGAAAGTACCACACAAAGTCTATACTTTTGTGAGAGGGAAAATGTCATTACTTACAGATTTAATTAAAATTTAAAGCATATCTAAGACATATCCGATAAGAATAACTAAGAATTAGTGCCCCAGATTCTAATAAACACTGCCACAACTCTTCTTTGGTGCTGTGTGATAGATATCTCTGACTTTCCGGATTTTGGCCCCGATAATTACCATGTGCTTGTGGCACACCTTATAATAAACAGTTCGAAATATCCTTTATATTGGCAAATGAAATACCATTTGCCAATATGAAGGATATTTCGAATATATGTGTATATATATATGTATATATGTATATATGTATATATATATATATATATATATATATATATATATATATGAATGAGCGTATGAGCCTTGGGACAGACCTCCCATTGGAGGGTCTCTCTGGGGCTCTGCTGCACAGTGATAAGTTGCAGATAACACGGCCCAGCCTACCACCTCAACACGGCCCAGCCTACCACCTCAACACGGCCCAGCCTACCACCTCAACACGGCCCAGCTACCACCTCAATACGGCCCAGCCTACCACCTCAACACGGCCCAGCCTACCACCTCAACACGGCCCAGCCTACCACCTCAACACGGCCCAGCCTACCACCTCAACACGGCCCAGCCTACCACCTCAACACGGCCCAGCCTACCACCTCAACACGGCCCAGCCTACCACCTCAACACGGCCCAGCCTACCACCTCAACACAGCAGTCCCAGTATGTGATGTTGATATAAGTACTCCATGTAAGATCTGACGAGACATGGACTCAATACCACCACGAGTTTGGTGGTATTGACTCTTGCGATGGGGACAGGTGGTGTAATGGGTGGGTTCTTTGTAGACGTAACCAACATGTCTAATGTATTTGTTGTGTTCAAGCCCATGTTATTGTTCACTGACCATTGAGCACATTTATCTGCATCCTCCTGGAGAGGTGAGTGTATGTCTCCCTGATGGCTCCATCCTCCTGGAGAGGTGAGTGTATGTCTCCCTGATGGCTATATCCTCCTGATGGCTCCATCCTCCTGGAAAGGTGAGTGTATGTCTCCCTGATGGCTCCATCCTCCTGGAGAGGTGAATGTATGTCTCCCTGATAGCTCCATCCTCCTGTAGATGTGAGTGTATGTCTCCCTGATGGCTCCATCCTCCTGGAGATGTGAGTGTGTCTCCCTGATGGCTCCATCCTCCTGGAGATGTGAGTGTGTCTCCCTGATGGCTCCATCCTCCTGGAGATGTGAGTGTATGTCTCCCTGATGGCTCCATCCTCCTGTAGAGGTGAGTGTGTGTCTCCCTGATGGCTCCATCCTCCTAGAGATGTGAGTGTGTCTCCCTGATGGCTCCATCCTCCTGGAGAGGTGAGTGTATGTCTCCCTGATGGCTCCATCCTCCTGGAGAGGTGAGTGTATGTCTCCCTGATGGCTCCATCCTCCTGGAGAGGTGAGTGTATGTCTCCCTGGTGGCTCCATCCTCCTGTAGATGTGAGTGTATGTCTCCCTGATGGCTCCATCCTCCTGGAGAGGTGAGTGTATGTCTCCCTGATGGCTATATCCTCCTGGTGGCTCCATCCTCATGGAAAGGTGAGTGTATGTCTCCCTGATGGCTCCATCCTCCTGGAGAGGTGAATGTATGTCTCCCTGATAGCTCCATCCTCCTGTAGATGTGAGTGTATGTCTCCCTGATGGCTCCATCCTCCTGGAGATGTGAGTGTGTCTCCCTGATGGCTCCATCCTCCTGGAGATGTGAGTGTGTCTCCCTGATGGCTCCATCCTCCTGGAGAGGTGAGTGTGTGTCTCCCTGATGGCTCCATCCTCCTGGAGATGTGAGTGTGTCTCCCTGATGGCTCCATCCTCCTGGAGAGGTGAGTGTATGTCTCCCTGATGGCTCCATCCTCCTGGAGAGGTGAGTGTATGTCTCCCTGATGGCTCCATCCTCCTGGAGAGGTGAGTGTATGTCTCCCTGGTGGCTCCATCCTCCTGTAGATGTGAGTGTATGTCTCCCTGATGGCGCCATCCTCCTCAGGTTTTGGGAACCGATCCTCTGATGACTCTTAATGAGAGATAAGTGGTTTAATTCCAGATTCGGTTCGGCTCTTAAATGATGGCTTGGGACACGCCCTCCATATGTTTACCTGACATATCTAACTCACCACTTAAGTCTTATAAATGTTGACATAATAGTACAAAGCCAAACGCCTTTCATATAATCTGAAAATGGATATATCCAGAGAGGGTACATTTAATTTTCATACAAATGTTTGACCGGGTATTTAATTGTTGATACATTTTGAAAATACCAAATATAAACTTTCAAATATCAAGTATTGATTCATCACACGTCGAAAATCATGTATAAATATCAAATTGAGTTCCGCACCGGCCCCAGCCTTTTGGAATGCACCTGCCCTGTGTATATCATATGCTGTATGAAAAGTATGAAGTTAATCACAGTTTTAAAAGTGAGTGGACCCTTTTTAGAACTTTACACTTGTTGGTGGTGTGTGTACATAGCTTGTATTCACAACGTATTATATTCATCATACCTGATGTTTTACACTTGTCCTGGATACAGTAAATAAGTGCGCTGCGCATAAATTTTTCACACAAATGTTCAGAATATGATCTCCATGAAAGCCTGATAACGATATGGTTGGTTTGTCATGTTTGCGCTAAAATTGACATATGAGCATTATCTACATTAAATCTCGGCTAAGAATGAGAGACCCAGAGATTGTCACAGGGCACAGACAGCTTTCCATTTTTTATCATTCGTATAATACATATCAATATTAGGTAAGAAACCATCTTGATGTTTTTATTTGGATGTGGAATTCAACATGGCCGCAAATTGTGACCTTGCAGAATGTTCTGAAGACCTTCACATCAGAATTATCATTTCAATGTTCTGGAAGAGTTGAATGGAAGACATGTTATTATAATTATATCAAATGTCTATCCCCTTGTTGTTCCATGGTATATCTCTCTCTGAATTGAAACTGGCATTGTTTTACTCGCTATTCTCTGACCATCTCTCCGTGAATCTATGTTAATGATTTGTAATATTATAAATATAAGGGTTATTGATATAAAAGCAGTCACAAGGTCTACAGTACGTCAGATGGATGTATATAAGTTCATAGTCTTCTTCATCTATTTCTTTTCTCTCGAGATCTGTTTGGATACCCCATACATTAGATAGTAATTGTAGTGTAACTTAAAATCATATTTGAATTGATGAATGTTGTGCCTTCAAATTGAAATGCAGTTCATTGATTTCTGCACATGGAAGTAGATTATTATATTAGCTATCTCATCTCTTTGTTTTCTCAAGATTTGCTTGGATACCCTATACTTTTAGATGGTAATTGTAGCGTTACTTAAAATCATATCTGAATTGATAAATTTTGTTCCTTTTTGCACCTCTAAAATAATGATATGGAATTCATTGATTTCTGCACATGGACGTAGATTATTATATTAGTTATCTTATCTCTGCCGGATGTTGGTCTAAAAGTATTGTCTATCAGGTACAAAAGGCAGAAATCACTCCAATAATATATATGCTTCTTTGATAATCTTGGATTATGTTTCTACTATTATTCACATTATAATTTACTTACATTGAAAACCTAAATGATAATTCCTGAAAACATCAATTTCGGAAGTCATTAACATGTACAACAGCCATCTTTGATTGAAATGACACTGATTATTGTAATCCTTATAACAAGGATTGTCATGTGGTGTATGAGTCACATAACATTAAACCTGTTTTAGGTAGAACCAATAACGCTTGAAATATTTGAAGAGAAGAATATGTTTTACGTCGATTAAGAATAGGCCACAGTATTTTTACACACTTTCAGATTTTCAGACTTTTATATTCAGTTTTTGTTAAGTTTTAAAGTTTTTACTGTAACCATTTACAAGCTAAAATTACACATATTATTTAAAATTGGTCAACATGTCATTCTCCCTCAAATTTCACGTGAAAATGTGTCCCAAATCTGCAAATTGCTCTAATATTGTTAATTATAAACGGATATTGGTGAATAAGCAACAACAACAGTGATGACAAAACGCTTGTGGGTTCTATTCCCGACCATGTCATGATTGCTTTCATGAAACAATTTCTCACAAACAAACAACCACAAACATACAAACATGCAAACAAACAAGAAGAAATAAAGTAAACGGAGTTACACGCCAATTTAAGAATGTGAATGATTGTTCAGTTTGATCGTAAAACATAACACAGTTGGTCGGCCTAATACGTTTCTGTCGAGCCACGGGTCATCGCTGGTGGTAAACGGGCATATTTCGCCTTTATTTGAAAGTTTGTAGACACGAACTGTCAACAGATTCTAAACCAAACACTTTTTCTGAACTGGTAACCCCATGTCTCTTGTTGCTGCCAGGCATCAAGAGACAAGTATTTACATAAGAACTGAAGCAGAATAATGGGGAATCACCAACAATTGGGAACCACAGAATGATATAAGGACAATGAGGCACCATAGAATGAGATCAGGACAATTGGGAACCACAGAATGAGATAAGGACAACAATGGGGAATCACAGAATGAGATAAGGACAACAATGGGGAACCACAGAATGAAATGAAGAACCACAGAATGAGATCAGGACAATAATGGGGAACCACAGAATGAGATCAGGACAATAATGGGGAACCACAGAATAAGATAGAGGACGATAATGGGGAACCACAGAATGAGATAGAGGACAATAATTGGGAACCACAGAATGAGATCAGGACAACAATGGGGAACCACAGAATGAAATGAAGGACCACAGAATGAGATCAGGACAATAAGGGGGAACCACACCATGAGATAGAGGGAAATTATAGGCAACCACAGAATGAGATAGAGGACAATAATGGGGAACCACAGAATGAGATCAGGACAACAATGGGGAACCACAGAATGAAATGAAGGACCACAGAATGAGATCAGGACAATAAGGGGGAACCACAGAATGAGATAGAGGGAAATTATAGGCAACCACAGAATGAGATAGAGGACAATAATGGGGAACCACAGAATGAGATCAGGACAACAATGGGGAACCACAGAATGAAATGAAGAACCACAGAATGAGATCAGGACAATAATGGGGAACCACAGAATGAGATAGAGGTCAATAAGGGGGAACCACAGAATGAGATCAGGACAATAATGGGGAACCACAGAATGAGATCAGGACAATAATGGGGAACCACAGAATGAGATAAGGACAACAATGGGGAACCACAGAATGAAATGAAGAACCACAGAATGAGATCAGGACAATAATGGGGAACCACAGAATGAGATCAGGACAATAATGGGGAACCACAGAATAAGATAGAGGACGATAATGGGGAACCACAGAATGAGATAGAGGACAATAATTGGGAACCACAGAATGAGATCAGGACAACAATGGGGAACCACAGAATGAAATGAAGGACCACAGAATGAGATCAGGACAATAAGGGGGAACCACAGAATGAGATAGAGGGAAATTATAGGCAACCACAGATTGAGATAGAGGACAATAATGGGGAACCACAGAATGAGATCAGGACAACAATGGGGAACCACAGAATGAAATGAAGGACCACAGAATGAGATCAGGACAATAAGGGGGAACCACAGAATGAGATAGAGGGAAATTATAGGCAACCACAGAATGAGATAGAGGACAATAATGGGGAACCACAGAATGAGATCAGGACAACAATGGGGAACCACAGAATGAAATGAAGAACCACAGAATGAGATCAGGACAATAATGGGGAACCACAGAATGAGATAGAGGTCAATAAGGGGGAACCACAGAATGAGATCAGGACAATAATGGGGAACCACAGAATGAGATAGAGGTCAATAAGGGGGAACCACAGAATGAGATAAGGACAACAATGGGGAATCACAGAATGAGATAAGGACAACAATGGGGAACCACAGAATGAAATGAAGAACCACAGAATGAGATCAGGACAATAATGGGGAACCACAGAATGAGATCAGGACAATAATGGGGAACCACAGAATAAGATAGAGGACGATAATGGGGAACCACAGAATGAGATAGAGGACAATAATTGGGAACCACAGAATGAGATCAGGACAACAATGGGGAACCACAGAATGAAATGAAGGACCACAGAATGAGATCAGGACAATAAGGGGGAACCACAGAATGAGATAGAGGGAAATTATAGGCAACCACAGAATGAGATAGAGGACAATAATGGGGAACCACAGAATGAGATCAGGACAACAATGGGGAACCACAGAATGAAATGAAGGACCACAGAATGAGATCAGGACAATAAGGGGGAACCACAGAATGAGATAGAGGGAAATTATAGGCAACCACAGAATGAGATAGAGGACAATAATGGGGAACCACAGAATGAGATCAGGACAACAATGGGGAACCACAGAATGAAATGAAGAACCACAGAATGAGATCAGGACAATAATGGGGAACCACAGAATGAGATAGAGGTCAATAAGGGGGAACCACAGAATGAGATCAGGACAATAATGGGGAACCACAGAATGAGATCAGGACAATAATGGGGAACCACAGAATTAGTTCAGGACAATAATGGGGAACCATAGAATGAGATATAGGACAAAAATGGGGAACCACAGAATGAGATCAGGACAATAATGGGGAACCACAGAATGAGATCAGGACAATAATGGGGAACCACAGAATGAGATCAGGACAATAAGGGGGACCCACAGAATGAGATAGAGGACAAAAATGGGGAACCACAGAATGTGATAAAGACAATAATTGGGAACCACAGAATGGGATAGAGGTCAATAAGGGGAACCACAGAATGGGACATAGGACATTAATTTGGAACCACAGAATGGGATAGAGGACAACAATGAAGAGCTCAGTTTGCTATATTTAGATTATAGATGTTTGTGGTTTATTTGGGGTTTTATTTCATTTTCAACATTATTTCAGTCATTTCGTAACGAGACCTACTTATATCAGATGTAGTGCTGCCTCACTGAATTGTCATGTCGGAGGTATTTGACAGAGGAACTGGTACTAATCAGCTTTCACCATAGCAACTGGCCTCATTAAGCTGGTAGATACAGTAGCTATTAATGATCTCATTCTCACTCAACCATCTCTCATACAAATAAAAACCATTTATAAATTCTATTCAATTCTAGCTTTAAATGGATTGCTCTGAACAAACAGCCCTTTTTATTAAAGAAAATGTCAAAAAGAACCATAGCACAATTACGCGCCTATTTATTTTCTATGAAATTCCTAGAACCTGGTAGGTCAACTCAAACAAACTACTCCTGCACAGATTATGCTTGCAACCATGAGCATGCCCCCAATACTCTTCACAATGTATATGGATCCTTTGTCGGGTTCCTGAAATGAAAATACCATATATTTGTGCGGACATAACCACATCACACAATGTCCGAGATCTGGCAATAAGCAAAGACGCGGGATTAACCTTAACGCTCAAGTGACAACTTCTGCTCTGTGTAAGAAAAAATCAACCCTGGTAAAAATTTGATTAATGAAAAAACAGCACTCTATCATTTGCCTTTGTTACTTCAACACATGATTATTGTTTTCTGGGCTCTAAAATTTTACTAGGGTGCCAAATTAAAAAGAACATGTCGCGATTGTATAACTCAGTATCGTCAGGGAAGTGGGCAGGCTATCGATATATGACCAAAGCTCTGAGGAGCCGAAGGAGCCTGAAGGAGCCGAAGGAGCTGAAGGAGCCTGAAGGAGCCTGAAGGAGCTGGAGAAGCTGAAGGAGCCTGAAAGAGCCTGAAGAAGCCTGAAGGAGGATGAAGGAGCCTGAAGGAGCCTTAAGGAGCTGAATGAGTTTAAACATTCAGGAAAAAAAATACAATTAAATGAAAAAGATGTTCATTGAATAGACACCCAAAGATATATGCTGATTGAGCTTAGAAGAACTGGGAATGCATTATCATAAAAAAATGAAATTGTATATTTTTTCAGACTTTTCAGAAACATCTAAAAATGCTTGCACAATAAACATTACATTGAAGAGTGTCACGTTTTACCTTCAAACTAAAATAAATTCATGAAAGCCATTGAAAGAACACACTTAACATCCCATATTGGGTACCCATACAATATTGTGCTTGAAGCGTCACCTCAAATACTTCACAGAAAGAAATATTCCGCAGAGCACCTCGGTATATGAGAACCTCCAAACATTATTAATATGGAAGGACATCCCAGTAGAACAACGACATAGGAATTCAAATTCTTAAGAGGCAAACAGATCCCCTTTAGCAATCCATGTGATGCAGTTTGGTTCAAGTAGGGATTACTGCCCCAGTCACATTTGCACCGGGCGCCGGCTGGGAAGTAACAATCGGCCGACTTCACAGGGTCCCGGGCGCCGGGGATTTTATCAGAACCAATCTAAGATATGCCGTGGCAATGGTCACATTATTAAAGGGCACCGCACGGTAAGTGCAAGATTGAATGGCACAGACGTCTGTATAATATCCTTAATACATCTGTCTCATTGACAGACGCCTGTAAGTTACCATAAAGACGTCTATATAATTTGACAGACGTCTGAAGGACATCCTAAAGACGTCTATATGAGACCGTAGGGAGCTCCTAAAGTCATCTGAATATGGCCTGTGAACACATGAAATTAAAAAAAAAACTATTTTCACCCTACGATGCCACCGGCAGCCCTAAGATAATCTTAACATATACCTGCGGGACACTGTCCGGACCCTGTCGTGCACTTTAAGATGATATTTGGTGATCAGACATCGGTGAAACGGCGGCAACTTTTATATTGCAGCTAAAAGTTCCCGACGACCTGTATGACGTCTTAAAGATGCTTAATTGTGGCCGATGATCTCCCGGTGCCCTCACGGCAATCTGAACTGCGGGCCGATTTTGTCAAAAATACCCATCGGGCTGGCATCTTTACTGAAATCGGCGCAAATGTGACTGGGGTATGAGGTATTACTAGTGCGATTGCAGGTTACGATCAATACGTTCTGTTTTCAATCGATGTGCGCGCTTCAGACGATATTACCCACTTTGATTGAATATAAAGATCAAAGTTGGTCATTTTCAACTTATATTAAAGTTCGCCATAATTTATATCAAATGGGAAATTCCTGGATAATTTGTGTTTTTCAGAATGAATTCTTCTCATCTTTCAGGTCTGGCCCATTCCAAGAACTCAGCGCGAACATGATGTCTGCTTCACAATATATTTATAATCCAAATGGGTGATATATTAATGTATTTTATCATGACCGCGTGACGACCAACATTGTAGGATTGTGGGAGATTATAAAGTGTCGCTCACCTGTGCTGAATGTGACCCTCTGGTTTGACCTCTGGGTTGACCTCTGGATCCGTGTTGGGCCCTGTCATTCCAGTAGTTCCTGTGTGATTGCTGCATCCTGATCCTTGTTGTGTTCACAGATGCTCAAAGCCAAAAATGTGAACAACAAAGTTATAGATAGGCGTTCCTGAATACGCTGACGTGCCGCAGAAGATTGCTGAGCGAAATATTCTTCTGCACAATGTCGCATTGACAGATTTATGGCATATCTTAAAGGACAATCCCAATCTTATAGCACATTTTCACTGAAAAATTGTTTTAATTTGAATAACGATTGCAGTAGAATAAAGAAGTTGCCACCATTTTCATATTAATTATCCGTGACATTGTTAGAAATCCCGCTGAAAATTAATTGTTTTTGAAAAAATATATTTTATAGATTCAAGAGTTACAAAATAATGTTCTTACACAAAGTTTGTTAATCGGCATATAGAGTAAATTGTGGGTGTCAAGACTCAGATAGAGGTCAAGGATGACAAGGATGAGGAACTTGGAAACATGGTGGAAAGCTTGGAAACATGGTGGAAACATGGTGGAAGTGTTAAAATACAACACCTTTGCAACCATATTAAACCTTATTGGACCACTGATCATATCAAACAGAATATTTATCTCGCCATGCTTGCTGTGGTCCAGCGTGCCTGGACATATATCTATTTTTTGTACAAGTGGTATATTCCTTTAGGGCACCGATATTAATGGAATCAACCATCTGTATCTAATGTTTTTTTCCACCAATAGAAGCGCGACTTTATTACTTCCTCCTCACCTTCTTGTGTAGTTTATGTTTTTCTATATCATATGTAATTGCATGCACTTATACTACATGGACAGTTACATGTATTTCCAAATCATTGATGCAGTTAAACCCACCATATTCTATGGAGAGATTGACAATTGCTTGACCTTTTAGAACATATTGCATCTGTGTAATATCAGAATTGAAGTCATGGCATGGCATATCTTAAGCTATTATAAAATCCAGAGTAGCCATGAAACTTTAACACCAGGAACTGTAATATTTTAAGGTAAAAAGCATTGTAAATGAGAAATCTGATGTGTTTTTTTAAGCTTCATATAGAAGTGAGGATGACATGAGGGGCGGGCGTAGCAGGCCAATGAGCACAGCGACAAAGGTAGCGTAACAGGAGTGGGAACGATGTGCTCCTTGCTTCACCTTTATGCAACTAAAATGGCTTTTTTATATGACATCCTACACTTGGTTTTCCTTGTTACCATATAATGCTGAATCTCTCAGACGGACAGACCTTCAAACAATCAAAATCTGGTTAGAAATTTTGACGGCACATCAACACATTCAGGTCATTTGATGAAAAAAGCCAATATACTTGTTTTACAGAGGTGAATATTTCCATTCAGTCATACATTCTTAATTATCTGGATGATTAGAATGTAAACCCTTGTTTATTATTATGAAAATGACGCAAAGGAGATATAATCTAACAAAACATGTGTGGGCGCCATCTGAGATATGTTTATTATACTTGCTATTGGAAAAATACAGAATTATGATATAGAATGCTTAATGTTAAATAATTTCTATCATAAATGAAGTAGTAACATAACATTGATGGTAAATGGCCTTCTCTGTTAGTTGAAAATCGCCCATCGGTATCAGCACCGGATGTGACTTCTAAGCCGTGCTCAGACAACAGAATATCCACTGATAAAGACATAGTATATCATCATCGAATTTTTAGGGTGGTCACAATACATCATTGGTCATCAAATACTTATAATCAGTATTATCGTCACATTGAGCAATCTAATTAGTCAAAGGGGCGAGACCTATATAGGACAAGTGGTTAAATGGTAGTGAGACAGAACAATAGCATACTGCACCCATGATTACATCGATATTACAATATGTCAAACAGAAGAAATATGTGAAAATAAAGATTTAATAATTTACAATATTTGTATAGACTATACATTGTATAGTCAATGGAGTTGTGACGTCAAATATCAAAGGTGCAACGTGTGTTACCGCCAATCCATTTTGTCTCATGGTGCCAAAGAAGCCGACACTCTGGTAAAGGCCGACTGCGGGTCGCCATCTTCCTCCATTGAAAACAACAAACCGTAACTACACAAGAAATGTCGCAAGTGGCAAAAAACTTTCTAAAATCTCATAAAAAAAAAGAAACAAGATGGCAACCCACAATCGCATTTATTATATACCCAATAGACGACCAAATTCATATTCTGACCAAAATTATAGGGTTTAGAGAAAACCCTTTTTGTATGAGTCAATGTCAGTTCTTATAAAGATTAACCCATCAGTATCCCAAACTACACCATTCACAAAAAAACTGTTCATTTTATATAATACATTTCTTTAAATAAATATTCACATCTAAAATGGCTCTCTCTGCAGTGATTGCAAATCATTACAAGGGGTAACAATTCCATTGTTTTCAAACATTTGGCGTCATGAGCACAAACTACTCCATTCATTACTCCCTTGTCATAAAGCATTTATAAGAATGTTTTATAAATGCTTTAGGGAACTGGAGCCCACCCCCCACCCCCCGCTGTTTTAGGGCACATTTGAGCTCCCCCCCCCCCCGGTAAAGAATTCTGGATTTACCCCTGAAGTGATAAAATGAATTAACAATTATTATAACTCATCTGCATTTAAAGTAACAGTAAGAACCTTCTTAAACTCAATCCATGCAAATGCAACCTTTCCCTTTAACACTATGGAATATTAATTTCACGGTTAATACTTTTTGGCTTTACTATCTGAGACATACACAGGCCTGTTTTGGCAGTTTTTGGGTGTTGGTGGATAGTGCCCTCTGGTGACAGATTTTCTGAGGGAAATATTTTCTTTTCAGGCAAATTGGTGCTCAACTGTCAAAAAGAGTTCCCTTTTCATTTAGAATTTCCATTGATCAAATCAATGTCATTTGATGCTAAGTTAAAATATTGAAACCAAATTCTTTGAGAAAATAGACCGTGTTTGTTGAACATGTTTTATTCATGTATCAGGCAAACAAGCATTATTGATAACATATAATTGCAAAATGGTTGACATTTAGCAAAATGATTGACATTTAGCAAAATGATTGACATTTAGCAAATAGTAAGATAATTGTAAAATGATTGACATTTAGCAAAATGATTGACATTTAAGGAAAATGATTGACATTTAGCAAAATGATTGATATTTAGCAAAATGATGGACATTCAACAATATAATTGACATTTGGCAATATAATTGACATTTGGCAATATAATTAACATTTGGCGATAAAATTAACATTTAACAATATAATAGACGTTTAACAATATAATTGACGTTTAGGTGTACCAGTCACGATGACATTAATCTGAGCACAGATTGTCACTATCAATGCCTTGACGAATGGTGTCCATACATTTATTGCAAGTATATCCAATTCCCTCGGAATTCATTTGCATTGTCGCAATCTTTTAAAAGATTACAATAGCATTTTTACTTTGAAGTTTACAATAGTATTCCCATTTGACAGAGATATATCCTTTATGATATAAGCTTATTTCTTTTTGAAATGAATATATGGGTCGATGAATAACGCCCTTGAAGGAATAGTTTGTTATTTATAATGGTTTATCTTTTTGATGGTTTATTTTTTCCTTCATAGACATATCAGTTTGAAAGGACTGAACACACAGTAATGGAGCTATAAGGATGATTTTGCCAGGAAATAGAGGTCCCCACCCCGTCTGTGTCCTTGTCACATCTCTAAAGTACTTGTATTGTTGTCAGCCGCCTTGTTCCCGGATACAGTTCCTCATCCAGTCCACCTCTATTTTGCAAATATCTATGGTGCCATTTGACTGCACAGTATTTGTTGCTAGAATGAGGTAATGATTGGTTCTGGCCACTATTACAATCTCACTGTGATGGCTGTCCTCACAGTGCAGGGTGACACCATCATTAGCCATTAACTGATACCACCTTCCCTTTAGCTTTATCTGAATTCCAACAAAACGGTCCTCAAAGAGGCTGGAGAAGTAGATGATTTCATCATGGCTCATGAGGAAATCAGCAGCTGATGCAATCCAGCATGCACGCTCTATGTGCACAATACAGACACGCTCCAGGCCGCCATCTTCGACTATGTCACACACGTAGTCCATCCACGAGGCCATTCCGCTCTCAACAGGCTGCAATACACATTACTATGTTAGGCACTCACGGCGACTTCATAACTAGCAATATTTGAGTATTAATACATTTATGACATTGGCCTTACAAGGCTGCAACATACATAACTATGTTAGGCTAACTGTTGGCACTCACGGCGACTTCATAACTAGCAATATTTGAGTATTAATACATTTATGACATTGGCCTTACAAGGCTGCAACATACATAACTATGTTAGGCTAACTGTTGGCACTCACGGCGACTTCATAACTAGCAATATTTGAGCATTAATACATTTATGACATTGGCCTTACCAGGCTGCAATACACATTACTATGTTAGGCTAACTGTTGGCACTCACGGCGACATCATAACTAGCAATATTTGAGTATTAATACATTTATGACATTGGCCTTACAAGGCTGCAACATACATAACTATGTTAGGCTAACTGTTGGCACTCACGGCGACTTCATAACTAGCAATATTTGAGCATTAATACATTTATGACATTGGCCTTACCAGGCTGCAATACACATTACTATGTTAGGCTAACTGTTGGCACTCACGGCGACTTTATAACTGGCAATATTTGAGTATTAATACATTTATGACATTGGCCTTACCAGGCTGCAACATACATAACTATGTTAGGCTAACTGTTGGCACTCACTGCGACTTCATAACTGGCAACATTTGAGTATTAATACATTTATGGCATTGACCTTACCAGATTCTGGTAGTCTTTGACGTCCTCATCGTCCTCTCTCCTGGTCGGCCTTGTAACGTCTATGACAATATCCGGTCTCCTCTGAGGCGGTTCAAGTGGAGTTCTGCAAAGTAAGACGTGTTGTAAAGAACTATAAATGGGCTCTAATATTAAGTTGACCGCATCAGGGTTCTGGTGAGGTATATACTCAATGTCTGCATAGGATTCAATATGTTCAATATGTAAAATAAGGTAAATCCAATAGAGTACTAGAAAATGATAAGCTCTTAGAAAAATGATCAGCTCTCAGAAAAGTTGACAAGTAGTCAATATATATATATATATATATTGTTGGATTACTTTCATCACCATTACACTGTATGCAACTACCATGTTTGTGCTTCCAATCAATAATTATTTTTCTTTCTACAAATATTGAAATGGTAACTATGGGTTTGTTGTGAGGTACTCAGTACTTACCGTGGTGGGGGGTGCCTTGGAGCGGATGGTAGCGTGTCTCCTTGGAACTGGAACTGTGGCACCATGACTACTCTCGGCTGTGGTGACGTAGGGGCAGCTTCATGTAGGGCTAATATGCCATTTGTCCTTTGCTCTCTGTTAAGAGATGGATCTTTTTTTAAGCACTTCAATATAATCGCACTTCCTATCATGACTGTCAGCAGAAAGAGTCCCACTGGTATCATGATCGCTAACCACATTCTCAAGTCAAGACCGCTCCGTGGTTTCAAGTTAGAGGTGCCTGAATTATCTGAAAAAAATAGACTTGCAATATACTTTCTACTCAAGATTTTAAGAGAGTATAAATAAGTAGGTTGTTTGGATAATATGGTGTTTTTAAATGAGCCCCTTGTCATGTACTACCAAAATTATATTGGTCGACGTCTCATTCAACCATCTAAATATTTTGTTTTATTCTTTTTATATTTCTTGTTTTGCAGATCATAAATATGAACTAGAATAACACATCAGAAAGGAAAACGTTACTCTGTTGAACAGAGGTAGTGAAGCCTCGACCTACCTCTGCCTCCATTGGCCGAATTCGCGCCCACCACAGATCATGAATATTCATATTATGAAAATATTTATTTCAAAGGTGCATCATATACATCAAACTTTCCACTGTTCGCACTTGTTTTTCCTGCCTCTGAGGAATATTTTTTTCACTTTCCTAAATTGCTTTGGCTTGCCTCACATGTGTCAAGAAGTAAACGTTTTGTCTTATGATGTGCATTATGGGAGGAGCCTATTTACATATTTATCATTAATTTGGGGCTTTCATATTCCTTTTGAAAACAATGATAGGGCTTTTGAGGCAGAGGTAGGTTGAAGATTGACTACTTCTGTTTTGCACTAAAGAAGATGACACATTTCTTTTTGTGTTCAGGATTTATAAATTACAAAACATAATTATAAATCCAGTACATTCAATTTTACACTGATATTAATGTTCGTCTCTATTGCTGAGCTGTGTGTATTGGTTTGTGATCTGTTTTACCTTCAAGAATGGAAACACTAGGACAATCCTGACAGTAGCAGCCACACAATGGACTCTCTATCAAACAGGTACATTCAAAATAGTTTGGGCCTTGGCTACAAGTGGCGTTGCCTTCACATACATTTGGAAGCGCGCATTCATCTTGGTCCAGCTGACAGTAGCGTCCATGATATCCCAGAGGGCACCAGCACAGGAAGTCGCCCACGCTGTCCACACACGTGCCGCCATTCTTACAAATTGATTCATTGCATGTTTTTGGCACTTGGGTTTCTGAAAAAAAGTTTTTTGCGATTACGTTTCTATAATAAAAAATTACTGTAATATATAGTGCACAGAATTTACATCATAAGGTAAATGCTACTGTTTTATCTTAATCAGATATATTAGCCACCCCTACATAAACATATTTTGCTTGTAGACTAATATGTCTTACATGATACAATAATTGTCATGAAATCTAACTAATTACATGTCATTTACAAATCATGGTTTGTGAGTTTAGGCTTCGCTTTGATGAGGTTTATCATTTAATGGGGTGGTACCTTTAAGTTGTCACTTACTACAAGCTACGGGGGTATTATGACTGAGTGTTAATATAACAGTTCCAATATAAAGTTCAGCGTGGATAAGTACGGAATTGTTTCCACATTGTTTGGGTCTATGATACCCCAGACAAACGATCCTCAGTGAATTTCATTCAGGATGATACATGTGAGAGGTCAATATGAATGGGTTGCTCTATTAAGCTTATACTCAGCAAGCGATGATGTACCTACCTAGACACTTGTGCACAGTAGAATTATCACAAACACAAGAGCTGAACCCTGTGAGAACATTACAATGGCGGGTGTGTCCAGGGGGGCAGGTAGCACCCACTGCATGTTCTCTCATATCTGCTTCTTTATAACCTAGAAATAGAAATCACCAAGCCCGTCAAAGCCCGTCAAATATCGGCTGTATATATTGTCATTTTACAGGATTAAGCTTGGATATTGCATATCAGCAACCTATTATAGGGTATAGTGTGATATAACTGCAGAGGTACGTACTTGTGAGTGGAGGTGCAGAGATCATAGAATCGATCCACTGCGAGTAACTGCCATGGAATGATGAATTAGACGCTAAGGCTATGACATTGCCCATATTGGTCCGGTAAGTTGACCAAACTCCGATTGACATAGAATAGATAGTGACGCCCATATTGAGGAGCTTCTGTCTATCTGCATCCGGGAACTTATTGTCTGAGTAACTGCCATCTGTGACAACCAATAGCACTTGCCTGGCATCCTGCCTTCGGGCTTTACCTTCCTCCAATACGTCTACTGCCTAATGACAAAATGCATTGAATGTGAAATAATAGATAAAACTGAAAGGCCTTTATATCTGCAAGCGATTTGGTAGCATAACTTACGCTCCAAACAGTATTAACGTAACTGTGCCATAAGTTTGTGATTCAGATACTTCAGACACATATGAATTATTCACATGATAAAAAGTATTATTTCTTTCACATTTATTAAAATTGTATATTTATCATTTTATTAATCATTGCTTGATTTTCAACAATTGTGATCGACAAGGCTTTCATTCATCCAGGCCATTAATCTAATGGCAAGTGACGCCATGTGCTTTGCCATAAAAGTAAAAGTATGTTCCAAAATACAGAAAATAAATAATGTAATCAATAAATTGTATCAATTTAAACTGCACAAAGAATCATCTCCGCTCCATTCTTTAATAATGTAAACTTCTTACAGGGCTGTATACAAATCTAATATTCTATTAGTCATGAATAATTCATGAGGTGATCAGAGAAAATCTGCTGAAGTTAAATATCTGTTTAGATCAATTAGATTTCGTGGTTAATTTAGTTTAGTTCTTTCCCTTATCTATATACGTTAATGTGAGAAAGATGATGTAAGTACCTGTTTGAATGCTTCCATGATGTTGGTGCCCTTATCTTCCTGTCCATTCCGGTACACCAGATTGCTCCATGTACTATTTTGTCCTTCCATGAGTTGACATTTGTTAATAGGCGATCCAGTAATGCCATTTACCACAGTCTCTACACTCCTTGCAAATGTCACCAGCTCAACGTGCACATTGGACTCCGCAATGACTGCGTGATGCTGGAGCATTGTTCGTATGATTGGTAGCTCGCTCAGATAGAACATGTGTCTGTTGAGACCGTAAGAGCGGTCCATAAGAACCAACAGATCCACGGCTCCATCAATAGCCGACATGAAGCTCTTGATGCCGCTGTGTGTGTTAGAAAGGTGTGCTGTCTTGGTGGCGGCCTGGTTGATGTAGGACTGGGTGTTCAGTCCCGAATACTTGGAAGATGGACATGTAGCAGCTGGGAGCAGCAGATTGAAGGCTGACAGCAATAATACCAGTGACCATGCCATGGCTTGAAACACAGTCACCCTCAGAAAATATCAAAAGTGTCTGTGATCCCGAAGAGTCTCATGTGATGTCTCTTTAACTCATCAACCCCCTATGTAGATGTATACGTGATGTTCAAGTAACTAGAAGTTGGTCTCATAATGTGACACACTGGCTCACTCATTCGTCTTAGGTTTCTGATATTTGATTTGCTCAATCCAGGCGCCGTTTTATTGTGTAATGATCATCTCCAGAGCGCCAAAACTGGTGGCCGTATGTGAGAGAGATCGTGTTCATACTTCAGTCGGTTAATATCATTCGTCAGCATTCGTAGGGAAACTTCCTTAACATTGCGCCATAGAAGGCATGAAGGATCCTGTCAGGTGGTCATGGTCTGTTGAGATTACATGGGCTTGTCAATGGTTTTTGTCATAGTTTGGGAATTTAGGCCAGAGGGCATGCACGTTCGCACTGCACAAACAGTTATATGCTACAGTATTTCGTTTTTCCAAGTTGTCTAAGGCTAGAATAAAACGTGTTTCGAGACAAATTTGATTATTTGGCTCTCACAAGTAAATACTGTCTATTGGAAGCATAAGATGGGGCATCAAGGGAAACATAATTGTAGGATTGTCATTTCCAAAATTTATTTGTATGTTTTTTTCCGAAAAAATACACTGATGTCCTGTCCTATTTCCACAGTTTAAAAGAACTCGTGTGTGAACGCCACAGTAATTTTACATGTGTCTGTCATTGACTAAAAATACCTCCTTTTGTATAACGGTTTATGTCAGTGGTTCTTGGGGAAAGTATGGTTTTTCATTAATTGAAAGTAAAAATACCTATTTTATAGCGTTGAGATTCATCAATATAGAAATTATCTGTTTTGCGCATTGATGATTTTGTTGATCATATAATCCTATAATCATGTAAAGATGTGTAGAATTGGATTAAAAAATTGAAAGAACTCAAAAGAGAATTAGAAAGATTTTGTATTTTAGCATAAAGACGCCTCATTATGGTTTGGTGTCATCAAGTGTTAGTGTGGAAAACCTGATCATGGTCTGATTGCAGATCTCATGAGACAATTAAGAGCAAGATATAACAATGCTATGATATCTATCATTAGCATCTCAGGATGAGAGGAAGATAATAACATAGCTGAGGTATATGTGAAGGTAATGAGCATTCATTATGGAATGAAGTAAAAAGGACGGAAAGTTCTAAACACCATAATATTTTGGCAAGAACATGCGAGTTCTGTGTTAAGGCTGGCGTGTCTTTCAAGTTGGCTCTGGAGGAAAGATCACAAGAGCTGAAGGTGACCATCATAGGGTTTAAGATACTTACAGAGGGTCGTGGTCTCTGACACCAGGGGGCCCAACTGTCTGGGTGTTGAGGTCCCAATGCCCTAAATCTGAAATATCGTCTGCTGCAGGTAACAAAACACCCAGATATTCATGACAGAAATATTATCAAATGATTTATTGAAGATATGGCTTTATATGTTATTCAATCAAACATAAAAAAGGAAACTTCAAAGTAAAAGAAAATCGTTCGATCTACAAAAATATTTGGATTAATCTGCAAAAATGTCTAGTCCAGCGTCAAGTATGAGAAAAGACGGAGCGTGTTTCTGGTGCTGTTTCTGGTGCTGTTTCTGGTGCTGTTTCTGGTGCTGTTGCTACAAGTAACTTGCTCTTGGAATCTAACGTCTGTATAACTAAGCCCCTTTCGATCAATATAACCTTACTTGATTTTAATGTTTTAAGCAATCTTGTAAAACACATGAAATCAAATTAGAAAGGAAAAAAATACCGTGTGCTCAAATCACATTATCATTTTTTTACGAAGCTACTTGTTTATGTTTATTTTTTTTTATCAAATATGAAGTCATTTGTTGGTTTCCTTTAAGATACTGTGGTCTCCCTTCCAAATGACAGGAGTAATCTTCTACAATTCAAGTTTTTTGTCTGTTAAATGAAATTGTATCAAACTATGGCATTTGTACTGATGTTGTTTGTTTCATGTTTGTGTACCCTTATATGATATGAATAGATTATGTATAGACAAAGTTTATGTCTTTCCAGTACCAGCCGATAGAGTCCTTAATTATCAAATGCTGTCTATGGTTAATATTATTAGAGCAATTCATTGATTTTGTATCATATGTCTCCGGTAATTGGAGGGAAAATGAAATGATCAACTATTGTGAAATAATAATATAATAACAGTTACTACGTGCATTTTCTGCCCAGCAAACACATTATTACTGAACATGAATAAATATTGTCCGTCATTTTTAGATTATTAAATTTGATTAAAATAGCTTAAACATGGCAGGCTTACAAAAGAAGATCCCGAATAATCTTCTGAAGTTTAATGTTTCCTTTATTTTCTTTTAAAGAGAATTTGGGGTATTTATGTAGGTAAAGCCTTTCTTTTCAAATATTCTGAATAGATATTCAGACTTTCTAAATGAAAATTAACAAGTACTATCATGCATCAGTTTGCTCATTCAATCTACACTACATCAGTGCAATATAGGGACATACATCTGAAATATTACAGTGTCAGCCAAATGTATACCTATGGGAAGTCTGTCTATAGGGAGACTTGTATTTGAACCCAGCTGTGAACAGATCACTTCATTTACTTACATCCAGACACCTTGCAATGGGATTCTCTGTCCTTTATCAAGTATAAAGTCAATTATGATTATTTCATTTATACACATTTTGACCACAGACACTTGAGACAATTATATGCTTCTCCTATCACAGAAATCATTATGATGTTTATTGCATTTTTTTATCGAAATATGCATATCCTCACCCAGGATGGTTGGTGTCCTCTGTTGCACACTACCATAACGTGTCTTTCCACAAATGGGAAACCACCCGACTTCGAGAGATATAATCAGGTTAGGGATTAACATTTTCAACTATATTCTAATGTTACCCCCATGTTTGATTAAATGTACCTCTAAGCCTGACATTATTTCTATAGGAAATAACACGTCTGCCTTTTTGCATTTGAAATATTTCATATTCAATCCCACCTATAAAATTTAGTTATCATGCCTGATGTTTAATGCCTGTACCCAATGGCACTAAAGAGAGTAAGAAAATAGGTAAAATTATGAGAACCTTTAGTCTGGGTAAGACCATGTAATTCTTAACAAAATCGAACCTCCCAGTTAATAAATATACTGACAGTATATAAATGCAAACACATTATAAATCTTTACAATTCAGCTAGATTATCAGTGTCTATGTATTTATTTTACTTCTGAATGCATTAATTAAAATTAATTGTACATATCTATCCTCCTTGTTCCTTTATGCATGTTCGAATCCAGTCTATTTCTATTCTACATTTATCTTTATCGTGTTCATTCCTTATGTCACGTGTTCCAAGTATCATGTGATGTTTAGTCCTTGCAACCAGCAACACTTCCGTTAAGGTTTCAGTGACACACTCCAGGCTGATACCGTCATTGGCTACCAGCTGGTACCACGTGCCCTTCAGCTTGACCTGGATGTCCACATATCGGTCATCCAGAAGATTGCTGAAGTAGACTATATCATCGAGGTTGAAGAGGAAGTCTGCAGCGGAGGCAATCCACGTGGACCTGTCTAGCTGGACCAGGCACGCCCTCTGCAGGCTTCCATCCTGTATGATGTCACATATATATTCCATCCATGTTGCCATGCCATTCTCCACGGGCTACAAATTATATAAAACACAGGATGTAAGAAATATTATAGAGAGCCATTCATTCTAATCCAATGTTTTGTTTCTAGGCGTTATGATATAAAGATAGGCTCCCCACGACTGTTACACCTGACTGAGTTCACACCTGACTGAGGTCACACCTGTTGAGTTCACACCCAACTCAATCGACTCAGTCCATGCCCGACTCAGTCCACATCCGACTCAGTCCACGCCCGACTCAGTCCACACCCGACTCAATCCACACCCGACTCAATCCACGCCCGACTCAATCCACGCCCGACTCAATCCACGCCCAACTCAGTCCAAACCTGACTCAATCCATACCTGAATTAGTCCACACCCGACTCAATCCACACCCGACTCAATCCACGCCCGACTCAATCCACGCCCGACTCAATCCACGCCCAACTCAGTCCAAACCTGACTCAATCCATACCCGAATTAGTCCACACCCGACTCAATCCACACCCGACTCAGTCCACACCCGACTCAGTCCAAACCTGACTCAATCCACACCCGAATTAGTCCACACCCGACTCAATCCACACCCGACTCAGTCCACACCCGACTCAATCCACACCCGACTCAATCCACGCCCGACTCAGTGTACACCCGACTCAGTCCACACCCGACTCAATCCACACCCAACTCAATCCACACCCGCCTCAATCCACACCCGACTCAGTCCACACCCGACTCAATCCACACCCGACTCAATCCACACCCGACTCAATCCACACCCGACTCAGTCATCACCCGACTCAGTGAACAACTGACTCAGTCCACACCCGATTCAGTACACATCTTACCACAGGGCACTATGAACACTTGCTATGATTTTATGTCTTTGATAAACTGATATGAGGTGCCTTTTTATGCCATCGACCTCACACATACTGCTCTTTAGACTCACTAGATTTTCATATTCTCTGATGTCCGAGTTGTCATCATCTTCTTCGTTTGACCTCAAGATATCTGGGCGACTCTGTGGTGGCTCTGGGACCCGTGGCCTTCAATATGAATACCAAAATAATCACACGTCATACATGAGTAGAAGCTATTTAGATTATACAGAAAACGTTAACGTCCACTGACTTATTATTTGCTTATCAAAGGTAATATATCAGTATTTATTGTGGAGAGTTTACTCACAGGGATCTGCTATGTATTGAATTGGCTGGAATATCCGGCACCGGTGGGATTCTTCTCCGTGAAGTTGTGACCTTTTCCGGTTCCGGTTGGGGAGGTACGGGCTGGAGTGGCACGGGCTGGGGTAGCACAGGTGGTGGTGTGGGAGGATGGGGTACCACAGGTTTGGGGGCCAGAGGTCGGAGAGGCACCTCCATGGCTGGCAATATCTCAGGTACTCCTTGCTGGGGGATCCCCTGCATTGGCAGAACCTGGTGGGGTGTTTCTGAAGGGGTGTTCACAATCTCCTTGGCCACACGATGCAGTGTTTCTTGACCATTGCGTTTTTCTTTTTCCCGCTTTTTCTTTTTAGCGTGGGATCGTATGAGTAAAATGCTACCAATGATAATAATGGCTACAAACAGCACAACAGGGATAACAATGGCCACCCATCCTATCACATCTAAGCCTGATGTTCTCCTTCTGTCACTGACATCACTCGGTTCTGAAATTATAAGATCTTCTTTTGCATAAAGGAGACAACTGGTTCCAGGTTGAGGCAATCACACATTCTTTTTTACTGGAAATATGTTCATGGAAAGAGTTCTTGTTTTTTTAAAAAATTCCTATGTGAGTCTGTTTATCGAAAGAAACTAACTGACCTATTTTTTGATTGGATAAATGGATGCGCATTTAGATTTAAAGGGACAAGAAATTCTATGTATTGACTTCTCCATTGTCCCACCTACAGGAAAGGGTGATTTTGTTTTAATGCCACTGCACTTTTAATGCCATTGCACTTTCGATCAAATGCAGTCCTTAGACTGATGTGAGTACTCACCTTGCGGAATCGAGGAGCAATTTGTGGTTTTCTCACAGAAACAGCCACAAACTGACTGACTATTTAACGTCGAACAGGTACATTCAAAATAGTTAGGACCTTGGCTACAAGTGGCGTTGCCTTCACATACATTTGGAAGCGCGCATTCATCTTGGTCCAGCTGACAGTAGCGTCCATGATATCCCAGAGGGCACCAGCACAGGAAGTCGCCCACGCCGTCCACACACGTGCCGCCATTCTTACAGCTCACACCAAGACATTCATTCAAATTCTCAGAAACGGTAGAGTTCACTGCATCTGTAGCACATGAAATGAATATTCAACTACTATGCAAACAAATTCTAAATTTATTTGTAAATATTGAAGTGTGCATTGCAAATATGATTTGTGGTAGAATTATATTAAGATAAGTGATTTGGTGAATAAATTTAGTATTATTTTTTTGTCCTAATTGAACATTATTTTTTAATGGCAGACATTAAATTTGAGAAGTTGAGAGGCGTTTGAAGTATACCGTTCCTAGCAATGACATGAAGTATAATAGATACCGACCTGAGCAGTTGAGGGAGAATGCTGTTGAGTTATCACAGATGCACTGACTGATTCCTGTCAGGATATTACAATGTCCTTGCGATCCTGTCGGACAGGGAGGAGTGGTATTGTGGGCGATATATACTGCGCTCTGGAAGCCTGAATACATATATTCTATTAGATATGATAATATACATCCATTAGATATCATAATGTATATCCAGTAGATATAATATATATCCATTAAATCACACCTCATATAGATTACACCTCATATATATATATATATATATATATATATATATATATATATATATATATATATATATATATATATCCATTAGTACTCATTAATACTCACTAATGAGAGGTGCAGTGTTCCTGGTAGCACTAAGCCATGTGAGATCAGTGGCGTACATGGAGGCGTTGGTAGCCAAGGCCTGGGCCCTCTCAGCAGAGGGCGCGCTTGTCATAACATAGACGGAGATCCCGGCATCCATCAGCGTCCTCCGGGTGGCATCGGGGAAGTCCGGCGCTCCTCCGATATCTCCCTGACTCACCAACAGCACGACCTTCTTACTGCCAGACCTGGTCTTATTACTCAAAAGAATCTCCTGACACTAGAAAGGTATTTTATAACAATTCCATTGCATTAACTGGAGTTCCTTTTTATTTTTGCAGTACTTACTTCTTTTTTTAAAGAATTTTAATACATTTAAATGCCCTGTTTTGATCAATAATCTTGAACTGTATTGAGACTTACCGAACTGAATGCTTCCACGATGCCGATCGTTGATTGGCTGATCTCAGTTTCAAAAGCAATCTTCGACCACAGGTTCTCTTGATTGTTGCCCAGTAGGTGGCACTTGTTAAATGGTTCATCAGATATGCCATTGAGTTTGACTTGAGCAGAGTTTGCGCCGTATGTGATGAGAGCTATCCTGGTGCTCTGTGGTGCCACCTTGGCATTGTACCTTAACATGGCCTCCACGATAGGCTTATGGCGCAGATAGAGGATAGATCTGTCAGAGGTCTCCAGCAGAATCACCACATCAGAGGGCCCAGTTATGTCATAGAAGAATTCTAGTATACCTTCACTTGCTTGCTTTGGTTCAGTCAGTGCCATGCTACTTTCACTTATGTGTTTTGTCAGTTGCGCAGCGATGGTGCTTGGTGGATCTTGGCACATGGACCTCTCACAAAGTACCAGCGTGCAGCTGAACAACAGAAGACACAGCAGAACCCCCATAGGGACCTCTCTCGCCATCATACAATGGTTACACCGTCAACCTAAAACACAGAAACAACGCCATTACCACTCATGGCCTGCTAGTGATAAATGTCTGTCAGTGATAGATGTCTGTCGGTGATAGATGTCTGTCAATGATAGATGTCTGTCAGTGATATATGTCTGTCAGTGATAGATGTCTGTCAGTGATATATGTCTATCGGCGATAGATGTCTGTCAGTGATAGATGTCTGTCGGTGATAGATGTCTGTCGGTCATAGATGTCTGTCTGTGATAGATATTTGTTGGTATTAGAGGTCTGCAAGTGGTATAGTGTCCTACCCATTGATATGCGAAGGGTGAATAGTGAGCTAAATATTTGACAGAACCGCATCTGCAGATGACTATTTCTCAATAACCAGTTGCTGGATACTAGCCAAAGGACTCTTGAGGTTAAAGGTTTTCTCAGTAGTTTTTAAATCAAAACAGAAGGCATTAATGCCACTACCATGCAGCGTAAAACGTGTCTAATTAATATACTTCAATGGCTCATTCCATGGTACGAAACAGTACCATCAGCGACATTCACGCCCTGTGATTTAAACATGGGACACTGTTCTACAGCTATTAATTACTCTCTTTGCTAGATAACGTAGAAATCGTACTTAAAGAGAAAGTTTCCAGGTTTTAAGCCTACCTCACTCTTATAGGGCGTTAGACCAGGAAGTATCGGTTATTCACAAGCATATAACCATTTCTCGCAATCGTGCCTGACCAAAATGCTGTTAAGTAACACCCCTAGTGAACGTGATCAATGTAACACCCCACATGAACGTGATCAATGTCACACCCCACATGAACGCGATCAATGAAACACCCCACATGAATGAGATCAGCGTAACACCCCACATGAATGCGATCAATGTCACATGATTAATGAATGGACATGATTAATGAAACACCCAACATGAACATGATCAATGAAACGCTCCACATGAACGTGAACAATGAAATGCCCCACATAAACGTAATCAATGTAACACCCCCATACGAATGTGGTTAAAAAATGAGGATGTTCCATTACACAGTTCCAATCAATAACAAAGAACAGTTCATGAAAGGAATTGATGATATATTCTGTTTTGTCTGAAATCTACCATTGAGCATCACCATTAATGAATTTATATTTTTATATCACTGTCCTTATTCTACCTATATACTCATCCACTCATAAGCCTGCTTCTAACAACACAACCACAAAATCATTCAAAACATTTCTCTTTCAAATTTATAGAGAATGAATATTTCTGTATCACAAATGATAAAACAAAATGGACGAAAATGATAAAATAGCTCAAAATGTCTTTAAAGACAGTAGATGTGGAACCAGGCCTGTAAAATGGGAATTTATTAGGAATTGTCACAGGGGTACAGGTACGTTGGTTAAACATCCTCTCACAGGTTGGTGACACATGACCTGCCAATGTTGACCTCACTTTCAAGATGGCAACCAGTGCATCATAACAGAGTTACTGCACATCAAACATGTAAAATAATATTGTTTTGTAACAATAACATGACGATCTGAGGGACTGTAAATTAGACCCAGTGATGTTTACAGGTATGTTGTCGGGATTGATATATTGTCGTAACATGTAGCATGAGTGTGGTCCATGTTTATGCTCAAATGTGGATTTTGAGTAAGCAATCTTCTCATAAGTGAAATTAAATGGATATAATCTGATCTGTGAGACACATGATTCGTTCCATTCCTATCACTTGGAAATATTGCATTACACTATACATATTCCTTATTCATCTCATATCACTTCAATATCAACCTTGCTTGGAATAAATCATGTTTTGTCAACTGAAAAACCTCCAAAATGTATAAATACAAAGTTGGTCTTTTTCAGTTTTCTTTTTGTTTACATATTTGTAGACATTCTGTCTTTGGCACAAACATGTTTTGTCTCTCTAAATTATGCATTGTGCCATGCACTAGGTCGATCCTACTTCTATGCCAGTATATAACTCGGATATATCTCGGAAATGTTCTTTTTTATCTTATTTTGTCTTCAAACTGCCCAAATGTACAAAACCAACAAACACGTCGTCATGGTGATGAAAACAATAGTAAAAACATAACATTCAAAATAATTTTACTTGGACTTGGATGTAATCTGTGTTATTTTGCTGTGCAAATATTATGAGCAAAACAACAGCAAATGCCACAACTTGTCTTGGTCATGAACTTATTAAAAGGTTTTTATGCCACAGAGGAATGTGCATTCATTCCTTTGCAAAATTTCAACTTGGAACAAGGATCGCTATGCTTTACATACACAAGAAATGCTTTTCATATATGCTCATGTGAACGAGGTAGGCATGGCATGTGGATGTTTTAAGAATTAGCAGTATTCCAAATAATGCGCTCCATTTGTCACTGATTCGTCAATGTTAGGTTTAACTTTAAAGCTTTTCTTAAACTTCCTGTTGCACTTCTGTATTTTGGTATTTTGCTTATGCATTTACAGTGTTCTGCAAAAGAACAATAGACACATTGGTGAGAAAAAAGTATTAGTTCCACTATATATAGCTTTGTGATCTCGATTTCCATGGTTTTATAACCGTTCATATAGTACTCCACCAACTCAAATATATTTATATATTAATATGGTGTAAATAGCTGCGTGTGTGACCTTGCCTTATACCAGTTCATTTAATTAATTTTATTACATCTATTGCTATAACAAACGTGCATAAATCATAAATAATGTAATACATATGTACAAGTAAATAACACACAATTCACAGGTGACATGGATGGGAAGATACACAATGTGAAGAATGAGTGAAAACAAACTTCACTAAGATAACAGGTATATCTATGCTTAGTGCAGTATAATAATGTATTTAGCGTACCTTTCGATGCACCTTACAGCTGGGTTGTCCATGTGACTTCCTATATTAAGAATTGGAATATCCGTTTCCTTTGTTTGCTATATCTAAGCTCAGAATGAATCACGTTTGGATCTACGAGTGTTTTTACCCGATGTCGTGTCATTCGTGCTGCATGGTTTGCGGGTCGTTTTGGCCCAGTTGCTTCCACTCTGACCTTGCACTACCTGGTGTATTAGATGTTCATAAGGTCTGCTTGCCTCCCTGGTTCTCAAAATAATCATAGCCATAACTTCCTGGTATTTAGGCTGTCACGCATTACAGTTTATGTAGTGTATATATGGTTGAAATTGTTTGTTTTGATTACGTCTCAGCACCTCGTTAATCCTGTCTTGTTATTTGTTTCCAATTAAAGACGTAAGCTTCTTGAATAACAAGGGGTGAAGTGTAATTTAAAGGAAAATGTTGGATGATTGTCACGGGGGAAATCATATGCCGTCTTTATATACATATATTAATGCTAGGAATAACTTGGTATTGTCAACTCCGTCTCTCAAGTCAAGGGGTTTCTTTTCATCGGAAAGGTTGTCACACGTGACCAACACAATGTAAGTGGAGAATGTCCAGGTCATTATCTCTCGGGACAAAATGGTGTTTTCTTATATAGACTATCACTAGCCCCGAAAACGGTTAAGCCTGTTCTATTTCTGGAAATACTAATAGAAAAAACGGAATATGTTTTGTGGTTTTGACTTTGAATGTTTTCCTTGTGATATTATAATCAGCCAAATAATACAGCAAAATGATCTTTGATTTATCAGGATCCCGCCTTGCTGCTATAGATACTGGCTTATTCCTCACAGTTCAGATATGTAAACGTCTCTCTTTAACATTCAAATTCTCAATTCATTATATGTTTCCAAATGACTACCTGACAGCCTCCAAGTACGACGTTCTGTGGAAATGTCCCTTTGTTGTAAAAAATAGTACGGCATGCCAAACTGTTATCCATGTATGACGTGATATAGATACCAACATATGCTCGACATATCAAAGCCTTGGCGACAACAACCTGCTTGAATATCTGTGGTCAGTTAGGAATGGTTGGGTGGCGGAATATGGTATCAATAACATCAATATTCCTCCTTATCAGACAAAATCCTTTAATTTAACTAAGGTCGGGAGGTTCGTTTAAGATCAAATAATTTCTGGATAGCAATACAAAGATTTACGTTTGAGAGAACAATCTATATAACATAATGATATATATGTGATATACATATTGTCTGCAATGTTAACTCTCGCTTGCCCGGACCAGGTATCATCCAATATATACCGGATAAGAATGCGAGCTTGGGAAAAAGAACATTCTTACAGAACTTTTACATATTATGATATCTTGAGGTACAATGTATTTTTGTTTCATTACCACAATAAAGTGTCATGATTTCCAAGAACATGATTGGCTGGTGCCTGTTGTGACACATGAAAATTGATCTGAATATCAACATGATGACACTTCATTTTCTGAAGTGGTTCAACATGAACATGAACATATTTAGGTCTGCAGTGCTGTTAAAATTCAAGATCATTTCATGGCTAGTTTGCCTACTCTTTTTACTTGTGGCTTGCATGTTTTAGATCTATTTCAAGTCTATTTCATGCGCTCTGACCCTCCATTTTGACAGGTACACAAGGCTCTAAATATCATTACATAACTATCCTATTTATATTCTAGCACACACACACCACATCATGACCTATCATTGTGTACCTACTGACACATATCATGACTTCTACATTGATCATGACATTCACATAAATTTCTTTTATAATTAATAATCCATGGGAGATTCTGTCAGTCAACTTTGATACTCCCTTCTGAATCGACTGTTCGAGGTTTTTAGTGGTTTGTAGGCAAGATTTTCAGGGTACCAATTCTTTCCATTTTCCACTAGGTTCAGGATTTTTGCCATTTATTAAATGTTTTTTTTAATCTAATAGTTATCACCGAATTATTCAATTGAATTATATTTTTTACAATTAGATATAGTAAACATTTGATTTGAATGATTTTTATTTTTGGCAGATAAATTATTTTAAATATTTCATTTAGAAATTTCATTTAGAAAAATCTGAGATTTTGCAGATATGAACCTTAAAGGCAAGGATTTCTGCATTTGAAAAGATCATGATTGATAAATTATATTGTTTTAAGACTATAAAAATATATACCATCCCATTTCATTTTGATGCATGTCTGGTGATGACATGGAACAAAAACATGGGGTCACCATGCTTTTTTTTAGTTAATCAACTTTGTTAATAAACTTTATTTTATTGTTCTTTGTCATTGCCATAGTGGTTTAGATGGCTATATTTTGACAAGTGTTTATGTGAAGGAGCAATGGAATGTTCTCATATGTTTGATGTAGAAGGTTCTTAAAAGGTGTTGACCGAAATCTGTTCATATATGTATAAGAGGTATACATACTCTCAGTGAGTTGTTATTATTTCTTTCTGGTTTTTAGTGTGTACTTTAGTTTTGTCACAAGAGGGCATGACTGTCCTTAGGGCAGCCAGTTTAAGTTTCAAAGGGAGTTCTTTCACCATTACAAACATATAGGTGCTGCCCCCTACAGTATAATAATGATTCAGATGACTTGGCATATTCCTCAGATGACATCCAGATTTCAAAACTGTGTCACACATCTCAACTATCTTGCACATACCATATCAGTGTACTCCTATGCCTAATATTGTGATATTTATAACATGTTTCCATAATATGACAAAATTTGTAACCAGTTCAATAGCAAGAGTTTTACATAGGACTCAAATAATAACGTTTGACATCACTACTGCCTTGGGCAGAGACATTTAACATATGTCTGCCCCAGGTAAGAACTACACTGTCTACCTGTAATAGCAAGAATTGTATATAATAAGCACCAATCAAACACAAAGGAAGAAGTACGTTTCTTATATCTAAGTTTAAGTAGCCAAGAATGAGAACAAACAACACAAATCCTCATTGCTCTTCCTCACACATTGGACATAAGGTAGGTCAGCTATACTTTCATGTATATGCTATCTCCTTAACGTTATTAATAGAAACTAGTCAAAATAATCCTCCTTCTATTTGACACCGATTCGCAGATCTAAGGATTAGCAATGAAAAAAAATGTCTTGTATTATTTGATTACATACTATTTGTACCTTTATTAGTATTATTTGATTAAGGACTTTGAAGTGGTTGCATTATTGGCAACAGCAAAGAAAGCTAAAAATGTACATTTTCCTGCAGGACCATCAAATTAGCTATATTATAGAGAGAACACCCACCGGTGCGTAAATCAATGAATGTCACATTTACCTCTATACTGGACTTTGTATTTAAGTCAAAACTATACATTTTGATCTTGGTTTCTTCGGGTATGATATATCTGCAAGGATAGGGCGAGAAACAAAGATAAGAGAAGCAAAAGTGTTCATTTCTGAAGACGCAGTGGAATCGACATAAGATAGATGGGTGATGGTTCTGATTTAGAATGTGATAAACAATCACAGATCTTTTGAAATGACCCTTTTCGCAGGATTTATGTCATTTGATATAGTATTATTCATTGGGGATATTTTCATATTGATTTCTAACTATTATTAAGAACCTGAACGAAATTCAAGAGAGTATTTTGTAAGAAACGTTTATTTGTTTTGTTTACAGAATTTTAGATTACATTTATTCACATATCTACGGTTACTCGTATAATTAATCAATACAAAAAGTAAAATGGATAAAACAAGATGAAACTGATGATCCTGCAAATTTCAAATTGTAGAAATTAATATTCTAAATATAAGCAGCAACAACACAACACTTTTTATGATGATACTCGTCCAGCAAGTCACCATTATCAGAACAATTATCCACGTGACCATGTCTAAATATATTTCTGTACAACCTAAACATCTTATGAACAATCATACTGACAGATCAATCTGTTAACTATTCTATTATTAAACTGAAATGATTAACAAAAAAGTATGAAGACATTCACTTCAGCTTTCTTCCATGAATAAATTGGCTTGGTTTCTGGTAAACATATATATAAGCAAGGAACCAACAAGCCTTTGAAACAACATACTGATCAAACGGCAACATGAGGAGAGCATCGCATGGGACATCCTATTGTGTAACTGTATCTGGGGTGTATCCTCTAGAACCAGACATATTTGTATTAAATGTCTCTGCCAGAACGAATAAATTAAATTACAATGCACTGAGTAGCTAGATGGCAATGTTTTACTTTACTTTCTGCTTTGATAAAGTAGCAAATCAGTCTGCCGCTAAATCAACCTGCGCATATTTATATCAACTTGCATGGATTTAAACCAAGCTGCATGAATTTAAACTAGGCTGCATGGATATCAAACAAGCTATAACTAACCACTACCTTCCTGTTTGACATTGGATGTCGTTCCCTATCAAGTCACCTGACATTAAATCCAGACTAACAAGCTAATATTCGTGGTTATACATTTTCAGTCACTCATCTTCAAATGTGTCTCATTCAAATCAGGTCACATACCCTGTTCACGTATGTGGTTCCTTATCCAGTCAACCTCTATGCTGCAAATGTCCTTTCTTTTCTCTGACATTACAATGATTAAATACTGCCTTGTCTTGCTGACGAAAAGGTATTCATTGTCCCTGACACACTGCATTATGAATCCATCATTGCTCTCTATCGTGTATAGTTTGCCTTTGAACTTTAGAGGCAAATTGACCATTTTGTTTGTAAGTTTCTTATAGAGGAAGTCGACATCTTTGAGTCCTAATACCATTGACCTTTCTGAAGCAATCCATTTCTTACAGTCTATGCAGGTCACGCATGCGCAGGTCACATCACCACTCTCCATTAGTGTTGTCATATACTCTAACCATGCAGACATGTCCTTGTGGGTTGGCTAAAATTACCAAGGTTTCCAGTTAAGATGTGAGCTACATAATACATATTATCCTCTAATTATATTTTAGGCAATGCTACGAAAATCAAAATTGATTATGTATATACAAAGGTTTATATAATGCGATTCTGTGCAAATTGAGATGTAACATCAGAAGTGACTTTGTGATCTGAACTCACCACATTCTGGTAGAGTTGTTGTGGGAAGGTGGCATCTTTGCTCAGGTCTCGCAGGATATCTGGACGGCTTAAGGGTGCAGTAGGCACAACACTCTCTGGACGGCTGTTATATAAAACATGTACACATATAACTGAACATTTATCATCTTTAAATGATAGGTGTTTGAAAATAGTTGCTTTCACAGCCTTACTACCACCTTCACAAGTAATTTTGACGGGGTAATAAAATACCTGTAAATGCACTCGTAATAAAATAGCTGTGAATGCACTCGTAAGAAACACGGTTGGTGTTAAACTCTCTAGTCTTTTGAATAATATTTAACAGATAACTCGGGAATTTGAATATATTACTCACGCATATAAGTTGGGCTTTGGTTTGAGTGCAGGTTTATTGTTTGTTGGAGGCCTCGGTGCAGTTCTCGTTGGTGCCAAACGTGACCTAGAGGGCAGCACCTGGGCAATCCTTGCCACAATTTCACCATATGTCTGTGTTGCTCCACTTGATGTTTGTGTTCCTCCACTTGATATCTGGGTTCCCCCACTAGAACTTGTGGCAGATTTCTTTGGACGTTTTCGCAACTTGATTAATAAATCAAGAATATAGATCAGCTGTTTAATTTTCTTAAGATGTACCAAAGTGTTAATCACAGTTCAAAAACATTTACATACATGATGAAGAAGTCAAATTTCAAATCTCAAAGAAGATTTAATTAGTTTTAATGAGGATCTCAATGAGCATTGAAAATATTTAAGATGTTGACATTTATTCTGAAGGTGAATGGAGACCTCATCAAGACAATATTGTTAATTTCAAAGTTAGCACAAATGTCACATATCAAATATGTTAACTGGATATGAAATCACAATAACAATTTAACCAATCTATATGGCAGGTAAGTAACATCATCCATACAAATTTATAGTAGAGGTATTTTGCACACAGGATGAATGGTTGACTGAGCTTTAGCCCCCTCCCTCTGGAGGGTATGTACCCTCACAGGATAAAAAGACTCATTAATAAGGGATGGTAACAGTCAAGATGAATGCATAAAGTATTAACATCTATGAACAGGGTATATAACTACCTTAATGGCGGGTACTCATACCTGTGAGATGAATAAGTACCTTCAGGAGCATTGCTGAGTTACCCGGTTAAAGAGACAAAGGAAGCATACCTTGATGGCAATTACGATGATGAAGATTAGCATGAGGATTGCTCCTATTATGGCCGGGATGACGATATATAGGAACTTATCCCGGGGAAGTCCCAATATGGTCGCCATGGATTTGGCGTCTGGAGAATCTGCAATCATAGAACATTTCATACAATTCCGAAGACTAAATCAAAGTTATGTCATATAATTTCCGCAAAAAACATTTTGCGATAAAAAAAAAAATAAATAATAAAAAAAATCATTAGGAATACAGATACCTGGATTCTGTTCTTCTTCGCCATCACATTCCTTCTCATGGCAGAAATCCCCACAGTGGCCTGATCCTTGGCACTCACACCGGAAGCTGTTTACTCCATCTATACATGTGCCTTCATTATCGCACACATCATTGGAACACTCATTTGTGTCAATCTGCAAAATTGTATGCATTATTTGGAGATGTGAAATGTATTCTTTTTGTTAATTTGTAACGAATAACGACCTAATAAAATGATAAGCACGTTAAGTAGAATTATTCCTACTTGGATTTCCATGCAAACATGAACCATGTTATACCTGTACATTGTGCACTTTCTATAATTAAGATAATATCTATACCCTTATTTTCATCACAATTTATATGTTTTACAAAATAACCTCAATTTGATAAAGTCTATTTGTTGTCTAATATCTAGATCTACATCTACTACATCTTAATTATATGCTATAGTTGTGGTCTAGATCTAATGAGGAAGTTTGTTAACATTCTACAATAGAGCATCTTATGAAAATCAAAGATCCTGGATCTGTCATCTTCGTTTTAGGGGATGTTTTAAAGTTCAGTTCCATTATCCAATGTGATATATGGATCTCGTTTCGTCCCCGACCCATCTCTCGTGATAATACTACTTCTTGTCTCGTCCCCGACCCATCTCTTGCTATATTATTACTTGGTGGATTGATAAGGAACCCAGTCTAATTTGGATCTTATAACCTCCATACCTCACAATGACGTCCGGTGAACCCAGCCTCACATTGGCACACGTAAGTTTCACTTCCCTTCACACAGGTGGCGCCATTACGACACGTGACCACACTCTGCACACATTGCTCATTGCGAGGTATTTTTGGTTCTGCAAAGTGATAAAATATATGAAATAGAGTAAGCTCTCCATGGATAGGGACTAAGGTGTGGCTAGTTCATCAATGATGGGGACTAAAGTGTGGCTAGTTCATTAAGGAAGGGGATTAAGGTGTCGCTAGTTCATCATGGATAGGGATTAAGGTGTCGCTAGTTCATCACGGATAGGGATTAAGGTGTGGCTAGTTCATCACGGATAGGGATTAAGGTGTGGCTAGTTCATCAAGAAAGGGGATTAAGGTGTCGCTAGTTAATCAAGGATATGGATTAAGGTGTGGCTAGCTAATCAAGGATATGGATTAAGGTGTGGCTAGTTAATCAAGGATAGGGATTAAGGTGTGGCTAGTTCATCACGGATGGGGATTAAGGTGTGGCTAGATCATCAAGGATATGGATTAAGGTGTGGCTAGCTCATCAGGGATATCGAATAGGGTGTGGCTACCTCATCAGGGATATCGAATAAGGTGTGGCTAGTTTATCAGGAATAGCGAATAAGATGTGGCTAGTTAATCGAGAATTGGGATTAAGGTGTGGCTAGCTCATCAGGGATATCGAATAATGTGTGGCTAGTTAATCAAGAATTGGGATTAAGACGTGGCTATTTCATCACGGATGGGGATTAAGGTGTGGCTAGCTCATCAGGGATATCGAATAAGGTGTGGCTAGTTAATCAAGAATTGGGATTAAGGTGTGGCTAGTTCATCACGGATGGGGATTAAGGTGTGGCTAGCTCATCAGGGATATCGAATAAGGTGTGGCTAGTTAATCAAGAATTGGGATTAAGGTGTGGCTAGTTCATCACGGATGGGGATTAAGGTGTGGCTAGCTCATCAGGGATATCGAATAATGTGTGGCTAGTTAATCAAGAATTGGGATTAAGACGTGGCTAGTTCATCACGGATGGGGATTAAGGTGTGGCTAGCTCATCAGGGATATCGAATAAGGTGTGGCTAGTTAATCAAGAATTGGGATTAAGGTGTGGCTAGTTCATCACGGATGGGGATTAAGGTGTGGCTAGATCATCAAGGATATGGATTAAGGTGTGGCTAGTTCATCAATGATATGGATTAAGGTTTGGGTATATTCGCTTGTCAAAATATGTCATGCATTTAGTTGAGAAGTATCATTTTGAAACAGTTTTATCATTTTTTCTTCTACCAAGCAATGCCCATAATTGTATATTTGGTGTCAGCTCTAACGAACTCTTTATCCAATATAAAATGATTTAGATAAGAATAGAATGGTTGTTCGATAAACTTCACCAAATGTTAGATATAATCAGTGATCATGCATGTTTTTGCTATTACACCATGTAAATGTCATAGATATGTAATAAGGTTATTCACATTATGATTGACTTACCAGAACAGATTCTCTCTGGGAGGTGCGGGGTGCCCATGTTGACAGTTACACACTCACATTCAGAGTATCCAGTCAGAATGTTACAACTGGGGGTCGTCCCTGAATCACATATCAGTTTAGAGTAGGGGGACGGTTCAAACAGCACGCCATGGTCATCTGTAAACAGAGCAGGTCACATTCAATGTGGGATAACACACCTCTGTAGCACTGTGTGGAGCTTTCTATGTATGTACCGTCATGACTCACTGACGCTTCTGATTAGACCTCCACTCCTATCTCAGTATAAAAACGCTCCTGTCCGTTTACCCTTTAAGACATGTTTACCTTTGATTAAATTTTAATGATGAACACCATTGCTCATTTAAAGAAATCACGGACCAAAAGAAAATAAAATCCGACAATATATATTTGGATTGATATATTGGAAAGGGAAAGAGATTTATTTTTCTCCATATTATAGGAGTAAGATTTCATTTATTGTTTAACATAATTCAACAACAACAAAGAAGAGGTTTTTTTGGAAGTTGACCTTTTCGCGAATTGTCAACGTTGTCATATGAGTGAAAAATAATAAACTTGTCACTATTTGTCTATTTGCAACAATATCATATCCGAAAAAAAAATATCTGCGATTTTGAACACTAAAACATAGACGACATATCGATCTTAATCCCTGGGATAATTCAACATTCTATATTCCAAAACCTTTATTCCAAAATTATTAATGTTCCAATGTCAAATATAACTTAACAATGTTTGGAAAGCAGCAAAATTTCAGTTTGGGTTAACTGGTCAATTTTACTTTGTTCACATGTGCACTCGGGCATGACTGTAATCATATGTCAAACAAAAAAGGTGACCTTTAATGAACTTGAAATTGACCGAATCAATATATAGCCAGTCATACAACAGGGTATTTGCCCATCTGAATCGGTACCCTTGTGAATCATTGTATGTTTCCATGAACAGAAACAGATGATTGCCATCTTAAGTCTACATCAATCCAGTTGGAATATTAGACATGCTTGTAAGACATTATCATTCAATATGTTCATTGGTATTAATAACAATAATAAAATGTGTATAGCGCTGATACCAGACGATGTCCATAGCGCTTTGTCAGGTAACTCTTCCTAAATAGTTATGTCTTCAGTGTACTCTATTGTATTCCGTTTATTGCAAATGATGTAAAACATTGTAAAAAGTGAAAAGTGGATATTGTGTTTACAGATATATCAAAGAGGATGAATAGCTAACAAAGTTATTATTTAGATATACATGAGATGAGAATTACACCGCTGAGAACTTATACATACCTGCTAATGGCGGTATGGCCCTAATGGCGTCTTTCCACTGTGCGTCCATGGCGTAATACTCTGGCTTGCTGGCCAGGGTCTTGATGTTGCCATGCTGCCTGCTGGCCCAGGGACCAGAGCCCACGGTATAGATGACGGCAGAGAGGTCTGTCATCAAGGTCCTCCTGGGAATATCATACTTGAGGTTACTATCGTAGCTTCCATCAGTGACCAGCAAGACTACACGGTGGGCTGGCCGGCGACTGCTTGTCTCAAATACAGCGATGGTCTCCATGAAGGCAGCGCTGATGTTGGTTGCCAAGGATACCTTCTCATCTTTGATGTACCTGACTTTATCCCACAGATTGTCTCCCTCAAACAGTTGACATTTGTAGAGATTAGTAAAACCCACGATGCCAGAAATAACGGTCCTTGCATCCTTAGCGAATGTCACCACGGCCAGGCGCACGTAGTCTGGGTGCACCATGGTATGGTGTTTTATTATGTCCGCTACCAGAGTTTTATCGGTGTGATAGAATGTTCTTCTACCAAGCCCATAGGAGCGGTCCAGGAGGATCACCAATTCCACTTCGCTGCCGGGTTTAGCACTGTGTAGAATCTCTATGAAAGTCCCTAAACCATCCAGACCGGCGGCGTCCCCTGCTAGGGGCTCCCTAAACCCCGGCTCCTGACCCGCCACCGGCTGGAGGAGAAAATCACAGAATAGGCAAATCATGACCACAAATATATACCCCATGATGGTTCGTAGTTTGGTGTGTAACTTCCCTGTTTGGTTATACCAATGTTGTTATTAACCCTCTGTTGTCACACGTAGCGCTATAATTCCCTTTTTAATTGACATAATCCCAACATTGCTTCATTTAAATATCCTTTGTTGTGTATCTAGTCACATTGTGGGTGATGTGATCATTGTATGGCGCCCTGAGGTTTGTTTTAATTGTAGGAGTATATGGTGTGGACATGTGATTCTCTCCAGCGGAATGTATCGCTCCGTCAAGCATCACTGCCCTCACCTTCTGAAAGCTCCCTGAAATAGTATGTCTGTCTTCACGAAGTCTGAGTCATCATCCTCTTGCACACTCTATAACTTACTTATATTATTAGGTGTAATGCGAATAATAAACATGTCCAAATAGACCAGGAACCCGATGTCAATCGTGCTAAATATACAAGCGTAAAAATGCTACTGACATTAAAATATTTCTGTCATTTATTCCATTTTACGCAACATTCATTCAATTTCAAATTGCGTACAACGTAATTAACTTTTTCAATCCGGTTTGACCTTTTTCAGTTATAAATCAGTTATGTCTTGTAAATATACATGTGATAGATCGCCCATTTGATTGGGGTGTGCCTTGATTGGAGTATGCCTTGATTGTTGTGTGCCTTGATTGGAGTGTGCCTTGATTGGGGTGTGTTTTGATTGGAGTGTGCCTTGATTGGGGTATGCCTTGATTGGGGTGTGCCTTGATTGGGGTGTACCTTAATTGGAGTGTGCCTTGATTGTTGTGTGCTTTGATTGGAGTGTGCCTTGATTTTAGTGTGCCTTGATTGGAGTGTGCCTTGATTGGAGTGTGCCTTGATTGGAGTGTGTCTCTTCCTCGATGTCCTCGAGATTAGTGACGTCACGTGTATTTGGCCCTCGATTTATGCTAGGTATTGCCCAAAATGTCCCTTTTCCTTACTACTTATGTAATGCTGAATATATGCTTACTCATGTCAATAAAACTATTTAAACATTCTATACTGGTTTTGCATGTATGCATAAGGCATGAATCAGGTATAATGCCCTTTAGACCTTTTACATTTATTTTGGCAAGCACATAAAAGAGTTCAGTTTTTTTTTATAAAACAGGTGTTAGGTCCTGTATTCCCTCTCGTCGTGAAATCTCGTCGTGAAAAGACGCTTTCCATTCAGTAGATGCTGGATCTCAGAAACTTAAGTCTTCTTTATGTGTATACATAAATAACAGTTTTAAGATATTACTTCAAGGTTTGGTTCAAATCTTATTTAATCCTTCGATATGTTTGGACATAGTTTTGATCGTAAACCATCACTCCACGACAATTTAATGAAAGTTATAAAATGGGTCCATCGTTCATAGTCGTAGCTTAGAGAGCGATATTTATTCACATTAATGAGTCAAATATGTCACGGCATGTTTTCTTACATTTATAGATTGAATAAAACATGTTGAACATTAAAAGGTACAGTAAATTCTATTGACTAACTATTGACATTCACAACTGAGTTGAAAGCTGTATTCTAACCCGTTCATCCTGATGTTTTCTACTGTTCATCGCATATTAGGTTCCTTAATACGTCAAAAAAATGTCAATACCTGCATCATCATGTGAACATCATCTTATATAATATCTACACTGACCATATGATTTGAAATGCAAATGCATTTTGGTACAAATTACAAATTTGAGCATGACAGCAAGAAAGTGCTCCTCGTCAAATGTGTTTTCGTTATTGCATGCATCTGGTAAAATACTGGGTGATACATGCTGATTTGAATAAATAATCAATATAACTAGTAATGTTTTATCACTTTGTAAAATCATGATGGGATTAACTCTTGATCTCATCATGATTTTACAAAGTGATAAAACATTGTAAAATCCTTATGATGTGATTAGCTCTTGATCTCACTGAATTGATAACCATAATTTTGAACTGTCAGTTCCAATGTGAGTAATATAAACTTGATATACTCTCATATAAGACCAGATCTATTATCCATGTCGGAAGAGGTCCTTATTTGTTTAAATTATATATTTGCCGATATATACTTTTTTATTTTTCTATGCTTGATAAAGACTTGAATGTCATAGTTAGATCCACCAGATCCTTCCCGACCCTGGGACATATTCTCAAGTCATAAGTAGACCACATAGCCTCACTAATCGATGGTAAATATTCAAATAAACACTTGCAACATGACATCACTAAGTTAGAAATAGCTGACCGCATTACTCAGAGGCTGTGTGAACAGTTGGCAGCACGCTGGTTCTGAGGGCTATCATATCCGCCTGATCGTCATGTGTTTTTCTTTATTCATTTATGCTCATAGGATATCATAAAGTGTTTTGCATTTCCTAGTTTAAAGAGTTTATATATCAGACTTTTCAAGTATCAAAATAGTTGACCGAGATAAATAACCCAATTATAAGTTGTTAAAGGTAAAGTTTGACTGATTCCAAAGAAAGTGCACTCATCATGTTTTTAACAATAGACGTCTAGTCTGTGTTCATCTGTCCAAAAACCTACTGTTTTAACATAAAATGATAATATCGTTCAAGTAGGACTTTCTATACAAGCGTATTGGCATTACCCGATTTTCTCAGATACCAGATAAGTGGACAGGCACTTTTCAAAGGGACAATGGATTTAACAAAGGTAAAATACAAAGTGGTGCTTTCAGATCTTGACGATTTTACACCATTGACGACTCCAAATTTAATTTTGGGGCTCTTCTTTCCAAATATGTAAATCTGATGTTTGACTCTTTTCAAGAGTCATACGTTTTCTTAATCATTCTATGAAAGCGACAGAGTAACTTACTCTTTACAGTAGGATCTTAACAATTTTATACATTAAAATAAAAATTACAAGATAACTGAGTATCCCAAAATAAAAACTATTTGTGAAAAGTGCATTCCTAGTAGTCTAACGTTCATCTTCCCCTTGATATAACATATAAAAGGTACATTCCTAGTGGTCTAGCATGCGTCCTCCCCTTGATATAATATAAGAGGTACATACCTAGTGGTCTAGCATGTATCTTCCCCTTGATATAATATAAGAGGTACATTCCTAGTGGTCTAGCATGCACCCTCCCCTTTGATATAATATAAGAAATACATTCCTAGTGGTCTAACATGCATCTTCCCCTTGATATAATATAAGAGTTACATTCCTAGTGGTCTAACATGCATCTTCCCCTTGATATAATATAAGAGGTACATTCCTAGTGGTCTAGCATGCACCTTCCCTTTGATATAATATAAGAAATACATTCCTAGTGGTCTAACATGCATCTTCCCTTTGATATAATATAAGAGTTACATTCCTAGTGGTCTAACATGTATTTTCCCCTTGATATAATATAAGAGTTACATTCCTAGTGGTCTAACATGCATCTTCCCTTTGATATAATATAAGAGGTACATTCCTAGTGGTCTAGCATGCACCTTCCCTTTGATATAATATAAGAAATACATTCCTAGTGGTCTAGCATGTATCTTCCCTTTGATATAATATAAGAGGTACATTCCTAGTGGTCTAGCATGCACCTTCCCTTTGATATAATATAAGAAATACATTCCTAGTGGTCTAACATGCATCTTCCCTTTGATATAATATAAGAGTTACATTCCTAGTGGTCTAACATGTATTTTCCCTTTGATATAATATAAGAGTTACATTCCTAGTGGTCTAACATGCATCTTCCCTTTGATATAATATAAGAGGTACATTCCTAGTGGTCTAGCATGTATTTTCCCTTTGATATAATATAAGAGTTACATTCCTAGTGGTCTAACATGTATTTTCCCCTTGATATAATATAAGAGTTACATTCCTAGTGGTCTAGCATGCATCTTCCCTTTGATATAATATAAGAGTTACATTCCTAGTGGTCTAACATGCATCTTCCCTTTGATATAATATAAGAGGTACATTCCTAGTGGTCTAGCATGTATCTTCCCCTTGATATAATATAAGAAATACATTCCTAGTGGTCTAGCATGTATCTTCCCCTTGATATAATATAAGAAATACATTCCTAGTGGTCTAGCATGTATCTTCCCCTTGATATAATATAAGAGTTACATTCCTAGTGGTCTAGCATGCATCTTCCCTTTGATATAATATAAGAGGTACATTCCTAGTGGTCTAACATTCAAATACCACTCATATTGCCCATTCGTCTGAAGGATAATTGCGCCTGCAGCCAGATTTCCAAAATGTCCTATTAATTTCCCTTCCCGGTCTAATGAGTAAAATGCAAATTATAACATGGGCAATTAAAAAAAGAACATCGTAATTATATTTGAATATTTATTAATAAATACATGTATTTAAGCACATCTTGTTTATAATAATAGAATATTACATTTACTTTGATGTTAACTGCCCATATTTGATCAAATATCATCCATGTTCTATCAAATAAAGGACATAGTATTAATTGATATCATGCATAAAATATAAACACATTATATGTAGTTGACACATAATTACATGTGATCTATGTTAGCTATTGCACATTCTGTTCGTAACCAGACACATGCCCCGATAACAGGAGCCTCGTATCCACAATCATAATACATACTAAATATATCAATGATTCATATAAACATGATAACAATGTTATCAGACAGAACGGGATTAGCACCATAATATTATACATAGACATACTTTATTAGGATATGACATTTGAGACAATGTGAGATGCCTGCATGTGTGCGCTGTCAGAGCAGATGAAATGTATAATATAGACAAACATTTAATATATTGAACAGCGTAAAGAATTACATGAAATATCTGTAAATGCATTTGGTTTTATACTTAAAATAATATATATTAGATTCTTATTTTACATATCATACTTTGGTGAGACTTTATTCATGATGGCGGGGGCATGGGGGCATTATCACAAGGCCAAGGTCCTCAACCTTCTGTCCATATCCATCAAACAAGAATTGTAAATGATAATTTCACACATATCAGCCTTCGACATCAACATTATTTCATTTTGGTAGTTACACAATGAAGTTCTCGATAACTGGTCGCATCCAGCCAGATCGCAGGCAAATATGTGCTGTTCAATCCACTGTGAGAATTATTAGCTTCAAGTAATATCATATCATGCTGAGGACAATCAGGTCCAAGGAAATCAGGTAGCACATAGTACAATCAGCATCAGCATACTCCATTGCAACCGTGGTCAGCTGACTCCCACTGTAGGTATCAATATTCAGGAGTGCTGATATGATTCTTTGGTGAAGAACCTTCTATTGATATCACATCGCGATAAAAGACAGAAACTAAATAAGAACAATTAGTATAATAAATAGCGTGTCTCATAATATAAGTATATTTGTATACCACAGTGTTATGGGTCATGTGCATATATGTAAGGTATCACAATGTTGCTTGAAATATCGCGTCATAGATTATGTTGCTGAATGCGTGATGCCATTAACTATACATCTGCTGTTATTTCTGAATATCAGATGTAATAGATTGCATAACACTATTAAGATATCATAGTCCTTGTTCCTTTATATGATTTCTCAATTTCTGAGTTTCTTTCTTGCATAGGCCATTGTCTCCAGAGAACTGAGCCACACATACGATCACAAATTGTCTGGTTTTTGTGGCACAAAGGATTTCCTGTCCATGCGTGGCGCCACCTACACTGTGTGCTACTAACAGGAAGTCCTCGTTGCTGACCACTCCATACTGGTGCCCTTGGAATGTCATGCGCACTTGCACAAGCTTCTTGGTGAGTATGGCATAAGCTGCCTCGATGTCAGTGACGCTGAGCACACATCCAGGAGAGAGCACCCATTTCTCGCCATCCAGTCTGGAGATGGTGACCTTTGTCATCACCTCGCTGTGGATGAGATCCAGAGTATACGCGTACCACTCATCCATACCACGCTGCAGCGGCTGCAACAGGCAATAACATGCAACTACTCATTATCCATGATTAATATAAACTCATTTGTGGCAAACGTTTAGTTTACCCTCATAAAAATTCAGTCTTGTGGATTTTTGCTTTTTACTTCTTGAAGTTTATGATATTCCCGATTATTTTTGTAATAATATATTCCTCATTATATTGATGAAAAACCGTGGAATATTTGAAAAAATTAACAGTTTTGGCGTGGTCATTACAATTTTAGAATAACATTTGTTAACAATATCATGGGTCATCACATTTATGACTCTTCTTAAGCGGTTAGGAAATGTAACATATCACATGTCTCAAGTGTTTCCCACTTGGACATTCCCAAAGATCTATTGTAAATATTAAGATGGCGATTCAACCAATCAGAGAAACATATCACTGAGATCTCGGGAATTACAATGCAGAACGAGATCGTAGTGAATTGGCCCCGATGTCTTGCTAGTTTGAAAATGTGGCTGATATAGTTTTCAGAAAATAACAAGCCATGATATGTTCTAATTCATGAATTAAATACATATTTTGCATTAATATATTTAAAAAAACCAATTGGGTTTTTTTTGTTTTTGTTCATATATTCCTGTATTAACATTTCCCCTTTTGCTAGTGATTTAACTGACCTCATTATCATAGACGGCATCTTCCACATCCATATCAAACCCCGACATTGTAGAGGGTGGCACCGGCGTCCTGAAAAGGTAACAATCAGGGTCAAATTAATCAGGACCCTGATATAACCATGACAACACATCGCTCCCACAATGTGTATGATTCTTACAACATTGTTGAGCAACACACTCAATTAGATTTCTCATTTAGAATGTGATTATGATAAAAATGGCCTCGAAAAGTCTTGTTTCTCATCGCCGCATTTCATTTTTAAGAATGATGGGAACTGGGAATAATAAGTAAAGAAACATAAATAATAAAGTTTTTGTAAATACTTCTTGTGTTGGATGACAATGCGTTTTACCCACATTTCCCCAAAATAATTGAAAGGAACATGAGATATTTTGGGGGACTTTGGAATAAGGCAAAAACCTACATCTAATTTAATGTTAATCTAAAGACAGGGTAAAGCATATATTGTATATTCAAGCTGTCAATTTAGCAAGTTAAATGCTATTGATTAAAATAAGACAATAAAAGCAGAATGTGCGTTGGGGTGTTTGAAGCTTAATGTACATATTGATCTATCTTCTGTATAAATCTTATCTCGGTTCTCAAAGCTTTTTGTTTAAAAAGATTTATGTTAAAAGATATATGGGCATTAATCTACCAGTATTCCAATTTGAACGTGAACCATTATTTGCAAAACTTTACTAAGCATACACTGAATCACTGGTCAGCTAAATAAAGTTAGTTGAAAAAGTGATCAATGAATGATTTAGATTTTAGCAGTTTCATCTACTTTCAAATAGCACAGAAATCTCTGTATGGGTAATATGATGAGTAATACTATTTGACCGCAAAGTATAGGGTATTTATATCATGTCAGAAAAAAGATTTCACGAAAGCTTCGATATGGTCACCACCCGACTGTATAATTAATATAAATTGTTTGCCCCTTTATGCTGACAGGTGACTGTGCGTGCGAGTTAGTAAGCGTTAGTATTTACCCTTCATCCCTATAGCAATGACTGCCAAATGTTAATAAAGAAGGATTTGCGGAGATCACTGACGTTGTGTCGGTCATGTTGGAGAGGGAGCGTTGTTTTCTCTGCCTGACCACGAAGGCAATAGTCACCACGGTGATGATGAGGATGAGGAGGCCGAGGCCGCCGGGCAGGGCCGAGATCAGTAGGGTCTTACCCAGCCCTCCTTCACTAGCCATGTGAACCGCAACTGACGGCTCTGAAATAACAATAAAAAACATATCTAATTCTCCTCCTCAAAGCACCCTCAGTCGAGAAACATAGACATATCTCTGTTTTTTTTAGCATACATGTATGTTTGTATTTGAGTTTAGTAAAGGGGGTAGTGAGTAATAGTGGGTAGTAACCTGTAGCATTGGGATCCAGTTCTGATGTAGCAGCGGCTGTAGAGACTGCGGGGGGCGGAGGTGTTAGGCTGGGGTCGTAGTCTGCGCAGTAGGCCCCGGAGTAACCAGGCAGACACTGGCACTGGAACATGTTAATGCCGTCCTCACACCGGGCACGGTCCCCACAGATCACTCCCACACACTCGTCCTGCTCTATCTGAAAATACCATCATACTCTCATATACAACACTGACCATAACCAACCTACACCTCTCATAACTCACTGAGTGCTTATCTTTAGGATATCTTATACTTGGGATCTTACATCGTTCAGCGCCTTGTACGTTTTTATTCTTCAGCTTAAGTGATGTAACATATTAGACTGAATAATATCGTTTATAAGTATGTTGCCAAATAGCTGAATACAATTATCAATAGTAATGGGAAGTGTTTTATGTTAACGCAATAAACAAGATATTGGAGAGCAGTTGGACTGGTCTTTTGTTTATTCGCAGACCTGTTCACGTACCTCACATCTACGGCCGGTGTATCCCCATGGACATACACAGACGTAGCTGTTAATGCTGTTGACACATGTTCCTGCATTCAGACATACATCTTCATGACAGTTATCCTCGGGGACATCACACCACTGTCCTGTCCATCCTGCCGAGCACCTGCACGCCCCCTGGCTGTACCCACTATCAGGGGTCAACACACAGATCTGGTGGTTACCGCAACTGAGCCAATCACAGGGATCTGAAAGAAGCCACAATGAACTTATCACACCCAGCCACAGAAAAAAATGCATTACCATTAGTGTTTCACATAACAAGAAAGTTTTTCTTTGTATACAGCTCTTAGAGCTGTAAGAAATTTATGGTATAAGAAAGGCTCTGTCCTGTTAGTCTGTATACTATATTACTCAGAGACGACGTTCACCTAGCAAAGATTTTTAATGACCTCCCAATCCCCTGAGAAGTAAACGAAAGGTCTGCACAATTGATTCTACTTCTAACTGAAGTGTTTTCTATTTCAAACTGAAGTGTTTTTTATGTTAATATGGTAAAAAAACATTATAACATAAATATATATCTAGTTTCCTAATAACCCCTATTATTATGGTTCAGTTAAATTGCAGGACATCACATAATGACATGTACACAGAAAAGGCTGGGCTGGCTGACATTTACCATGTTTACACATCAGCCCTCATCGTATCTGAGCATTATAGTGTACAGTACTGTTATAATATAGTCTGTATTATAACATATATTTCTTACTCCTCTACAAAAAGCATCACTTGTCCTCAGTATATCCCTTTAAGCTGGTAGATGCTGGATGTCAATGAGAGTATAAGGGGTGTAGACTTACCATAGCATGACCCCTCAGAGCAGACACAGTGCTGCATGCTGGTGGATGCTGGATGTCAATGAGAGTATAAGGGGTGTAGACTTACCATAGCATGACCCCTCAGAGCAGACACAGTGCTGTATGCTGGTGGATGCTGGATGTCAATGAGAGTATAGACTTACCATAGCGTGACCCCTCAGAGCAGACACAGTGCTGTATGCTGGTGGATGCTGGATGTCAATGAGAGTATAGACTTACCATAGCGTGACCCCTCAGAGCAGACACAGTGCTGTATGCTGGTGGATGCTGGATGTCAATGAGAGTATAGACTTACCATAGCGTGACCCCTCAGAGCAGACACAGTGCTGTATGCTGGTGGATGCTGGATGTCAATGAGAGTATAGACTTACCATAGCATGACCCCTCAGAGCAGACACACTGCTGAAGGTTTGTAGATGCGGTGCCTATTGTGGTAACCTGCCCCGGGCACACCGTGCAAGCTCCATTGCCAACATCAGGCTTGTATTGACCAGATGGACAAGCTGGAAGCATATATACATGGTTAGATTTAGGTTGAATACACCAAAGTTTTCTTCCAGGACTATTATCAATATCATCTGAAGGCTTTTATGTGATAAAAATTACATTTTTGAGAATAGAACAATAGCCTGGTTAGAACGAATATTGGAATTGAACCATCTGTGAGTTCAAAATGTGTTTCTTTATCGGGAATATTATTGAGTATAAGCAGAGCTTTTGAGGCCTATGATATTACCTGTACATAAGCCATTGGTGCTGGTGTAGCCGGGATCACACTGACACTGTGAGTAGCCTGACACCTGGTTGCAGTAACACTGTCCATGAGATCCACAGGAGCCACAAAGGTCCTCCTCCAATACCTGCATCTCTGGCTCATCCCCAACTGCAATCACACACACACACAATTACCTGTCAGCCCATATCAAATAGTAGGTAGCTTTTTAGCCTTCTTTCAGTTATCTGGTTTTCAAAGATTTCATAATTTGGTTCCCATAATCTCAGTTGACTTTGCCCTCAAAACAATGAGTATGAAAGCGCTCCCCACACAACGCTATTCATTTTACAATCTCTCCACTGGATGATCTCTCCAGTATGAACCTTTCCATATCAGGTGATTTCCCATTTACATAAAAAACCATTTGGAGCAGTACAACCTTCTCCCACACCATTAGAGCTCATAATTCTGGAACAAATACTCTTGAGTAACGTTCTGTCCATTTAATGAATATTTCCTTGTGCAACATAGATAAGTAGACTTTTTGTGGTGGATAGGTATCATTTGTTTAAAAGTCTTCTGTACGTTAAGAAGGTTTACATTCGAGGTATGGATGGGGAATCCTTAAAACTAACTTCTCATGTTTTGAGAAATAGTCAAGCTCCCCACACAACGCTATTCATTTTACAATCTCTCCACTGGATGATCTCTCCAGTATGAACCTTTCCATATCAGGTGATTTCCCATTTACATAAAAAACCATTTGGAGCAGTACAACCTTCTCCCACACCATTAGAGCTCATAATTCTGGAACAAATACTCTTGAGTAACGTTCTGTCCATTTAATGAATATTTCCTTGTGCAACATAGATAAGTAGACTTTTTGTGGTGGATAGGTATCATTTGTTTAAAAGTCTTCTGTACGTTAAGAAGGTTTACATTCGAGGTATGGATGGGGAATCCTTAAAACTAACTTCTCATGTTTTGAGAAATAGTCAAGCTTCACTGTCATCGTTGATTTACATGTATATGGTTTATATCTGTCAAAACATTTTAAAATATTGTCATAAAAAGTTTTTATTTTATTTTAATAGTTAATTACAACCTTTAAGGTCTGATAAAATATGCCAAGTGGGTTTAGGATGTGTTAAGTTAAAATATCAACTCATTGTTTGTATATAACACGTTTATCATCGCAATATTATCATTCGCCTAATATAGTAATCAGATTTTAGGTCATTTCCTTGTCATATTGGTTTGGTTTAACTATTATAAGTTGCCAATACGACAGCACAGTGTAGTATATAGCATATAATTGTCTTGATTTGATGATCTTATTTGGTGATCTTATTTATATGATCCCAGCTTCAGTGTAGTATATATCCCAGCACAGTGTAGTATATAGCATATAATTGTCTTGATTTGATGATCTTATTTGGTGATCTTATTTATATGATCCCAGCTTCAGTGTTGTATATATCCCAGCACAGTGTAGTATATAGCATATATAATTGTCTTGATTTGATGATCTTATTTGATGATCTTATTTATATGATCCCAGCTTCGCCTGATGTATGGTATGTTTATGTTATGTTATCACCGAGGTCAACCTCATAAGAGGCCCTATCAGGTGATAATAACAGCCGAGTCACCACCAAAGCTGATTACACCCATCACTCCTCCAGAGCTATAGAAAGCGGTCCTTATAGCATGTATATCATGCTGTAAATCAATAAAGGAATGTACTCCTTATTTTCTGGTAAACCTCAACTTCCAGTGACATTATCAACCTCCAAACAAGAAACGTTCATTTTGTCAAAAGGGCCAAGCTTTAATGATATACCCTCAAATCCAGATATGTACATTTATATATACCTACATTATATTAGTTCAATTAATTAGAATTGGTTAAAACTGAACATATCACAGAGGAAATAAGGACATGTCTCTGTTATCACAGTGTGGGTAATCAGTTATCTCTGTCACTATCATACAAACATCCATAGCACACATCGTATATTTTCAGCATTTTGGCATAACTAAAATATATAAAAACTGGGCAATTCTGCATCAAACTCCGGAAAAACAAGAGTAAACACAAGGCAAATCTATCACAACTCAATAAACACACATTAATGACAAAGAATATTGGTCAATAGCTTGAAAACATATGTGACAGTAGTAAGGACACGATGCAACACTTCCTGCCATCAACCGATCGTCCACATACAAATTTGCGCTTTGTTGTTTTTCACCATATTTACATGTCCACAAAAATAATAGTATTTCAATCATGGCCAACTGCTAAATTGTGATAGTCCCATTTGCTAAATCTGTCAACACCTGAATGAGTATAAGGCGGAAAATATCCTGAAAGTTGGCAATGGTGGTTAAACTGTATATTGTCAGCTTGAATGCCTTAAACATTGAAAAAATCCTGTGGTTTAAAAGTGTTTACTTAAGAGGAATGTAGAATAGCAGACCATAAAAAATAGGAAACAGCAGAACTCAATGTGATAAGTACAAATCATTTTGATTACTGAATATGCATTTTGGATGCATGCTGGAATAAAAGATAATATCAGACCCAAACGGATAAGAAAACTATTTGTCACGTTGCCAGGAAATATTAAGATACGACCTACATGTATTGTGTGTACAAGGTTACTGGTCCGTTATCATTCCTGTTAATATAAAAAAAATCCCGATTCTACTGAAAAGTACATTAATCATGTCTGAGAAATGATTGTGAGGGAAAAGCAGGAAGTATTTTTGATATTCTATTTTGTTTTACAACAGCAATTTTCCTCACGGATATATTTGATTCAATCGAAATCATTAATATAAGGGAAGGAAAGAAATTGTACTCCTCTCACGAGAATGGTCCACTCACAACAATGGTTATTTCTTGAGAATGGTCCACTGATCAGAATGATCCACTCCTCAGAATGGTCCACTCATGAGAATGATCCATTCCTCAAAATGATCCATTCATGAGAATGACCCACTCCTCAGAATAATCCACTCCTTGGAATTGTCCACTCATGAGAATGTTCCACTCCTCAAAATGATCCACTCCTCAAAATGATCCACTCCTCAAAATGATCCACTCATGAGAATGATCCACTCATGAGAATGATCCACTCAGAATAATCCACTCCTCATAATGACCCACTCATGAGAATGATCCACTCCTCAGAATAATCCACACTTTGACAAGGGATGCATTGCGTGCATAAAATGGTGAAAAAACCCAAATATACACATTTCTTTTCTCATAAGACTGTCTGGAGACATAAATGACACTTTAATGACACTGAGACATAAATGACACTGAGTTTAATAGTCTTCGTTTTTCAATTTGATAAAATTCCTTTTGGAAATACATTCTTAAAATCTCAAACCAAAAATTAGCATTCATTCGAAAAGTAAACATATTTCCACCCATAATTTTAAGCAGTAGAATTTGATTAATTATAGAATAAAACGATTAACAAATAGAAAGTGTTGGGGAAAATATTTGAATACGATGATCATACAGTAACTATAATGTATATATAAATATAATCTCAAACACCATACAATATTCTTGATGTATAATGAAAATTGACTCTGATGAAATTATAGTGGTTTTCTTAACATATATACCAGAAGTTAATGATACTGAACCATTAATACCTACCAGCAGTATACTGGGACCAATATTGTGCATGTACATATATGTACGTAGGATTGTGATAATATTCTCTATATATACAAACAGTATTTAGGATTGTGATAATATTCTCAAAATATTCCGGCAGTATGTAGGATTGTGGCAATATTCTCCATACATACCAGCAGTATGTGGGATTCTGGCAATATTCTCCATACATACCAGCAGTATGTGGGATTGTGGCAATATTTTCCATATATACCGGTAGTATGTGGGATTCTGGCAATATTCTCCATACATACCAGCAGTATGGAATATATGGCTGGGATAATGTTCAATGTATATACATACCAGCAGTATGGAATCTAGAGTTAGGATAATACGTAATGTATATACATACCAGCAGCATGGAATAAAGGGCTGGGATAATATGTAATGTATATACATTCCAGCAGTATGGAATATAGGGCTGGGATAATATTCAAAGTATATACATACCAGCAGTATGGAATTTAGGGCTAAGATAAAATGTAATGTATATACATACCAGCAGTGTAAGAAGCTGAGGGGATGTTGGTATTGAACTCAGGGAGGAGTTGTTTCCAGTCATCCTCATGAGCATAATAGTTAGGATAGGATGTTAACTGTTTAAGGTTGTAGTCACGCAGCCAGTTTCCCAAACCTACACCATATATTTGTACCCAATCTCTTTTGAGAGTTGTGGCAGCCAAGGAAGCTGTTTCTAATTTGTTTATTTCTCCATCTGTGAGAAGTACGACCACCTGTGTATTGGCACGGCTCCGCCCGGACTGTAGTATGGGTGCTGCAGTATAGAGGGCACCACTTATGTTTGTCCCGTAGGAGTGAGTGGACTCCGGTAGGTAGCGCACGTTATTCCATATATCTTCATCGTGCACATAGTTGCACTTTAATTTAGAATCCTTTGAAATATGGTCAAAAACTACTGTCACATCACGCCCAAATGTTATGACAGCGATTCTGGCATGATCCGGACCGATGTTTAAGAAATGAGTGATAAGGGAACGTACAAGTTTGTGCTGGCTGAGATAGAACTTGGCCTGGCCCACCCCTGCAGACCTGTCCATAATAAACACCACATCCACCTTGTCATTGTTTCTCACATTAGACACAAAGTCACGGATTCCTGAGAGGTCTCTCTTCCCACGTAAATATGGCTGATGTTGGGACCCTTGGTAATTGTCACCTGCCAGTATCCCCTGGCAATATATTAATATTATCCAAACTTTGAGATAAAACTCCTTAGAGAGATCCATGATGTTGTGACAAAACGTAACTCCTGAAAAAAGCATTTGACCATGTTGGACACATTATTATCTCTCAGGTGTCCGTGGATGAATCATGTATTGAAGTGATGAGTGAGTCATTAAGGCACGCCGCCGACCACCTCTATGTGTGTCCGTCAGAGGCATATGTAGAGCATGCCGACTGGGCCACAGGCAGCCTAACTGGGGCATGAGATCTAAGGTACAGTCACTCTGTCCTATATGACAGGTGGGCGGTCACTGCTGAGGTCACCTGCACTCATCTAATGTGAGAGGAGGAGGACGTCATAAGAGAATATGTTGTGGCCCAGTCTACAGGTATGGTGGTATCTTACTCACCGCCATTATCTTATCTGTGTTAGGTAATATCCCTCATCACCACTATAACCATACATAAACTTTATCATACTTAAAGAGCTTAAAGTTACCCCAAGTCTCAAACATATTACCAATATCAATAGTTTCCCCAGTCTCTATGAGAAGGAAAGTAGTTGGGTTTCTTTTTTATTTCTTTAAGCTAAATAAGGTTGTTGGTGGAAATTCAATCATAGAATTATAATTTTGTATCAAATGTATATTTAACATAAACTAATAAAATACAAGATTAGTTGTATGTTTATGTCACTCATACCTTAATAGAATTAAGGATGAATAAGCTATTAAATTCGCAAATTTAACTGTGCTAAGATTTCGTTCAGGTTCAAGTTCCATTCCCATTATATAACGATATATTGGAATATGATTCAAAACAGGACACTGTGCTGATGACATTTCTGGCCAGTATTCAAGACATAATATGGCATGTGACATTTTGATACCAGCTCATAGATATCTTGGAAAACACCGTCAACAAAGGAAAAATGAAAGGTGAGAACATATGAACGCTCTCTTATTCCACTCTCAGGTCAATCGAGGTGTGTTAATGTTTGAGGTAGGTGTGATATGTTATGGATATCAGTGTCTGCCTGACTGAAGAGACCTGTTTTAACTGAAAAAAACTTGAAGTGCACAAATTTCAATGGATTTGAAATCCAGCGTTAATGGAAACACGAATAAGTGACTTTTCATCTCATCATTATCAGTTAAATGTTTTTTAAAAGGTACAAAGGTGTTCGGGCCCCATACTATCTTTTACCAAGTCAGCAGCAATATGTTGGAAAACGATTTAGTCATTGCAGGGTCCGGAGTTCGACAACAGTTGTTCACGGGTTAAAAGGCTCGAAAGTCGACCCATAGTTGCTAAAAGAGTCATTAAAACAAAACACCATTTCACAATTTTCACAACAGTTGTTTTTCTTATTTTCAATTTTCCCTTTTTAAGGAATGTACATTGTCTCGGGCAAATAAACAAAGGAATGTGCTCTTGAGAGTTTGTTGTTTTGTCATCAAGGATTTGAAAATATATATGGTTTTTGACATTGACATTATTCGTGCACATTTGATGTCCTTATTCAAGTACATTTGATGTCCTTGAACCCTTACAATGACCTTCACACCAAGTACCATCCCAAGATTCTCCTTTACACGGTCTGGTCTTGTAAGCTATTCATTACAAACCATTAGTCATTCAACAATGTTGACATTCTGGGTGTTAATTTGCTTCCAGTGAGTGGTGACTTCCAGTAAGAGGTGCCTCACAGTGAGTGGTGGCTTCTAGAGAGTGATGCCTCTCAGTAAGTGATGGCTTCCAGTGAGTGGTGGCTTCCAGTGAGAAGTGGCTTCCAGTAAGTGGTTGCTTCCAGTGAGTGGTGCGTCCCAGTAAGTGGTTGCTTCCAGTGAGTGGTGCCTCCCAGTGGCAATGCCTCCCAGTAAATGGTTGCTTCCAGTGAGTGGTTGCTTCCAGTGAGTGGTGCCTCTCAGTAAGTGGTGGCTTCCAGTGAGAAGTGGCTTCCAGTAAGTGGTTGCTTCCAGTGAGTGGTGCGTCCCAGTAAGTGGTTGCTTCCAGTGAGTGGTGCGTCCCAGTAAGTGGTTGCTTCCAGTGAGTGGTGCTTCCCAGTAAGTGGTTGCTTCCAGTGAGTGGTTGCTTCCAGTGAGTGGTTGCTTCCAGTGAGTGGTTGCTTCCAGTGAGTGGTTGCTTCCAGTGAGTGATGCCTCACAGTGAGTGGTGCCTCTCAGTAAGTGATGGCTTCCAGTAAGTGATGGCTTCCAGTGAGTGGTTGCTTCCAGTGAGAAGTGGCTTCCAGTAAGTGGTGACTTCCAGTAAGTGGTTGCTTCCAGTAAGTGGTGACTTCCAGTAAGTGGTTGATTCCAGTGAGTAGTGGCTTCCAGTGAGTGGTGTCTCTCAGTGAGTGATGGCTTCCAATGAGTTGTGCCTATTAGTGATTGGTGGCTTCCAGTGGGTGGTTGCTTCCAGTGAGTGGTTGCTTCCATTGAGTGGTTGCTTCCAGTGGGTGGTGCCTCTCAGTGAGTGGTGTCTCTCAGTGAGTGGTTACTTCCAGTGAGTGGTGCCTCCCAGTGGGCGGTGCCTCCCAGTAAATGGTTGCTTCCAGTGAGTGGTTGCTTCCAGTGAGTGGTGCCTCTCAGTAAGTGGTGGCTTCCAGTGAGTGGTTGCTTCCAGTAAGTGGTTGCTTCCAGTGAGTGGTTGCTTCCAGTGAGTGGTTGCTTCCAGAGAGTGGTGCCTCCCAGTAAGTGGTTGCTTCCAGTGAGTGGTGCCTCTCAGTAAGTGGTTGCTTCCAGTGAGTGGTTGCTTCCAGTGAGTGGTGCCTCTCAGTAAGTGGCTTCCAGTGAGTGGTTGCTTCCAGTGAGTGGTTGCTTCCAGTAAGTGGTTGCTTCCAGTGAGTGGTGCCTCCCAGTAAGTGGTTGCTTCCAGTGAGTGGTGCCTCCCAGTAAGTGGTTGCTTCCAGTGAGTGGTGCTTCCCAGTAAGTGGTTGCATCCAGTGAGTGGTGCCTCCCAGAAAGTGGTTGCTTCCAGTAAGTGGTTGCATCCAGTAAGTGGTTGCATCCAGTAAGTGGTTGCATCCAGTAAGTGGTTGCTTCCAGTGAGTGGTGTCTCTCATTGCGTGGTGCCCCCCAGTAAGTGGTTGTTTCCAGTGAGTGGTGCCTCCCCGTAAGTGGTTGCTTCCAGTGAGTGGTGCCTCCCCGTAAGTGGTTGCTTCCAGTGAGTGGTGCTTCCCAGTAAGTGGTTGCATCCAGTGAGTGGTTGCTTCCAGTGAGTGATTGCTTCCAGTGAGTGGTGTCTCCCAGTGAGTGGTTGCTTCCAGTGAGTGGTTGCTTCCAGTGAGTGGTGCCTCCCTGTAAGTGGTTGCTTCCAGTGAGTGGTGCTTCCCAGAAAGTGGTTGCTTCCAGTAGGTGGTTGCTTCCAGTGAGTGATTGCTTCCAGTGAGTGGTGTCTCCCAGTGAGTGGTTGCTCCCAGTGAGTGGTTGCTTCCAGTGTGTGGTTGCTTCCAGTGAGTGGTGCCTCCCAGAAAGTGGTTGCTTCCAGTAAGTGGTTGCTTCCAGTGAGTGGTTGCTTCCAGTGAGTGGTGCCTCCCAGAAATTGGTTGCTTCCAGTAAGTGGTGCCTCCCAAAAAGTGGTTGCTTCCAGTAAGTGGTTGCTTCCAGTGAGTGGTTGCTTCCAGTAAGTGGTTGCTTCCAGTGAGTGGTGCCTTCCAGTAAGTGGTTGCTTCCAGTGAGTGGTGCCTCCCAGTAAGTGGTTGTTTCCAGTGAGTGGTGCCTCCCCGTAAGTGGTTGCTTCCAGTGAGTGGTGCCTCCCAGAAAGTGGTTGCTTCCAGTAAGTGGTTGCTTCCTGTGAGTGGTTGCTTCCAGTGAGTGGTGCCTCCCAGTAAGTGGTTGCTTCCAGTGAGTGGTGCCTCCCAGTAAGTGGTTGCTTTCAGTGAGTGGTGCCTCCCAGAAAGTGGTTGCTTCCAGTAAGTGGTTGCTTCCAGTAAGTGGTTGCACCCAGTGATGGTTGCTTCCAGTGAGTGGTGTCTCTCATTGCGTGGTGCCTCCCAGTAAGTGGTTGTTTCCAGTGAGTGGTGCCTCCCCGTAAGTGGTTGCTTCTAGTGAGTGGTGCTTCCCAGAAAGTGGTTGCTTCCAGTAGGTGGTTGCTTCCAGTGAGTGATTGCTTCCAGTGAGTGGTGTCTCCCAGTGAGTGGTTGCTTCCAGTGAGTGGTTGCTTCCAGTGAGTGGTGCCTCCCCGTAAGTGGTTGCTTCCAGTGAGTGGTTGCTTCCAGTAGGTGGTTGCTTCCAGTAGGTGGTTGCTTCCAGTGGGTGGTGGCTTCCAGTGAGTGGTGCCTCTCAGTAAATGGTTGCTTCCAGTGAGTGGTTGTTTCCAGTGAGTGATGGCTTCCAGTGGGTGGTGCCTCCCAGTGGGTGGTGTCTCTCAGTGAGTAGTTGCTTCCAGTGAGTGGTGCTTCCCAGAAAGTGGTTGCTTCCAGTAGGTGGTTGCTTCCAGTGGGTGGTGGCTTCCAGTGAGTGGTGCCTCTCAGTAAATGGTTGCTTCCAGTGAGTGGTTGCTTCCAGTGAGTGGTGCCTCCCAGAAAGTGGTTGCTTCCAGTAAGTGGTTGCTTCCAGTGAGTGGTTGCTTCCAGTGAGTGGTGCCTCCCAGAAAGTGGTTGCTTCCAGTAAGTGGTGCCTCCCAGAAAGTGGTTGCTTCCAGTAAGTGGTTGCTTCCAGTGAGTGGTTGCTTCCAGTAAGTGGTTGCTTCCAGTGAGTGGTGCCTTCCAGTAAGTGGTTGCTTCCAGTGAGTGGTGCCTCCCAGTAAGTGGTTGTTTCCAGTGAGTGGTGCCTCCCCGTAAGTGGTTGCTTCCAGTGAGTGGTGCCTCCCGGAAAGTGGTTGCTTCCAGTAAGTGGTTGCTTCCAGTAAGTGGTTGCTTCCAGTAAGTGGTTGCTTCCAGTAAGTGGTTGCATCCAGTGATGGTTGCTTCCAGTGAGTGGTGTCTCTCATTGCGTATTGCCTCCCAGTAAGTGGTTGTTTCTAGTGAGTGGTGCCTCCCCGTAAGTGGTTGCTTCTAGTGAGTGGTGCTTCCCGGAAAGTGGTTGCTTCCAGTAGGTGGTTGCTTCCAGTGAGTGATTGCTTCCAGTGAGTGGTGTCTCCCAGTGAGTGGTTGCTTCCAGTGAGTGGTTGCTTCCAGTGAGTGGTTGCTTCCAGTGAGTGGTTGTTTCCAGTGAGTGGTGCCTCCCCGTAAGTGGTTGCTTCCAGTGAGTGGTGCTTCCCAGAAAGTGGTTGCTTCCAGTAGGTGGTTGCTTCCAGTGGGTGGTGGCTTCCAGTGAGTGGTGCCTCTCAGTAAATGGTTGCTTCCAGTGAGTGGTTGCTTCCAGTGAGTGGTGCCTCCCAGAAAGTGGTTGCTTCCAGTAAGTGGTGCCTCCCAGAAAGTGGTTGATTCCAGTAAGTGGTTGCTTCCAGTGAGTGGTTGCTTCCAGTGAGTGGTGCCTCCCAGTAAGTGGTTGCTTCCAGTGAATGGTGCCTCCCAGAAAGTGGTTGCTTCCAGTAAGTGGTTGCTTCCAGTGAGTGGTTGCTTCCAGTGAGTGGTGCCTCCCAGTGAGTGGTGTCTCTCAGTGAGTGGTTACTTCCAGTAAGTGGTGCCTCCCAGTGGGCGGTGCCTCCCAGTGGGTGGTGGCTTCCAGTGAGTGGTTGTTTCCAGTGAGTGATGGCTTCCAGTGAGTGGTTGCTTCCAGTGAGTGGTTGCTTCCAGTGAGTGGTTGCTTCCAGTGAGTGGTGCCTCCCAGTAAGTGGTTGCTTCCAGTGAGTGGTGCCTCCCAGTGAGTGGTGTCTCTCAGTGAGTGGTGACTTCCAGTAAGTGGTGCCTCCCAGTGGGCGGTGCCTCCCAGTGGGTGGTGGCTTCCAGTGAGTGGTTGTTTCCAGTGAGTGATGGCTTCCAGTGAGTGGTTGCTTCCAGTGAGTGGTTGCTTCCAGTGAGTGGTTGCTTCCAGTGAGCGGTGGCTTTCAATGAGTGGTGCCTCCCAGTGGGCGGTGCCTCCCAGTGGGTGGTGGCTTCCAGTGAGTGGTTGTTTCCAGTGAGTGATGGCTTCCAGTGAGTGGTTGCTTCCAGTGAGTGGTTGCTTCCAGTGAGTGGTGCCTCCCAGTAAGTGGTTGCTTCCAGTGAGTGGTGCCTCCCAGTGAGTGGTGTCTCTCAGTGAGTAGTTGCTTCCAGTGAGTGATGGCTTCCAGTAAGTGGTTGCTTCCAGTGAGTGGTTGCTTCCAGTGAGTAGTGCCTCCCAGTAAGTGGTTGCTTCCAGTGAGTGGTGTCTCTCAGTAAGTGGTTGCTTCCAGTGAGTGGTTGCTTCCAGTGAGTGGTTGCTTCCAGTGAGTGGTTGCTTCCAGTGAGTGGTTGCTTCCAGTGAGCGGTGGCTTTCAATTAGTGGTGCCTCCCAGTGAGTGGTGTCTCTCAGTGAGTAGTGGCTTCCAGTGAGTAGTGCCTTCCAGTAAGTGGTTGCTTCCAGTAAGTGGTTGCTTCCAGTGAGTGGTGTCTCTCAGTGAGTAGTGGCTTCCAGTGGGTGGTGGCTTCCAGTGAGTGGTTGCTTCCAGTGAGTGGTGCCTCCCAGTGGGCGGTGCCTCCAAGTGGGTGGTGGCTTCCAGTGAGTGGTGCCTCTCAGTGAGTCGTGGCTTCCAGTGAGTGGTGCCTCCCAGTAAGTGGTTGCTTCCAGTGAGTCGTGCCACCCAGTGAGTCCTGGCTTCCAGTGAGTTGTGGCAGTTTGAGGTGTTGATGGCACATCCAGCCTGTATGCAGAGACAGAGGTACACGATCCTTTGCATATGTCTTGAGACTATTTTCACGAAAACCTTTAACCCATAAATGTTGCCTGAAAGTTAAATGTGTTCACATGTATATTTCGTAATATGAGGGGACATGGTAATTTCGAATTATTCTGCCACCCGTGTTACTTTCACACTGGTTTAATGTAGCTGATATGACCTTTGTTGCTAAAAGGTATGAAAACAACATTTTCGTTATCAATGACCCATATATATCTATGCCAATATCAATATTAAAGAATGCAATCAAATATAAGGAAATCTGGAGTGACAAGGAAGTTTAATTGATTCATTATGACCCATATTGACAAATCTGACAAATAAAATCAATTTAAAACACAGTAAATGTGACAAATAAGGAAGTGTCGGGAATGTACAAAGTGTGTATAAAACAGGAAGTTGATTACTACTTGGCAGTAGAGTGTACGAGATGGAGATGACCAAGAGCAACTTGAGCATTGTGTTTATGCTAAGTGTAGTGCTGGGTGTTGCCACAGGGTCTGTCTGCTCACGATGTCACTATTTCCAGGACACTGTGACATGTAAGAGACAACAGCTGAAGCACGTACCTTCATCTTGTATTGATTCCAATACACTTCATCTAGATCTCTCCTACAACTCCATCCGCGTTCTCTACAACACATCTCTTCAAGGTTTGCACTCACTTCTAACCTTGAATTTAGCACATAATATGATTGGCAAAATAGAGGTACAAGCTTTACAACCTCTGTGGGAGCTGAGAGAGCTTTGCTTGTTTGATAATAAACTGGACTTCAAGAATATTCCCCAGGACATTTTTGATGGGGTTCTTCGATTAGAACAGTTGGACATAAGGGGAAACATTTTTTATGGCACCTTGAATCAGACATATCCATTTGAGATTCTAAAGTCTCTGACTAATCTGACAAGTCTTTCCCTGGATGGACTTCCACACGCAATCATACCACAGGGCTATGCCAAATTCACCAAACTACAGATATTTATATTTTCTGGTGGACATTGTTCAATCAGAATACTTCACAAAAACATGTTTCAGTCAATGAAGACCTTATCCATTCATTACATAGATGTATCTAACTGTTCCATATTGGAAATCGAAAATGGTTTTTTTCTCAATCTTGCGCACCTGGAAACAATGAAATTCATTGGAAATGTGATGGGCCACAGTGCCATGATGAACTTTGCTCGCAGTCTTAACACGACACAGGTGCAGCATCTTTATATGAACAGCACCCTACTTGGGTCAAAGGTCTCCAAATTTGTCACTCTACTGTCTGAATCAACAACTCTCAAAACATTGGCACTTGATTATAACTACGTACATGACTATGATATTGATTTCAAATTTAGCAAATTATTACCAAGTCTGGAAAGTATATCATTGGCAAATAACTTCATTTTTGGGTCATTGGGATTAACTGTGGATCTGTTAGCACTACCAAACCTACGATACATGAATATTTGTTGCATGTATGAAGTGCCTCCCCCCATTGTTAAACATGATGCAGAAACTACTTTGGATATTACTCATTCTGTTACTCAATATGGTAATCTTGAGCGTTCCAACATTATGATTACACATTACATGTGCATGAAGGGTACAAGCTGCCCTTTAATCGTACCACCGCACCTTGATCTAATAGACATGTCCAACTATGGGCTGCACCTACCAGACGTCCCATCAACAGTTGTCATGACGCCTAACTCATTGAGAACAATCTTAATCAGTAACAGCCAACTTGTCACAATCTTTGGTCCAATATATTGTCGATATGAGCTCCACTTGGAAACCTTGGATTTGTCTTATAACACTCTCACCGACATGCCCGATGATTTTGTTGCATATTGTAAAAATAGTTCTGTCAAACGTTTGCTTCTAGCTCACAATCCATTAGGGTCTATGCTTCAGAGGAAAAAGCTAACATTCCTATCCTACATGGCTTCTATGCAGTACCTCGACATGTCCAACTGTGACATAGGATCAATGGATGCCAATGTGTTTGCAAACCTCTCTGAACTCCGACAACTTAGACTTGGACATAATCAGATTGTTGACTTCAACAGTAATATTTCAAACCTACAGAAACTAACATATTTAGATTTACAGGATAACAAAATTAAATGTCTCGGTGAAGATGCACGAAACTACATAATAGGAATAGGTAACGTGACCGTGAATCTGGAGGGGAATCCCCTGAAATGTTACTGTGACTGTCGGCAGTTCTATGACTGGGTTGAAGTGGATAGAGTGATGTGGACTAACCTCACCCTGGAGACAACCTGTACGTTTCCTAATGGGGATGAGGTGCCATTGAGATATATTGGACTTATACAAAGCAGGCTGATAGGCCAGTGTACATCCATGCTGTGGCTTTATGTTCCTTCCTCATTCGCTGCATTTGTCATTCTCACAATAACTATTGTCACCTTGACCTACCATTACTATTACACTTTACTTTACATCTGGTACCGAATACGTTCATCAGGGAAGAAAATAAGGATGGAGCATTCTCAGTTTACGTTTGATGCATTTATAGCCTATAATGCGCGGGATTACACGTGGGTGAGACAAGTGTTGTACCACAAACTGCAAGAAATCACTGGAGAATTTAACCTGTGTTTTCATCAGAAGGACTTTCTAGTAGGAGCGAGTATAGTAGACAACATTCTGGATGCCATAGATAAGAGCAGACACACTATTCTGGTCATCTCCAATGCTTCGCTCAGCAGTGAGTGGTGGCAGTTTGAGGTACAGATGGCACACCAAGCCTGTATGCAGAGACAGAGGGACATGATCATTTGCATATTTCTTGAGACTATTCATGACAACCTGTTACCTACAAACATTGCCAGAATGCTGAATGTATTCACGTGCATTCGGTGGCCACAATCAAAACAAGGCCAACGTGTGTTTTGGGAAAAGATAAAGTCATCACTTAACCGATATGATGCATCCAAATTTAATATAAAGCAAGCGCACTAAGATTCCAGTCAATAGAGATTATCTGGAAATTGAAGGCAGGAAGAGGAATAATTATGATTAATATTTCATTGAACAAAGATATCCCCATAAATCTGTTTTTACTATTCAATTGTGTATATGGGAATCACACATATAATGCTTTATTTAATTTATTTCTTTACATAAATTAATCAAGAACATTTCCACATTAATATGTAAAAAAAACCATAGAAATGATGCTATCGGTAAATGATCAAGTATCTGTTTAATTATTTTCTTAAAGCCAATATGGAGGATAACGTTCCCCTCTTGGGTATTTTAGTAATACCAATGATTACACTTCATTTATAATGTCAGTGCATCTTTTTCAACTATTTTGTCTCGAATGTAAAATAGAACTGAAGGGTATCATCTATTAATTTACACCTTTGTGGATGAACATATTGATGAGAGTAGCCCAGCTGTGTTTATCCTGTGCTTATATAATAAATACTTTGCAATATATAGCTTTGGCTGCCTGTAAGAACCGTTAGTGTTTGGAAATCTGTTTGAATGAGTGAAACCTGTATATAATAGGAGGGCTTCCTTGTTTAACGTATAAAAAACATTGTTTGGAGTGCTAATTACTGGTGTCAAATTAGCTCTCTCCGAATAGTCCTCCTTGCCTATGTCACATGTGGTCATGTGTACCCTGATATTACATAAGATTTCCTGCTGAGTACTTTTTTACATCTGGGACATTGCTTTTTAGTTGATAGCTGATGGAGAGATATGTTCAGGGGTGGGAGAGCTCGGAATGGTGCCGTACATGCCAAGCCGTTCCGGACGCTCGCAACTTAACCGGACACTGAATGGCAACTAAGCCAGATAAAATCGGAGCAGTGCCATATGGCGAACATGGGCTTTGATCTTTATATATAAACTATCACATTTAAATTTTAAAGAAAATAACACGATCATTATAAGTTAAACATGTAAACAATTGATCATTTAATGAACTTAATTGTAACGAGATTTTTTCCCAATTTTAACAGAGGAAGGTGCATCAAATTAAGACTGCATTACAAGGAGTAATCCAAATACAAATATTACCGTAAATAGCTTTAAAAAATTACTATAAATTTACACCACCACATTCAAAATACTGTAACATTTGGATAATTTGGTGAAGATTTTGATGCGATTATGATGCCTTTTATGAGAAGTCAAGACGTCTATAAAACAGAATCAGCGGGATGTGTTCAGCTTTGGTCTAGAACATTGGTATGATGTATAACTCGGCTGTGATGATCACTGCCCGGTACGTTCTGCGTTCTTCCACCCCAGATCTTATTTTGGTAGATTTTTCAAAAATGACATAAAAATCAAATATTATGAATAAATACTTTGTTTCCCCAAGTTTTCCTGCTCAGAGCTCCACGAGCATGTTCCATGTTTTCTCCCAAATGCGCTGTGTATTAAAGACATCAATCATTAGAAGCCCCGAAATGATATGGGCACAACATAATAACAATACATTTTTATGATTAACAGTTCAAACTAATTTCAACTACTCATGGTCACTTTTGCTTAGTGAATATTCAATCTTTGATGCACAATTTTTTTCAAATTTCTTTTTAGCTACCCTGCTTCTCAAGACATGGGTTGGAAAAGGCTAAAAGTGGAATGATTTGGTCTTCATTTACATAGGGAATCATCAGGAAACACCGGGATTTATCTTAAGTTTCATAAACCCACAAATTTTATTAATTGGTGTGTTTCTTATTAAACATGAATACAAACCCAGGTGGACATTAGGACTATGCGATAGCTAGTTCTATATACGTCAATAAAAATAAACATTTTGGACTCGCCCTCCTGCCACCGACGGCGGCGCCACCATCGCCTGCCCAGTTTCCCGCTCAACCTCGCTTGAGAACCACTTTGATCAAAATTAAATTTGACGCCTAAGCGGGGAGGTCGGGTGGGAAAGCACAGTCCACCTGGGTTTGTATTCATGTTTAATAAGAAACACACCAATTAATAAAATTTGTGGGGTTTCTATTAAAATGAGAATACAACCCCAGGTGGACATTAGGACAGAATTACTAGTTAGGAGGAGGGTCTCCAACCAACAATTTCAACTGAAACTCAGGGCGATAGGTGGCAATAGTAGTCCAAAACCTCTTCATAGTTAAAAACCATGTTAGGTCTGACCACTTGTATGTCTGATACTAGAGACTGAGGACTATTGCTGAGATTCCCTTCTCTTATATCCAGACAATACTTTATAGAGCCATGCATCATTGGAGGGCTAATTTCTATAGTGTAGCAACTAGGTTTCCTCTGGTAGGTACTACTAGCTCACACTAAGCACCAATCTTTAACGAGTCCATTCTTTTCACTTACCATCTAGTATAGCAAAACTACCCCGTGGTAGGTATTGTTTGCTTTACTAGAGCACCCTCAGAGGTCTTTGTTATGTGTGCATTTTCTGAGTATACTCTGCCAACCTGTTGATGGATTCCCAGAGTTGATACTACTGCACTACAAGATTTGGTTTCTATTAGTAGCGCTACTAAGTCCAATTGCCTAGTAACTTCACTACCAGGGTGCAAGGTGCTATGATGCATACTAATCAGTCTAGTCCTACTCTCATTGGCTTGAGGAGTTTCACTGACTGATTAAGACTCTTGTAACTGACTCTGACCTCTTATTTCTAATGTACATATACTCACAAGTCTTCTCTGTACGTTCCCTTCAAGGCACGTCTGACCCAATATGTTCCAATTTTAGACATCAATCCAGTCATACTAATGAAGAATAACACCACCATGTAGTTTTCGAATCATCCCGTCACCTCTACATCTGTGGTCCTTACAAGTAATCACCAATCTTATCCTCTAATTGCACTTGTGAGTTAGTCTATGTACATTAAAAGTCAGTTACATTCTGTTTTGTCCAACCATTACAGGTCCTATCCTATTCATATTCTCCAAGTCTTGACTGACATCTCTGAGGTAATATGAAGTAAAGGTGGACTGTTGTGCCCATCTAGCTGCTGCCAACACACTGTCCATTGACACATTAGCATAGAAGGCTGTTGAATGAGCTAAAGCTCTGACTTCATGAGCATTCAACTGAAGAGACTTGATCACATCTTCCTTACAATTTTCATAAGCCATCTTTACTGTATGTTTCAGCCAAGATGAAATTGTATTCTTGCCTACAGCTTTCCGCTTTCTGTTTTGGATGCTGACAAAGAGTTGTGATGTATCTCCTCTCTTATCTTTTGTTCTATCCAGATAGAACTTGAGGGCTCTCACCGGACACAATTTGGCATCTTCTTCTAGCCCTGGTCCTAACCTGTGTTTCAGCGCCTCAATTGAAAAACCCACAAAATTCCTAGTTCCTTGGCTGTAGTCAAAGTTCTTTGCTAGAAATTTTGGGTTTGGGGCCAGTCTTACGGACTTCCAGTTTTGCGAAAAAGTCAGAGACTTACAATCCAAAGCATGTATTTCTCCTCTTCTCGCCCCTGAAGCTAGTGTGATGAGAAACACAGTTTTGAAGGTCACTAGCTTATCTGACGCCAGACCCAGTGGTTCAAACGGTGATTTACATAGCATTCTTAACACATTCTTAACGACAAATTCCACTTCGGAAACACGTTTTGAACTCTAGGCCTTGCATGTTCAAACGCTCCAATCAGATCAGATAAGACAGTATCATGCGAAACGTCCACATTTGCTTTTAATAACAATACTCTGGCAATTGCCGATCTATGTCCTTTAATGGTCGACACTGATTTCTTTTGGTTGAACAAATCCAGTAAGAAATCTGCTACTTGTGGAATTGTAGCCTCTTCCGGTATAAATCCCTTCACTACACACCACTTGGAAAAAGCTCGCCATCTTGTCTCATAGACTTTTCTGGAATCCTCCGTTACTGCCCCCGTTATAGTCTCTGCTACCTCCTCAGAGAAACCCCTCAACACAACTGCGGCCCTGATAGTTGCCACGCGTGAAGGTTCAGCAGTTCTGGCCTCTGATGGAACACCGGTCTGAGCGGTTGTTTCAATAAATCTCTCCTCAGAGGCAACTGTATTGGTTTCCCCCTCACGAGCCTGAACAATTCTGGGTACCATGCCTTCTCTGTCCAGTTGGGAACAATCAGGACTACCCTGCACTTGTACAGCTTTATCCTGTTGATGACTTGTTGAATTAAGCTCGTTGGGGGAAATGCATATGCGTCCATCCCGGTCCAGTCCATGCTCAAGGCATCTACTGCCAAGGCGTAACTGTCCGGAACCGGGCTCACGAACGATACAAGTTTGGTGTTGTGTCTTGTGGCGAAAAGGTCCACTAATGGCTTGTCCCACCTTGACCACAGACTTTGGAATACTTCCGGGTGTAAGGACCATTCTGTTGGCAGTACTTGTCCTTTCCTTGACAATCGATCTGCCAGTACATTCAGTCGTCCCGGGATATGCCTGGCCTTCATCCCGCACCCGTACTTCATCACTACACTGAACAGCTCTTGAGTCTCCTTCATCAGCTCTCGGGACCTTGTTCCCCCTTGGTGATTTATATAGGCCAATACTGTTGTGTTGTCTGTCGCAATCAAAAGTTTCTTGTTGCGGATCTCTTCCGCCAGACAATTCAGCGTCTTTGTGATGGCTTTCATCTCGAGAACATTGATATGCATCAACGACTCTTGTTTCGACCAACTTCCCTCCAACTCCCGTCCTTCCAATTCCACCACATGGGCTCCCCACCCTGCCTTGGAGGCATCCGTGAAGATCTGAAGGTCTGTTGGAGGGTCGACCAAGGGAACGCCCACATTGACATTTTCCGGTTGAAGCCACCAACTTAGATGAGGTATCAACCTCTCGTTCATCTTGATCATCTGATTCATACTCCCTGTGGACCAATGATCTGCCAAAAACTGCTGGAAGATGCGAACATGCAGCCTTCCCAACTGAACTTGATCTGACACCGAGTTGAGAATTCCTATCAGAGACAACCATTGTCTTGCTGACGATTCCTTCCTGACCTTTATTCCTTGAATAGTCTCCCCAATTTTCACTAGTCTCTTTTGTGGGGGAAAGGCTCTCCCCTCTGCCAGATCGTACAACACTCCTACGAACTCGTAAACCTGCTTGGGTTCTAGCTCCGACTTTTCCAAGTTTACCAACAACCCCAAGTCCAGACACAGTTGAAGGATAGTCCAGATCTCTACACCCAGCTCTTCTTTTATCACTCTTCGAAACAACCAATCGTCCAGATACATGTGCACAATCACACCTTGTTCTCTGAGAACCTTGGCCACCTCTTTCATCACCATAGTGAAGATGCGCGGGGCGATCACTAAACCAAACGGCATTGCTCTGTATTGGTATACAACTCCCTTCACACAAAACCTCAGAAACTTCCGGTAGTTCTGATGGATGGGAATATGGAAATATGCATCGGTGAGGTCGATTGAACAAGCCCACTGGTTTGGGAGAGTAGCTTGTTGAATCGACCTCGCCGACTCCATTCTGAATGTCTTGTTTATAATCATCATATTCAGAGCCTTCAGATCCAGAATAGGACGCCACTCTCCCGACTGCTTGGGGGTCAAAAAGATTATCGAATAAAACCCCGGAGAATTCACTTTCTGAACTACTTCTATAGCCTCTTTGTCTAAGAGATTCTGAATAACTTTGCCCATTTCCTTTGCCTTCTTCTGAGACAAGTTGTTCTGGGCTGTCCATGGTGTCCTTCTCAACGGAGGTCGAGTCTTGAAACTCCATTTTAGTCCCTCCTTCAAGATCTTGACTACCTTCCCGGAAACTCCCAGAGATTCCCAAACCTTCCAAAAATGCATCAGTCTGGCTCCTACTGACTCCTGCTCCGGTGGTGTTAGTAGAGGTGAGTGCTTGGGTGCAGTGAAAACGGTGCTGTCTTGTGAGTCAATTCTTTTCCTGTCGGTCGTTTCCTTTACCACGACCTCCTCTTCTATTACCAAATCCTCTGGTAACACCACGCACACCTCTTCCTCTGGCCTTTCCTCCCAGTTCCTTTCTAAAGGTTCCCGCACGAAAGGGCTGCCTGCCGCTAGTACTTCTTTCTTTCGGCTTTGAAGAAAAAGCTGCTCTATGATAGGGAACCCCTGACTTAGGAGGAACTACTGTCGCTGCTCTCCAAACTCTCCCAGACGCTTCTTTACTATCTCTTTGTAGGATCTTTCCCGCCTGACCATTAAAGAGCAAGGGACCTCCCACTGGTTGTAGCCTTAACAACTTCTTGGCTTTCTCTGAGATGACTTCCCCTTTTTTCTCAGTAGCCTCTTTCAGCACTGCTTCCCTATGCAAACTCACATACTGAACATTCTGCCATGCCATAGCCTTCACCAGATCTTGTATGCCTTTCGCCCTAGTAACATAATCCTGTTCTAGAGCCTGACCGTCCGGCAGAAGATGCTTGTATTTGTCCGGCAGTTGCTTCTCCAACTCCTTAAAACTTTGCATACAAGTAATCATCAAGTTTGCCGAAAAAATATCAACCGAATTAATGACACGTAGCATTAGTCCTAGATTCCTTTCCCAATCTTCTAACTTCTTCAAAGGTACCTTTACATCCCCTTTGACTCCTGGAAGCACTTCATCAACTTTGAAACCATAACCTGGTACTTTAGCATTGATCTTGTCCATATTGTACCACTTAGACTCCACTTGAACCTTCTTCTCCACTTTGTGGAAACCAACTATTGGTGGTTCTGTAGACTTCGGATCCCAAACCTGTCCACGTTTTAAACCACACATTTCTTCCCAGGACTTCTGCATTGCCCCAACCAACAGAGGACTTTCAGCAAAACACAGTTCTTTATCCTTCACACTAGTCTTTGGGTTAGATAAAGCGAGCTTGGTGGGAACCTTATTCTTCTGAACCTTTAACCCACAACCTGCCATAGCTAGTTCGGCTCTTTCTTTGAACGGTATAGTGGCTGCTTGTTTAGCAATCTCCTTCAGATGACCTTCCTTCACTTGTTGCCCTGAAGCTATCTTAGTTACTGCCTTCATCAACAAGTTAACTTTCTTCCTAGTCATACCATATTCAATCTCTTCTGAATCATCCTCAGAAGCCTTCCGAGGAGCTTCTGTCCAATCATCATACTCAGAATCTGACTGATACGTCGGATATCTAATCAGCTGTAAAGGACTATTCTCCTCATTCTCTTCAGACCAAACATCAGATCTCTCCTGTGATCTATTCGCTAGATGATATCTGTCAAAAGTTCTATCGGACTTGGTGACACTGTATCCTTCCTGAGATCTACCCTGTGATCTTTCCCGATCTCTACCATGGTCTCCAAACTGTGATCTACCCCTGGATCTGTCCTGATAACTGACATAGGATCTATCCCGGGATCTACCATGGTGTCTAACAGGGGACCTGTCCCTAGATCTATCCTGAACCCAACTAACGGATCTTTCCTGGGATCTATCACGAGATCTACTGCGAAAGCTGTCACGGGATCTATAGTGGGAAACCTCCGGAGATCTACCACTGGATCTACCCCTTCTATAGGACCTGCTTCTCTCCTGATTATAGCTGTTCCACCCAGGAGGCACCTCTGGTCCTTCATAACCGTAACTTAGGCCCTTACGGTATTCCCGTTCACTCATGATGGCCAAGATTTTCTACAATTATAGACTACATCAAAGGCTTTTCATACTCCAATCCAAGATTTATTGAATTTATTTAATTTATCTGAAAAAATTAAAATTCAATTTCTCACATTGAACACTCAAGCGGTCACCCATCCCAGTATTAACCGGGCTCAATGATGCTTAACCTCAGTGATCAAAAGAAATTTGGAACGCGCCCAACTTGTGGCTACAAGATCCTCATTTCTTTCAAATATTAAATATTTTACTTCTAACCATCCAAATTAACAAAATATTCAAAATGACAAGCATTCGAGTCATGTTTTGTTCATAATTCTTTTTAATTCTTTATCATAAAATTCCTCACTCATCGTTCTCGTATTTCTACTTCCGGTGAGCGTTTTTACGCAGAAAACAAAGAATTAACCTCCGAGAAAGTCTCGTACTATAATACTATATCGCTCGTCACCTTGTGAGCGATAATACATTAATCATAACAAATACGCAGTAAATTTCTTTCTTTTTCATCCCAAACCAGCCAAAATACCTGGCGGGATGTTCTCCGAAGCAATTTTAAGAATTTACAAACTAAAATCGTCAGAAATTTTGTTGTTCTCGTCCCGCGAGAGCCGGCTACGAGATTTCACCTCGAGCTGCTCCGTGAACGATAATACAACTACTTTACCTCAACGTATTTATTTTCTTTCTTTTTGTTATAAATACGAGCCAAATATTATGGCGGAATGCTCTATGACGTCTATAAAGCAGAAATAAAGGAGAATTTACCTTTACACGGACCAATTTGTCAACAAACCCAACAACTACGTCTTTCCGATTGATTGACAGTCACGTCTTGGTCGTAAGCTCTCTCCTTTCTTCACGTAAGCGTCTTTCTTCCTACTGCAAAGAAAAATAGCTTAATCTTCATAAATAACCAGCTTATTCTAGAAATATCTCGCATAAAAATCGCCAACCGTCCTGTTGGTTGGCGTCAAATTTTAAAAGTGGTTCTCAAGCGAGGTTGAGCGGGAAACTGGGCAGGCGATGGTGGCGCCGCCGTCGGTGGCAGGAGGGCGAGTCCAAAATGTTTATTTTTATTGACGTATATAGAACTAGCTATCGCATAGTCCTAATGTCCACCTGGGGTTGTATTCTCATTTTAATAGAAACTCAGGATTTATCTTATTCTCTCATAAAATATAAGAACTCATTTTATTTAAGGTATTTAGTTCCACAGTTTATTCAAGTTTGAATATTTTAACTCCTCTTTTTCTCACCTTCATATGACTTTCATGAAAATTAACATTAAATGATTCTCTTTTACAGCAAATTCTTTGTATGGGTATTATCAAAATCTAGATTTATATAACATACATATACAAAAAGCACTTCAACCTGATATGTTATCACCTGCCCACAATGTTATCATTCAATTCTCACTCACAATAGGAAACTAATTACATACTACATTTACACTTATGGAAACATAATGGTAATTCAAGTTGGAGTCAAATGTGTGAATACTGAAGTGCTATGGGTTACCATGTCAGTACTTGTGGTGGAAAAATAGGACCAAAAGTCATTTCATGACTGCATATAATTACATCCATGATAGGGTAGCTCCTACCACTGACAAATACATCAAGCCACTGACAAATACATCAAATAAGTCTTGTCAAAACATCATGTATCAGAAGAATGCAGCTTTAATCATGGTTTTCTCAAGTAAATGTTGTTCTTGATTAAGTTGAAAAAACCTACATTGGAATATATGTGATGGTGTTCAAATGATAAAAAGCGAACTATCCCAAGAACATCTGTTTGCATCACAAGATTGACACAATGCAAGACTAATGAGAAAAATGTATCAATTATAGAAATGAAGATAAATCAACAGCTGAGCTAAGTTATGGTAAAATACATTTATCTTATGTGGAATTTCAACTGGTATTAGCTTACATTCCCATCTCCATACCAATGTAATAATGACCAATATAATAAATCAAATATAGAAAATAAAATAGGCAAAAGGAGCTAATAGACACTGTTATTGATAATTTTGATTACTCAATAATTTCTTGTTAAAGACACCAAGCAGACCCATCAAAGCAATAAGGCTGCCATAGCAGGCCCATCAAAGCAATAAGGCTACCATAGTAGGCCCATCAAAGCAATAAGGCTACCATAGGAGGCCCATCAAAGCAATAAGGCTACCATAGCAGGCTCATCAAAGCAATAAGGCTACCATAGTAGGCCCATCAAAGCAATAAGGCTACCATAGCAGGCCCATCAAAGCAATAAGGCTACCATAGCAGGCCCATCAAAGTAATAAGGCTGCCATAGCAGGCCCATCAAAGCAATAAGGCTGCCATAGCAGGCCCATCAAAGCAATAAGGCTACCATAGCAGGCCCATCAAAGCAATAAGGCTAACATAGCAGGCCCATCAAAGCAATAAGGCTACCATAGTAGGCCCATCAAAGCAATAAGGCTACCATAGCAGGCCCATCAAAGCAATAAGGCTACCATAGCAGGCCCATCAAAGCAATAAGGCTGCCATAGCAGGCCCATCAAAGCAATAAGGCTGCCATAGCAGGCCCACCAAAGCAATAAGGCTACCATAGCAGGCCCATCAAAGCAATAAGGCTGCCATAGCAGGCCCATCAAAGCAATAAGGCTACCATAGCAGGCCCATCAAAGCAATAAGGCTACCATAGCAGGCCCATCAAAGCACATCAACCTACTTCCAAACTAGTTTCAGCCAGAAAATTGAAGAAGTCATAACATACAATTATACATACATACGGTAATAATTCTCAATAGAAAGTTGAATTGTCAGATGGTTGTCAACACCAGGATAAAAAACAATGATTTTTTTCTTGCGAGGCTGTTTTGACACTTCTCATACTCTGCATGTGGTGACTTTATACAAATATAATTTTTACTCCGCTTTGTGAAATTAACCTCATGATGGTAATGACAGCATTGTGTATTGTTCCAAGCATAAAATAATTATAGAACATGAGTGCAGTGGGATTGTGGTATTTACAATGCTCTCATTATGTACATATCCTATATCTACACATATTTCTTACCTATATTTACATTTTTACACAAAATACCATGCATTGTTGTGAATGAAATAAACACATCACTGAAAAATGATATCAACAAGACTCGTATATTGAACATTGCATCTAAATCTTATTATCACGTAATACTTTAATTAAAGCACCTTTTCCTAAACTGAGAGATGTATAAAACATTTGCTGGCATCACTTTTTGGATACAGCATATCTTTTTGTTGAGATCATCATTCACATGTGTAGTGGTATATATTTCTTATATCTGGTAAAATAGAAATCAAATGTGAATCGTGCTGTATTTCAAATACCCACTCAAAATCTAACCCTAATCTACAAAACATCATCTCGTAAATTATCATCTGACACAACCATCCATTCTCTCAAAACTAAACCCCAAACAAATCTGCTTGTATATATCTATACACACATTTTTATGTAATTTTAAAGTTTTCACTTCAATATAAAAAGTGGACCTAGCTAGAAGGCTAGTACTTTGTCGTATTATGAGTTTTTGCTTTCACTCTCTACAGGGAATCTGTGTTTTTAGAATAGTCAAACTTAAATTACAACAAATAATGCCAATATATGACAGATTAAGTTTCAGAATCCTTGCTAAACATTATATACTATTCTGGGAACAGGAATGATTTCATCTCATTTTGTACAAAGGATGTTATTAATCATCACAGTCGCAGGATAAAAATCCCCTCACTAATAGTATGACGAGGCCTTACAGGCTTAGCTTCAGTCACAATTACTGCAATCATTGGCAACACATAACACTTACACAATTATAATAATCTCTCTCAGAACACAACTTTTGTTTCTAACTTCTTCCCCTTTCAAGGATATGACCATGATATCATCCAGTTATGGAGACATCCTCTTGTCTCGGATTTCTCTATTATTAGACACACTTCCGTTATTCACAATGATTAAAGCAAGCATGGCAATGTGTGTCATTATGTTGAAGGGTAAAATAAATTTTCCTCTGCAAAAAAGGTATTGAGACTAAAACTATTATTATTTCCATTTTAAGTGCAGCATTTTTATTAACTGACTGGATAAAATAAAATTTCCTGCAGTAAATGCAATTTATGAATTATTTTAAAGCTTCATATTTTTTTGGTTCAAATGCTGATTGAAGGACATATTCCTGATGATAGGTAGTTCTGTATAAACAAACTCCTGTATAAAGGACTGTAGCAGACACAATAAACCAAGCATACAAACAGCGGTCAGTGCTATGACTGGTATGGTGATCTGTTGTATGGGGAGTAGTCGGTGCTATGACTGGTATGGTGATCTGTTGTAAGGGGAGCAGTCGGTGCTGTGACTGAAATGGTGATCTGTTGTATGGGGGGCAGTTGGTACTGTGACTGGTATGGTGATCTGTTGCAAGGGGAGCAGTCGGTGCTGTGACTGGTATGGTGATCTGTTGCAAGGGGAGCAGTTGGTGCTGTGACTGGTATGGTGATCTGTTGTAAGGGGAGCAGTCGGTGCTTTGACTGGTATGGTGATCTGTTTTAAGGGGAGCAGTTACTGCTATGACTGGTATATTGATCTGTTGTATGGGGAGCAGTTGGTGCTGTGACTGGTATGGTGATCTGTTGTAAGGGGAGCAGTCGGTGCTGTGACTGGTATGGTGATCTGTTGCAAGGGGAGCAGTTGGTGCTGTGACTGGTATGGTGATCTGTTGTAAGGGAAGCAGTCGGTGCTATGACTGGTATGGTGATCTGTTGTACTGGGAGCAGATACTGCTATGACTGGTATGGTGATCTGTTGTATGGGGAGCAGTCGGTGCTATGACTGGTATGGTGATCTGTTGTATGGGGAGCAGTCGGTGCTATGACTGGTATGGTGATCTGTTGTAAGGGGAGCAGTTACTGCTATGACTGGTATGGTGATCTGTTGTAAGGGGAGCAGTCGGTGCTATGACTGGTATGGTGATCTGTTGTATGGGGAGCAGTCGGTGCTATGACTGAAATGGTGATCTGTTGTAAGGGGAGCAGTTACTGCTATGACTGGTATGGTGATCTGTTGTAAGGGGAGCAGTTACTGCTATGACTGGTATGGTGATCTGTTGTACGGGGAGCAGTTACTGCTATGACTGGTATGGTGATCTGTTGTACGGGGAGCAGTTACTGCTATGACTGGTATGGTGATCTGTTGTAAGGGGAGCAGTTACTGCTATGACTGGTATGGTGATCTGTTGTAAGGGGAGCAGTTACTGCTATGACAGGTATGGTGATCTGTTGTACGGGGAGCAGTTACTGCTATGACTGGTATGGTGATCTGTTGTATGGGGGGCAGTTACTGCTATGACTGGTATGGTGATCTGTTGTACGGGGAGCAGTTACTGCTATGACGGGTATGGTGATCTGTTGTATGGGGAGCAGTCGGTGCTGTGACTGGTACGGTGATCTGTTGTATGGGGAGCAGTTACTGCTATGACTGGTATGGTGATCTGTTGTACGGGGAGCAGTTACTGCTATGACTGGTATGGTGATCTGTTGTATGGGGAGCAGTCGGTGCTGTGACTTGTATGGTGATCTGTTGTATGGGGAGCAGTCGGTGCTGTGACTGGTATGGTGATCTGTTGTACGGGGAGCAGTTACTGCTATGACTGGTATGGTGATCTGTTGTACGGGGAGCAGATATTGCTATGACTGGTATGGTGATCTGTTGTATGGGGAGCGGTTAGTGGGAGATCGTCGGTTGATCTGGCTGTCTGAGAGGTCATATCCTGAGGTCCACAAAGGCACTTTGCTGGGAGAACTTCCTGTGCTGTACGGCGAGTTCCATGGAGAGGGATGAAAACCTGAGTATAAATAAAATACATGCTTCCATTATTCCCATGCATTGTGTATATTGCATTATATGTTTAAAGAAGTGAATATATACAGTATATCTTTGGTATCGTTAAATATAAATACACAGTACATTATATTAAATATGAAACATCCTACATCCTGGTCCTAATTCAGGGGTAAAAATAGTTATATTTATGGTATTATCAATCATACATGTCATATTGCAAAGTGTGACCTGATATTATTGCTTTTTGGCTATCATCGTCTTATTAGTTTATATGTATAAGCGTATGTGCATACCTGGAGAGACCTGTGTTGGAGTCTGGTTCAGGAACACTCCAGCTTGCTGCGATGCTGCCTGATAGCGAGGCCCCAGTGTGGCATGATATGCTGTAAACCAAGAAAATTTCCAAATTGCAACTAGCAAATAATCTATTTTAAAAGAAAATTTAATATTTAATAATTGCAATAAAAAGCCAATCCTAAGCATCTCATATTATTATGATTAAACTGTGTCTGTTGGGGATTTGGTGGTGGTAGAGACTGACCTATGAATACAGCTGAGACCGTGATGAAGACACACAGCAGCATCCACATCCAGCTGTGATAGTTGTTAGCCACCACTGTCAGCAATGCTCCCCATCCAGCCTCGCGAGACACCTCCAGAGGAACTCCTGCACAAATACAGTCATACCAACATCTCACTTTGATTTGTTTTTACTAAAAACCTTTTCAGCACTGTTTTGGCTATATCGGGTCTGATAGACGCCTGTCACTGGTACTCAATGCCCTACTCTTTCTGAAGAATGACTGGGGATATGCAAACCAGCAACACTTCAATCCTCTGCTATTACTCTTAGCCTTTTTAATCAAAATCTGAAATTGTATGATAAAAATAATTTGCAGGCTGTAACTTACCTGCTTGATCCTGTTTTTGACCAATCAGCTTGATGCGTACTGGTATGGTTTGTGTTTGTCCGGTGGTGAAGCATTTTACCTCAATTTTGACCTGGAGGCGGTCGAGCTCCCACAAAGCCTGTCTGTCCTGTAGGCGGATTGGGAAGTGTACCACATGATCAGACTGTGTATCCTGCTCCGGGGTCAATACCTCCACCAGGGATGTGTCGCTCGATGATACCTGACATCACAACAACAACAATCACATACATTTATCCTTCCTTTTGTAAAATAAAACAACCACTTGCTTCATTATCTTTTTTTATCAAAAGACATTTAAGTGTATTATTAAGATTTGAAAATTGATTCCAGGACATGACTTTATAGTGATGGGTTGGGTGTGAGGTCAATATTCACCTTGAGGTCTTGTTTAACACGGTCCATGGTGGATACCCGGATGCTGGTCAGGGGAAGTAGGTTGCTGACCTGGATCTCTGAGGTATGGACATAGAATGCCGGCATGAAGGGAAAGCTGATGACAGGAGAGGAGACCTCGGGCTGATTCTCTCTCTCTGGAACCACTGCTCGCAGCTGGACATAGATGTCCAGTGTACTGATGAGCTGGGTGAGGTCCTGGATGCCTGCTTGGGTGATACGGCACTCATACTGACCTGTAAACCAAATATACACCGTCAGTACCAATCTGTCAATATCAACAAGGCGCTACCAACCTGCCACTACCAACCTGTCAATATCAACAAGGCGCTACCAACCTGCCACTACCAACCTGTCAATATCAACAAGGCGCTACCAACCTGCCACTACCAACCTGTCAATATCAACAAGGCGCTACCAACCCGCCACTACCAACCTGTCAATATCAACAAGGCGCTACCAACCCGCCACTACCAACCTGTCAATATCAACAAGGCACTACCAACCCGCCACTACCAACCTGTCATTATCAACAAGGCGCTACCAACCTGTCAATATCAACAAGGCGCTACCAACCTGCCACTACCAACCTGTCAATGCGCTACCAACCTGCCACTACCAACCTGTCAATATCAACAAGGCGCTACCAACCCGCCACTACCAACCTGTCAATATCAACAAGGCGCTACCAACCCGCCACTACCAACCTGTCAATATCAACAAGGTGCTACCAACCCGCCACTAACAACCTGCCATTATCAACAGGGCACTACCAACCTAGCGCCATCAACGCTGCGCTACCTACCTGGCACTATCAACCTGCCACTACCTACCTGGCCCTATCAACAGGTTAATAGCAACAACCAACACAGCCCAATCAACTTGGCTTTATGAGAGGCCTATCTAGGAATCGTAACATGTTATCGGGGAAAAAAAAGTACTCCATCTACAGATGTGTGCATGGTACTATGCATGTGACATACTGCATCCTGGATTGATACTTACCAAGAGTGGGGTCAAAGTGAGCAGCAACGTGCAGTAGGTCCTGGATACTGATGTCGGGGTGAGAGTTACTCATACTCAGCTCACACCTGAAGGGCATATAGGGTGGTGAGTATCCTTCTTCCTGCACAACCTTGCTACAGTTTGTCCCTGAAACATCATATTAAAACTGCTGAATGCAATAGGGTAGCAGACCTGTAAGTGATTCACTGACAACTATTATTTTACATTCATGTATAATAAGACTGTAACTGGATGATATTACTAACCCACAAGATTGTTGTATCTGGTGACGTGTCCGTCCTCAAGGACCACAGGGACGACACTGGCCTTGTTACGGGACGCCACATTGCTGAGGTGCTGAACATTCTCATTCCTCAGCTGCAGCTTGCTGACTCCAACCACAACCACCTGAATACAAACATTGCAACCACCTGAATACAAACATCACAACCACTTGAATATAAACATCACAACTGCCTGAATACAAACATCACACCACTTGAATATAAACATCACAACCAACTGAATACAAACATCACAACCACCTGAATATAAACATCATAACCTCCTGAATACATACATCACAACCACCTGATTTCAAACCTATGACCACTTAAATACAAACATCACAACCACTTGAATATAAACATCACAACCACTTGAATATAAACATCACAACTGCCTGAATACAAACATCACAACCACCTGAATACAAACATCACAACCTCCTGAATATAAACATCACACCACTTGAATACAAACATCACAACCTCCTGAATACAAACATCACAACCTCCTGAATACAAACATCACAACCACCTGAATACAAACATCACACCACTTGAATACAAACATCACAACCTCCTGAATACAAACATCACAACCTCCTGAATACAAACATCACAACCACCTGAATATAAACATCACACCACTTGAATACAAACATCACAACCTCCTGAATACAAACATCACAACCACCTGATTTCAAACATCACAACTGCCTGAATACAGCATACCACTTGAATATAAACATCACGACCACCTGATTTCAAACATCATGACCACCTGAATATAAACATCACGACCACCTGAACATGTAGCTTGCTTAATCCAACCACAACCCCCAAGATATGTTGTACAATTTGTCAAGATATACTGTGTTATTTGTTGTGTTTGTTTTTGACATACTAGGATCACACTATCCTATGGCCAATATCTGATATGGCAGAGTCATTCATACCATAATGACATCCATCAGACGTAAAATATCTTAATAAATATAAAAATAAAGCTGTAATCTTACTTCTGTGTATGTGGAAAGAGAGTCGCCCAGGTCATACTTGATGATAGAGGTGCCAATCTGAGCAGCCGTTCCAACACCGCTCTGGGAACGCATGGTCAAAACACCATTATTGCTTGCCCACTTTCCTGCATGACCTAAAACAAGCAACAAATTAAATTCTTTCTTATAAGGGCGGACTATGAAATTGAAAAGAATGGACATTATTACAACATGTAGATGTGGAAACATTCAAATAAATGCATTATTGCCGACTAAGGGTTAATGTCATTGTGGAGATGTTTAATACATGCAGATTGTAGCCATCCTGTGTGGGGCTGAGGCTTACCATTCTGTGAAACTACTGGGGTGGAGAAGCAGACAATGTCTCCCAGTGTGAGCTGTGCCTGGGCAGGCTGGATAGCGTATCCTGTGTTGATACTAATATAGTCTGCCATGCGCAGATTATGCTCATCCCAAACCTTCAAATACACAGAGAAACACTCATGTATCAGGCAGCACTTCAATTACCATTAAAACATCTTAATATTGGATTCTTTTCTATAGATTTATTGCCACATATTGGTGACTATTATAGAGAATGGGGGGTGGTATGTGGGATCGATTTACCTTGAGTACGGTTTGTCCTGGGTTGACCATCCTAGCGAGCAGAGTGCCATTCTCAGCTCCTGCAGACACATGCACTAGATCAAACCTGTTGGGACGATACTTGAGTATGGTATTGGTAGCAAAGAACTTGTCTCCAACATCATCATGGTAAGTGACTGTGAACTGCATTCTTGTTCCCACAGGAATCACACTCAGGCTATAGCCATTGGTATTGATTACAGTGTCAGCATTCAGCATCAGATATGACACTGGTTTTACCTGCAATATAGTCACATTTCTTTTCAACTCAATAAGGCACTTTTGATTTAAGTATCATAGGTGCAAGTTATCACTTATATTTGTATCCAATTTTTCTGGATATTCTATTACATAAATGCCTTAATTGGTGATCCAAATATGAGTGGATTTCAGAAAGAAATAAAGAGTGCTCACCCTGACGAGGATGACAACCGTTTGATTTACTCCAAAATCTTCACGAGCTGTGACCTTCAGTGTAGCTTGACCTGTTCTTGACCCAGATATAAGCTGACCAGCATCATTCACCATGACAACCAGGCCAGTGGAGGACTTTGGACCTTCTCCATCTATGACTATCTCATATGTCATCTTAGCTGTACCATCCCTAATAACATGATATACATAATTATGTCAACCTTTTTAATTTGGTAAATAACTTAAAACATGAAATATAAACAGTATGACATATCAAAATGCCCTTTACTGAAGAGCATATCATGTGACATATGATTAAAAAAATGTAAGAATTAGGATCCTTTAATTTTATCCAATCCCCTTCTGTAAGCTGGTTGTGGGTTACCATCTTGTCCCTTTAAAAACAACACAAAATGCACAGAAACTCTAAAATCCAACTATTAAAAATACAAGATGGTAATCCACAATTGCACTATTGAGAAAGTGATAACTACAATGAGATGAATAGTGAGTTTCTTACCTGTTGGTTCGGACCTGTGTTTCTGTATTGGGAGTCACCAGAATACTGTCTGAACATTTGTCTGGACTAGTTAACATCAACTCCTCAAACACCTACAATAATCATAAGTCTGTTTACTTTTAGAACCATGTCATTTTTTTGGGATAAAAATCAAATGGGCTGAACACAAATAAACATTTTTGACAGACCATGAACAAATCACTTTTACTTCAAAGCTCTGGCACAGGATTATCCCCATGTCCAACATCAAAGAATAATACAATCCTTTGGTACTAAAATATTAAAAACCTTTCCCACAGGCATCATAATTGTCCACCCAACACTGAAACCCCACAGGCACCATGATTGTCCACCTAAAACTGATACCCCACAGGCACCATGATTATACACCTACCATGGGCATTGTTATGATGATGCCATATAGGTGCAAGATATGAAAGTTTTGACGTAATTCTTTTTCAGAACTATTTTAAGTTATCAAAACCACAATTTAGAGCTACACATATCGCAAGTGAAATGTTTGTTTATTTATGCAAATTATGGGGATATAAATTTTATTTCTCTGCTCCAAGTTTTGACGATTTTATGACGAGATTTTCAAATTCATATCATACTTATGAAAATGATTAAAATTTCCGTTTTCCTCTCAGATTATCAGGAAATCATGTACTTTTTGTTATTTTTGTCTTTCCAGTTTATTTTTAAGTATTGGCGCATATATTGGCAGATTGGAAAAATATACCATGCTATTCAGTACAAAAAATACTATCAGAAAATCCAATTTATACTCCTGCCAATATGCGCTGACATAGATACTTTATCTTATGAAATGTTATGTCATCATTTAAAATCAACAAAAAATAACAATAAAACATAGGCATCAGAGATGCATCAACCCTCAGCCCTGGTAACTCATTGCACAACATTCGCTCCACACAATATTTGTGAACAAAACGTCACTGCACCAAGGCAAATTGATGCAGGGGTAAAACAACCCATAAAATCTACTTCCTTTGATAGCTTAGGTGTGTCAAGTATCATGAAACTGTCATCATTTACTCTAGAATTATTGATATGGGCCGGTGACCTTGAAAAGCAGGTTAAGGTCACCGTCCATCAAACTCATCTAGAGTCTTCCCAGATGCTTATGTGTGTCAATTTTCATGAAGCTGCCATCATTTGTTCTTGAGTTATCACGATGACAAGGATGATTTCACATAATTGTCCCTGTGACCTTGAAAAGTAGGTGAAGGTCATGTTCCATCAAGAGAAGTCTGAGGTCTTCACCAGATGCTTGTGTGTGTCAAATCTCATAAAGCTGCCATCATTCGTTCTTGAGTTATTGCGATTCTTGGGATTTCACATAATTGTCCCTGTGACCTTGAAAAATAGGTCAAGGTCGCCGTCCACCGAACTAGTCCGAGGTTTTCACCAGATGCATATGTGTGTCAAGTTTCATGAAGCTGCCATCATTTGTTCTTGAGTTATCGCGATGACAAGGATGTTCGCTACAGACATACATACATACATACCCACGCCAGGAGTACTGCAATACCCTCAGCCTGATTACATCAGGGGCTGAGGGTAAAAATGCAACAATAATTTTATAAATGCTAAATCATAAAAAATATTTTGTTTTAAAAGTTTTAAAAAAGTAATATGAATACTACCGCTCCCTTTATAAACATATATGAAAAAATAAAAGGATTGGAATATGTATTTTTCTTTTTTTCAGAACATTTATTATTGAAGCAATCATAACAGAAATCAACAGATTTAGTGAAGTAACTTTGAGTGGATGGTATTGGAATCCTCAAAAGAGAACCTATTCTGATTTTTTCTTTAAAAAAAAGACACAAAAAAAATTTACAAAACTTTCATAAAATATTAACCATTGTTCTGAAGTCTGCAACTATGATAGGATCAAAGGATTTTGAATCCATTGTGTAAAACAATGTTTTACCATGACGTCATAGTTCATATAACGGCCGTCATGCCTCCATACATAATTACTCCAAGCCCACAGGCTCCATGATTGTCCACCTAACACTGATGCCCCACAGGCACCATGATTGTAAACCCAACACTGATACCCCACAGGCACCATGATTGTAAACCCAACACTGATACCCCACAGGCATCAGGATTGCCCACCTAACACTGATATCCTTCAGGCACAATGATTGTAAACCCAACACTGATACCCCACAGGCACCATGATTGTAAACCTAAAACTGATAGCCCACAGGCACCATGATTGTCCACCTAAAACTGATACCCCACAGGCACAATGATTGTAAACCCAACACTGATACCCCACAGGCACCATGATTGTCCACCTAACACTGATACCCCACAGGCACCATGACTGTCCACCTAACACTGATACCCCACAGGCACCATGATTGTCCACCTAAAACTGATAGCCCACAGGCACCATGATTGTCCACCTAACACTGATACCCCATAGGCACCATGATTGTAAACTTAACACTGATACCCCACAGGCATCATGATTGTCCACCTAACACTGATACCCCATAGGCACCATGATTGTAAACTTAACACTGATACCCCACAGGCATCATGATTGTAAACCTAACACTGATACCCCACCGGCACCATGATTGTCCACCTAACACTGATACCCCACAGGCACCATGATTGTCCACCTAAAACTGATACCCCACAGGCACCATGATTGTAAACCCAACACTGATACCTCACAGGCACTATGATGTCCTGTTGCATTTGATTTTGTTCATATATTCTCTTGAACCCATGTTTATATTTGAAGGAATATTTCCCGAGGAAGGCTGCAGCTCTGACCTGTATTTGGACCTCATCGTGGAGCCTGGCATTGTCCTTGATCTGCATACGACTGTCAGGGTCTGGTGTGACTGTCAGACTAACAGTCACCTGACCTGCCCGCTTGGCTGCCAACTGCACAGCAAAATTACTCTCGTCTGGCATCTTAACTCCACTCTGAAAAAAACACTCATCAACATTATCATATTCCCAAATTGTTTCACTGCTCGAGCAGGCAATGCTGCCACCTGGTGTGTGAAAATCTGTCATGTATGAGAGAGCTTTTTGGACATGCAAGCTTTGCTAATAGCAGCAAAAATTATTGATTGACATGTCCAGGGATTGAGAAGGTACTATGCCATGCGCCAGTTACATTTAAATTAAATTTGTCCCATTACTTTACCCAATATGTAAGCTAATTGTCACATACAGCAAAGTGCCTAAAAGAATTGGTAAATCAACAAATTTTATCTGAAATCTCTGTCTGATTGATCTTCAAACATCATGTGGGCACCATATAGGTTTGAAAGGTATGGTGACAGCATTGACATTGACCACCAGATATCACTGTACACTGCCCACCAGATGTCACATTGTTTCAATTTAAGTTGATCACCCTGAGGACAGCCATGCCCCCTAGTGACAACATTTTTCATGCTAAAAGGGAGGAAAAAACCCCCCCAAGAAACAATATAACTCACAAATGATATGTACTTATCCAGAAGAAATCATGGGTCAAACAATACCAAAAGAGCATAAAAATATCCGGTAGTGTCCTACTGTGGGATAAATTGTCTCATTACTTATTGACACAATGGGGACATTGTCTTGTGTTCCAAATTTTCCTTACCAATCACTGTATGTCATTTAATTTCAATCAGTTTATTGTGCACAAAAAAGTCTTTCTATTATTTTCAAGATTCCCAAACTAATTTTTTTTCTGTGTACATTTTATTGCCATAGTTTTAATGTATTCCCTTCACATTGTACAGAATGGTAGTCATAAAATCTGCTTTCATGTCCACAAATCTATCCCAACATGCATCGAACACGACACAAGAGACATAAATTCAATAGATTAACTCAAGACACAGACCTTATAGTATATGGATCTTAGGTCGGCAGTTTGTTTGCTGTTGACTTTCCAGTGGAAGGTAAGAGGAGGCAGGGCACTACCAAATGTGAATGGCGTCTCATGCTCATTCAGTCCGACTGCATACAACGGCATCTGCAATTCATAAAAAAATGATTAGTTTTTTGCCACAACTTTAAAAAATATATGATGTCTATAAAATTTGGAAGGCAAATTATCCTTGCTGTATATAACAGGATCATGTTACCTGAGTGCCTGTCTGGAGTCGCTTGAGAGGAGCAAATATCCGCACGCCCTCCAGCTCCACAACATGCACTGTCACCTGGTCCTGCAAATAAATGACATCAACATTATTAATAAACTAAAAACATATGCAGTTTGAAGCATAGGCCAGTGACCTTAGAGCTGTGCTCAAACATTGCTTTGTAATGTTTGTGACCATTTTCTATAAATTGCTTAAAAAATGACCATTTAAATCCTTTCCCAGAACATACTTGGGCAGAGGACTATTCTAACCAATTAAAATGCATGTTCCATATTGAATATGGCAAAAACTTGTTATCTTGATTCTCATTGGCTAATATGTGTAATTCTATTCAAAATGGCAGCCTCCTTGATACTCAGTGATAGCTATTAGATTTTTGAAAAAAAAAAAAAAAATCATAATAAAATGGGAAAAAAAAACATGACGGACATAATGACATAGCAAGAATCTCTGCTTTCAAAATGACAGAGAGAAGATATTTTGCATCCACTAATCTCCACATCAGTCATTGTCTCTCATTTTCTCAATCATAACAGATAATAAGTAATTCCAGGAATTTTCCATATCCTGTAGAGAACCAAGTAAAGGTATATTCCTAAATCCATACAAATTAGATTACAACTATTGGAGAATGTCCTGACCTGGGAGTATACAATCTTCCTGCCAGCTTCTCCCTCGTACCCCACTGCTCTGCCGGTCACTGTTGTCTTGCCCACCTCAAGGGCATCAATGAGACCAGAGTTGGAGATCTTAGCAATGTCACCGTCCTCAATGGTGAACTCAATATCCGACTCTGGCTGGGGCCCTCCATGTGCCGTTACCTGCAGCATATTGCATTAATATCTTATAGTGACATACAACATTCAACAAAATAGGATTACAAGATCACTAACTTTTATTAGTCAAAATCAATCTTTACACCCCACTTTTCCCTCATTTGCAATTTGTACTGAACAAGCAAATTTAAATATATTTATTAATATCTTAAGTTCAATGATTTTTGAGAAATTACAACAATAATTTCAAATTCATGGTGCAAGACTAGTGTGTGTGGTACTTACCTGGAAGAGGGCCCCAATGATAACAGTTATATTCCTGGGATCCAGTCTGAGGGGAGGGAATACCTGCAACACCAAATAGCATTATATAACCCACCCGATATGATGCCACAACAGGGAATACCTGCAATACCAAATAGCATTATATAACCCACACAATATACTACCACAAACAGGGAATACCTGCAACACCAAATAGCATTATATAACCCACACAATATACTACCACAAACAGGGAATACCTGCAACACCAAATAGCATTATATAACCCACCCGATATGATGCCACAACAGGGAATACTTGCAATACCAAATAGCATTATATAACCCACACAATATACTACCACAAACAGGGAATACCTGCAACAGCAAATAGCATTATATAACCCACACGATATACTGCCACAAACAGGGAATACCTGCAACAGCAAATAGCATTATATAACCCACAAGATATACTGCCACAAACAGGGAATACCTGCAACAGCAAATAGCATTACATAACCACCCAGGTATAACCCACACAAAATTCTGCCACAAACAACACTCAAGGACAACAAAACATACATTGCTAGTTAGGTAGATTCTAAATATTCAAATATCATTCTGCAGTAAAGCAACACAAAGTATAGGTTTTACCTGTATTTCTCTGGGCCTGCTGCTAACAAGCTGTGCTGATGGAGGCCTGGCTGTAAAGTGTAGGTTTGTCCTGCCCAGTGATGCACCATACACAATGTACTGAGCAACGTAGGGATCATCACTTTTATCCGGGTCCTCCCTGTAATACAATATCCAATCACTAACTCTGTTTACATTTTACTTCTGATCACAAAAAAAATTACAAAAATAAGATCAGGTGGCAGTGTCAGCATCAAGAGATAGGATTTCAATGAAGAAAGGCCAGCAGATGTGCATATATATATATACACACATGTATACTGAAGATATACTGAAGATTTTTTTCTTTTTCAAATTGAAATCTCTGTAATTTGTGAAAAACTGTGAAAATCTATCAAATTGTCTTTTTTGGCTGTCTGACAGATGTACATAAACTAACAGCTTCACGAGGTACCCTGGCAGAGATATTAAGGTCAAATTACTTCCTGTATTACAAACATTATAGTATTCAATCTGATTCATGCAGCTTGGATATTGTGGTGTCAGGTTACCTGAAATCATGACCAGCACAACAAGGCACTACCTGACTGGTGCAGGTGCTGCCATCTGTGTATAGACCAAATAACTTCTCTGTTGGTCAAAAGCATCAATAACCAAAATTGCTATTTACCTGAAATCAATATTTTAATTTCAAATTCTGAAATTAAATTTGGACTATTTGATATAATGATTAGTGATGAATACAAATATTTTGTTTATTGATGTAATTCAGTCTTGTGTATCAATCAAGATGTGCTCAACAGGGATAGGGGAATACACAGGCATTCACAATGATTGTTTGTTTCCTCAACTTAAAATTTGTAACAAATTGTTTTGCCTTTTTCACTCTCAGACTGCAAGGCGCACACTGTTATTCAGATATTATATGCATATATTTGACTCTTAAATGTCTTTCGAAATATGGTTCACAATTGGATATAATGTGATCATTTTGAAGGGGAGTATATCAATGGCTTTTTTATAGTCTTTTGCCCTTATGAGGGCCACAGTTTGTATAAAGTTTTGTCAAATCTTAAGATGCTTCTGTCCACTGGTAACTCTATTAAAGTCATTGATCGTGAAGATGCCATCTTATGTTTGACACTACACATTGTTTTGATAATCATGTATATTGTAGTTGTGATCTAATCTCACAAATGCAAGCCATACAACCACTGTGTGGGCATTCCAAGATAAAGTGCCGAAGGAAAATATAGGATGACTTTCCCTTTAACCATGAAAACATTTATTTGACTACTAAGCACAGCACCAGTATTGGTAATACCATAGTTTTTGTGACAACTATTGCATCTCCAACCTCCAGGGGGTAGCACTGTAGATGCATTACTTCCCACTAGTTGACCCCAGGGCATGTGCTAAAGGTCTCTTTCTATATGTGTACAAAGTTACATTTTCCCCCATTCCTGAGTTGTTGGTCAATTTTCTCCAGTGATGGCTTTGTAAGGACATCAAAATATTTTCTGGATGATTACAAATGAAAACATACTTAGAAGAGTTGTGTGCTTTAGGTGATTTTTGATAACCTCCTGACCATTATTTCACTTTTAATGTTATATTTCATTTTTCGTACGTTTCTTGCCATTTGCTACCATAGATTCTTGCAATAGTCATGAAAGTATAATAACACTCATTTAAGCCTAAGAAGTTAACTAACTTAATCTGATATATTTTTTAAAACTATCTTGAGACAAATTATTATAGACATTTTTTTTCTTTTTTATATATGTATACATCCCTTTAAAAGTTAAAAATGTACAAAGATTCCATACCTTAGTGTGATAAAGTCTGAACCAGTCTGAGGTTTGAGGCCCATTAAGGGGAAGTAAGAGGCCAACAAGGGTTTGCCATTCTTATCCAGCACCCGAACCCGAGCCTTTATTTCCTTGTGTAATTCAACTTTATCCACCACTTGTAGATCAATGGCATTAACTCCAGAGATGTGAACCTGACTCTGAGCTGGACTCACAGACTCCACGCATAAATCATAAGCCGTGATCACAATGGCTCCATCATGCACAGGTGTCACCTGGTGAGAGAATTTCATATCATTACTACAGTGCACCAAGAGTTTCAAGAAATATACACTTGAATCTTAAAAAGAACACAACATATGTGAAAGTAATTGGACTACTGACCTCAATGCCTCTGGTCTTGGCATCATATGCTATCCTTGCAATGTTGCCATGGTTGTGGTCAATGTGAAAATATCCAGATCCTCCACTCACAGTCAGGATTGCCTGCAAGTAACCATAATGGGGATGCATATAACCACAAATGTGCCATTCCTATATTTACCTTATCATTACATTTTATAAGAAGCTCTTAAAATGACCTAAGTTGGAAAAGGGTATTCACCTTGTTTGAAGGGTGATTAAAGATGGAGATAAATTCTGGTGTGATCTTAGCATCCTCTATAGCCATCAAGTCCAGAGTGGCTGTGATTGGTGGGTCAATTTGCTCCTCAAACACGATGCTATGTTGCTGGAGGTAGTGTCGCTTATATTCCTTAATGGAAGCAGTCACGCTCAGAGTTCCTAGCTTGTTCTTCATTTCCAAAAGTTGGTAATCTACATAATAAAGACACAGGAAATAAAAAAAATCAATAATGAAAAAGAACTTAATGTCTTCTTTTGTTTGATAATATTTTGCACCGATTTTTTGCTTATGCATAGTGTGTAATAAAGGATGATTAAATTTAAGGTTAATTTTTGATAATATTTTACCCCAATAACTTGCACAGAATTGTATAGGAGTGTAATAAAAGAAATTTTAAGAAATATTCCAAGATTAAGTTTTAATAATAGATATTAATGCTATATTGGGCCACACAATATTTTGCTTTTGCCCATATGAGTTTGCCATCCTGACTGTTAGTAATGACTCACTGTGCAGGTAACTCCGGCCATACTTTACTGTGGTGTCTAACACAGACTGCATCTCTCCACTGTTCCCAAAGCTGGCAAGGGATTGGTCTGATATGTGCCAGTCAAACAGCAGAGAGGAGAAATTATCAAACCTGCGTCCGTTACTGTCCGTCACAGTCACCAAGATATCCAGACTCTGATAGTTAGGCACCGGCATCTGAAAATACCATCAACTCTTCTGTAGTAAACCACATTATTTACTCTAATTTTATTCTGTTCTGTTATTTTTAAATAGTTTGTGTGAATGATGGCAGAAATATCTTACTGAGTCTGGGGAGTCTGCTGATATAGGGCAAGGTGGAAGCTGGGCTGGATGACGAACCAGCGGACTGAGATGTAAACCAACCGGCCTTGCACATGCTAACCTGAAACATAAAAATGTTAGCAAAAGATGACACATATGAATGAACAGATGATTCCTTATTTTATGACTGAATATCTATGAATAAAAAATGAAATTACTACACACAGAGACAATCTTAAACTTTCACCCACATTTTCTGGGTCCCTTATATCAAAATATGTCTTTAGCTATACAGTCATATCTTTATAGATACTAGGCTAGTGGTCACTGACCTCACTGAGCTGGTTGCTTGGGCAGGAAATTTGTTCTTGGATGTAGGACCATTGCCAACGGTGACACTAAGATCTTGCTCTCCTAGATCCCGGCAAACCACTCGGAACATGTGGAGTGTCTCTGAAAGCATATCCCACTTTATAGCAATATTCTACAAACTATAATTTTCCATAAAACTTTGTCACAATTAATACAATGTTAATTTTACAGTTACTTACTCTGTGTTCCAAATCCATTAAGATGAGTCATTTTTACAACATCTTCTCGTTCAGCCAAGGCTAAAATATAGAAAAGAAAGAAAAAATCATCAAATTTGCAGTTAAAATGCTTAAAGGTCTAGTCATGCACTTCAACTCATTGCAGTCTAAACATGTCTGCCAACCAAGTATAAATGTTTAAGTACCCACCATTTTGGTAGTACCGTGTTTTATCTACTACCCACGGCTGTGGTCCACCTTCAAATATTACATCCTTAGACGCACCAACTGAGATTACAGCTACATCTTCTGGGTCCAAAGGCTGCAAAAATAACCAAATATTTATACAGATATAGTCATTTTTACAAGATATATATCTAGATATAGATATATATCTATATATATCTAGATATAGATATATATCTAGATATAGATATATATCTATATATATATATATATATATATATAATATATATATATATATATATATAAATATATATATATATATATATGGCCTGTTGCAGCAAAAAGCGCAATTTTGCTGAAAACACCTGTAATGGTGGCTTTTCATATTAAAAAATGGCTTGTTTTAAGTAAATTATAGTTCAAATTGTTAGGTTTTTGTCTGATCTAACTGAAAAATAGCTTTTTAAAGTGAGGAAAAATATCGAAAATTGAGAAAATGGCACATATATGGTCAAAAAAGGGGTCAAAAAGGGCGTAATGGTGTTAGCATCACAAAAATGCACTTTTTTCAAAGCTGTACATTTCTTTTTTCTGATGGAGCTTTGTCTTTTACTTTGATAAAACTTTATGCATAATTTTATTTTGTTTCTAAAACTGTTTTCAGATTTTGGCTATCTTTTCTAGTAATTTTTTACCACATTTAAAAAAAAAAATTGACCTCTGTAATGATTTTTAGGTTTTTTAGTGGGAATATGTTATCAGGAGTGTTAAATAAGTTTAAATATGACCTGTAATCATTATTTTTGGTTTTAATATTCTGTAAGGGAGTTATTAACAAGAAAATGTCAACAATTTAAGTGCCAGAAGTGGAATATCTTTCTGTCAACAAAAAAATGTATCCAAAGTTGCATGGTCGTAATGTCCGTCCCTTTTAGACATAGCCCACCATATCCAGAATTTAAGCATGCAGATATTTTTCTCACTATGCATATATACCATGGTGCCATATGACTTAATTAAAACTATAGTTGTTTAGATATATCCAGAATTAAATTCAGCCAGTAGTGATATATAGTGCCCGTAATGTCCGTCCCCATGTAATGTCCGTCCCCCCCTGGAAGCCTTTTTAGTACTCTCTCTTGTAACATTAAATTCTCTTGTAAATGGCACAGGCAGACCTATATTCAATGGTAGCATAGTTTAAGATGTTATTTGATAAAAAATGTCCTCTTGTATTGTCATTTTCATACAGATCATGGTTATGTACTGCAATTTTACTAAAATAACACCCAAAATAGGGAAAAATTTGCTTTTGTGACCACAAAAGATTCATATACAGAAAGTAATGCTGTTTTTTTAGTAGCCTATGGAAGTAACTTCACTCTAGGAAAGAAATTTTTATATTAGATTGGGAAGATTAGAAAACTAAGTACTGCCAAAAACAGCTTTTAAGGGGGGACGGACATTACATATTATGCCCATTTCACATTATGAGACACTATGCTCATAGATGGCTCTATATAATGCTATATTGGTGTTATAATACTTAAAACATATATTAGCAAGCACAAGAACTAATATTCATTCAAATAATTATCAGTTTGACCAAAACCAATAATAGAAATCTTTATTTTTTGATGAATTATATATAGAAAAGCCGTTTGATAAAAATGAAAATGTCTTCACTTCCATCTTAATTCATTTTACTTTTGGAAAGTTTCATACTTCACACAATTTAAGTAGAATAATGATATTGATAGAAAATAATTTACACAGTTAATATATTAATAATGGGGACGGACATTACATAATATACACATTTCAAAAGATTCAGTCAAGTATGGAATGCCTGCCTTAGCCAGGCAGCTGTAACAACAGTCACCCTGCCCAAGACAGGACTGAGGAGGGAAGCCACCCCTTAGTCAAGCATCTATGACAACAGTCACCCTGCCCAAGACAGGACTGAGGAGGGAAGCCACCCCTTAGTCAAGCATCTATGACAACAGTCAAACTGCCCAAGACAGGACTGAGGAGGGAAGCCACCCCTTAGTCAAGCATCTATGACAACAGTCACCCTGCCCAAGACAGGACTGAGGAGGGAAGCCACCCCTTAGTCAAGCATCTATGACAACAGTCAAACTGCCCAAGACAGGACTGAGGAGGGAAGCCACCCCTTAGTCAAGCATCTATGACAACAGTCACCCTGCCCAAGATAGGAAGCCACCCCTTAGTTAGAGAGCTATGACAACAATTACCCTGCCCAAGACAGGACTGAGGAGGGAAGCCACCCCTTAGTCAAGCATCTATGACAACAGTCACCCTGCCTATGGCAGGATTTGGTAGGGAAGTGAGAAGATGTCACTTTTTGTACAAACATGTCACATTATCGGGTATAAAATGGGCTGGAAAGAAAATCCAACAGCATTACCCTACAATGGAGCGATCGATGACCAAAGCAGCTATCAAAAAGAGAAATCAGAGAGACAAGATAAAGTCAAATTCTAAGTTGTATGCAAAGTCAAAAAAGAAGGATGCAGAGCGCAAAAAGCTTGCAAGGCAGAAATGGGCGGAGAAATTCCAGTCCCATCCAAGGCTCACAAAAGAGACAGTTGAGCTTGAAAAGCAGTTGAACAAGGAACGTGTCCGTCGTCACCGGGCAAAGAAGAGAGAACAGACTCCCAGTTCGCAGTCAACCCGGTGGCAGCATGAAGGGCGCAGACAGCGGCACAAAGAAAGGACTATTGAAAAACAAAGAGCAAGTACTGCTAAGGATAGGCAGCGCTTGCAAAACAGTGTCAGAGTTCAGAGATATCGTTTACGGATTAGGTTACATACTCCTAACAGACCTGAGACAGAGGATACTGTCCCAGACACCGGAACTGGATACAAACATGCCAGCAGTGAATCACGAGCATTTCGCAAAATGGCTGCCCACTTACCAGGCACACCAGCCAAAAATGTGAAACTGGTGGAGAAGCTGGTAGAGACCTCCTCACCAAGGACTCAGGGTGTATTTGGATCTAGTGATGTTCTGAGAGGAGTAACATCTCGCAAAAAGCTGAACATGGAAACATTGGACTGCCAATTCACAGGTTAAACTAGGAGCCTATGTGGCGATACCTGTGGACATGGCAAAAGGCCGACAGTTTTTGTATGTGGCAGCTGTTCAATCCCTCACAAAGACACATGCAACAGTGAGGTTCTTGAGAAATGTCACAAAAACTGGAATGTACAAAGAAGCTGACACGGATGATACTAGTAAAGAGGAACTGAAACGGATTCTATTTGTGTGCCCAGAGCCTCAGTTGTCGCAGACAGGAAGTAGACTCAGGTTCTTCTTTGAGTTTAATGAGGAACAGAAAGACACTATGAAGAACTATAGTCTGGGGTAATGAACCAAACTACAATCATTATAATGGTCAGAGACAATCCATGAGAGACACTTAGAAGTGGGGTGGTATATCTCACTTGATAAGACAAAAATAAGTAACATGTGAAATGTAATGTCCGTCCCCAAGTAATATCATGACTAAGGTAGATGTAATGTATATATGATCATGCAAAGATTATTTGTATTTGAGTATGAATTGTGTACTGTCTTAGATTGAGTATCTTGAATAATAATGAATCAATGGTATCATATATTTTATAAAATTGTTGACATGATCTTTTAGTCTTTATGTTGTACTCATGTGCCTGGTGATGGTTAATCAAGTTTTTCAAACATTAAGCAAATGTGATTTGTTATGATATATTTAACTAAGAAATGGTCAAATTACTTGATGAGAGTTATTAATCTAAGGGAAATAAAAGGTTTTTATCAATTAAAAAATTATGACAATTTTGTAATGTCCGTCCCCACTCAAAGCATGTATTATGACTGGTTATCAGTAAGATGAATGAAGAGCAATGTCATTGCAAGTTGTGTTAATCATCAAGTAATGTCTGCAGCTATGATATAACATAGTTTTACAGAGAATATGTCCAAATTACATGAGTAATGGAATTTCAAGCAGAATAATTCGTTAAAATCTATGAAAATAGCTCAATTATTGGTAAAAAAATGTAAAAAATTTATTAGGAGTAAGTGTATTTTTGTTGATTTTATCATCTATGCCCTACTCACATTGAAAAAAAAGTCAAGTGGTACTGTTTTAATGTTACTGGAATTGGTACTGGCATTAGAGCATCTTGTAATGTCCGTCCCCAATTTTCTCAACCTTGGATCACGGTATTGAAAATTGTGGAAACAATTATTAGTAAACTGTCTCCTAGATACTTTTTTCATAAAATAGACATATTTAGGTAAATAAATTGATAGGTTTTGAAGGAAAAAGACCAAATTTATTTTTTGACCCCCATGCTAACTAGAATTGCGCTTTTTGCTGCAACAGGCCATATATATATATATATATATATATATATATATATATATATATATATATATATATATATATATATATATATATATATATATATATATATATATATATATATATATATATATATATATATATATATATATATATATATATATATATATAGTGTTCGCCAAAACTTTTTGACCCACATCAGACAATATGTCTGATGTTCAGCCAGCCAACATCAGACATTTGTCTTCAACATCAGACATTTCAACGCATACTTTTTCTTTTTAATTTCGCGGCTTTTTCGCGCTTGTGACAGATAATAATAATAATAATAATTATAATAATAATGATTTGTATAACGCTATATCAGACTAGGTCTGCTCATGGCGTGATATTCAGCTTATAAAACCTACATACCAACCTACATACCTACATATCTACCTACATACCAACCTATATATCTACCTACATACCAACCTATATATCTACCTACATACTAAACTACATACATACCTACATACTAAACTACATACATACCTACCTACATATCTACCTACATACTAAACTACATATCTACCTAAATACCTACATACATACCTACATATATATTTCTGATCATTTCTCAATCGAAAATTAATCAAATATTCATTTAAAAAAAGCTAAGAATACCCAAAGTTGTAAAATTGTTGTCTGCTCTTCTCAGGCTTTTTGACTGGTACGTGACGTTTTTTAATATGAATTTGAACTAGAAATAATGATAGGGGACCAGATTACGAACCACATTTGATTTATGTGTAAAGTCGTGCACGTTTTTTTAATTGTTAAATAAATACGAATCCCGAAAACGTGCTCGACTTTTGAACAGGAGTGAACGCGGCGGAAATAATCTGGCGGGGACAAACGTTATGACCCGGATATAGCTCAAACTTTACAAAATGGCGGCAACCGAAAATCTCCGAAAAACGATATATATATATATATATATATATATATATATATATATATTTAATGGTATCTGATCTCATCAATCCCCACGTTTGCTCTGCATCCACGTGCTATACTCCAGGTGGTAACTTTTTTTATATATATTGTGTGTATATATATATATATATATATTGTGTGTATATATATATATATATATATATATATATATATATATATATATATATATATATATATATATATATATATATATATATATATATATATATATATATATATATATATACACACAATATATATATATACACACACACAATTATAATAAGGCTATACATACTTGTAGGGGTTTGTATGCAGCAATTGTAATGGTGGCAGAGAGTCGGATTTTCTCATGTTCATAGAGGACTGTAAGGTCGGTGTGGCCCAACCTTTGTGCCATAACTTTGATCAAAGTGCAACTACCATCCTCCAAGGGTAATACCTCTGAAAATCATAATAATAACTCATGTCATAAGGAAAATGAAGCAATTTATCTAATTCTTGTCATCAGCAGCATGTAATAGCCCAACTATTTCCTATTTCAATTGTTCCCAAGTTCTCAGTAAAGTTTATTAATCTAACAATCAAGTTGTAATTAATTCCAATAAAACTGAAGTGTTGCTATGTTTCAATTCTTCTCTGTGCTTGAGAGGACATATTAGTTTGGGTTGGAGAGATGAGTTTTAAAGATAGGCATTTTACCTTGCACATGTTGGAACACAGAATGGTCAGAGAAGCGAATGGTAAATGGTAGTTGTCTGCAGTCGGCAAACATGTGGCGCCCTCTTTCTTCTGGCAGATGTGCAAACACAGCCAATGGAAGCTCTAAGTAAGTTCCTATCTCTGCCTCAACCCGCGAGGGAACAAAGTGCATCTCAGAAGGTGGCAGCACATATGTCTGAAAACATGTTATTCTGGTGAAAAAGTCTAATTATCATAGTAATCATATAAATTTCCAGCATGAATTAAGCTTTAGTTTGGTTTTATTGGGAGTTTTGGTGATGCATGTGATACCTTCATATTGCCAGTGTGTGCATTATTCCTGACATCAGCAGCAGTGACAGTGGTTACTCCCACGGCAGAGGTTGTCATTCTTCCTCTCACATTCACTGCCGCTACACTTGTCTCTGAAGAACTCCATGTGTAGTTACCACTCCCCCCTCGAGCCTGGAAACAAAGTGCATGATGAGAACATCAATAGGAAGGCCATTAAATAGTTAAGCTTAGAGTATAATTACTGAACACTATTTACTGTCTATACATGACTTGTTTAAAGTTTCAACTTATTGATGAATGAAGTACCATTTATTTAAAAAAATAATATAATAACCTGCAATTGGTAGTTGTAGGTTGCTCTGTATACTGGGTCCCATGGGAAAATCAGTATAGGTGGCACCACGTGTATGGGATCATATATCTCCACATCCTGTGTGCTTCGTACCACTGGGCTCAGTGCTATCTCTTCACCACTCTGCCATCAGAATAAAAGTAGGAAGACAACTGGAATTAGCAACTTTAATGAACAAATTGAGTTATAAAATATATAACTGACTCTCCTGTCTCAAGAAACATTATTGATATTAATAGAATAACAGATTTTAATTGATTGCATAAATATAATCTTTCAAATGTCAAGCTGCAAAGTATTTTTTATTGTCTCCAGAAACAGATTTTAAAAATCAAATACAGGATATCTAATAGTTGGGCCAAATAAATATAATCAATGAGTTATGTGAGCAATTAGTGTCTATATGGTGGGAAGTTACACTTGTGGATATCTCATAGCACCATAATAATTAATTCTTCATTCTTTTCTGCAACCAAATCCCTTCATGTGAGCAATTCTAGTTGACTTACGGGTAGCAGCACAGCTTTGAGCTGGCCCTCCAGCAAAGTGGTGCCACGTTTCAGTGTTCTCACATAGTGGTGGGTTCCATTTATGGTGGATGTGTACACTTTAAAGTAATCTTCTGGGAAGTCAGCTATTACTCTCACATTCTAAAAGACATATTACATCAACGTCAAACAAAAACATAGGCATCAGGTAAAATAAAGGTTTGAGAAACCTACACGTAAAATATATGCTATATTGTAATTAGAAAAGTCCTTTTTTTACTTTGGCTCACCTCAGAGGGATATATTTTGTGGCTGTCTTTGTCATAAATTTCGATGAGGATCTCATAATCTCTTTTTGTCTCCAGAACCCATTTGCGGCCTGGTAGAACAACAAAGCCAAGGTATCCTGGCGTAACCACATATATACCAGCAGTGGGCTGGCGGAATGCCTCCTTTACCTTGATATCTTAACAATTGGGTCAAGGTCAAACAATATCATCAAAATGAGTCAATCACACTGCTCATTTCTTTATAATTAAGGTCTATAATCCACAATCAGTTTGAAGCATCGGGAGAGAACTTCGTGTGGTCTCGTATATTTACGTAACTGCCTTCGGCTCTGCATGCTCTGGGGGATTCCAGAATGAGAGTGAGGCTATGACGTCAGTGGGGGGTATTTCTCATACTCACACATGGTGTCCAGCTGCAATAACTGAGTCGAACCCGTTTTAACGGTAGTTAAAACGGGTTCAATTTAAATAATAAAAGTTTAAGACTAGCTGGTTAAGTTTACTTTTTCTGTGCTAAATTAACAAATAACATGACTTTGAACACATTTAAGCCAAAAAAACATAAGTCTGTCCCAGTGTTTCATTGTGGATTATAGACCTTAAATCATCATACATGTTTTCTTAAGTCTAAAATGGTATATTTCTGTTCAGTTAAACTTTCCCCCTCACTGAGTAACTTTCTCACTTGCTATGTTTTGCAACATCAGAATAATTATTGTAGCATTAATATTGGTAATTTGTTATCTAATAAAGTGAATGAACAAACGAACGAATGTATCAATCAAGGTTAACATTTTCCTATCCCTAAATTTAATAATCAAGTTTAACCTTTACCCATCCAAAATATAAAAATCAATGTCAACATTTTCCCATCCAAATTATCATAATCAAGTTTAACCTTTACCCATCCAAAATATAAAAATCAAGGTCAAAATTTACTCACTCAAAATGTAAAAATCAAGTTTAACATTTACCCATCCAAAATGTAACACTCAAGGTTAACATTAACCAGCTAAAATCACATACATAATTGATACAGAAAGGATACTTCTGTCCTTGAGAACTAGTTCTGTATAACCGATTTCCTTGGCAGTGACAGTGGAGTTAGCTCTCTCCAGGTCGCAGATGTTTCCGTCCTTGATATCCAGGTAATATTGCTGTGAGGGCATTGGAATCTCTGTAAACATCACCATCATAATTATAATCAGATTCATGATTCACTCTCTATTCAGAATGTGTTAGTCTATATATTTTTATTAAGATTAAGAAATTTTCACGCCAATATAAGTTTAAAATTTTGCCTTGGGTTTTGCCCTGTTTGAAGAGTTCAACTTTGTAGTGGACTTGACAATGTCTCAAAACATATACCAGTGGTGGGTTGAGAATGATGTTAGCTATCACAATTAGTCGCACAATTGTCTCATTAACACCCTGTAAAAATCAGACAGTAAAACAAGGTACATCAATAATCCTGAAGCAACCAATGAATAAATAAATAGGCGAGGAGATTTAAAATACATGATGACAAAAATGGAGAACTGGTCATATATGGAAAAACACAGGGAGGACTCACTTTGTATACAGGATCATTCAATCTTGCACTGACTTTGGCAGACCCGGTGCGAATGCCCTCCACCAAAAGAGAATCTCCCTGCTTTCCATTCCCCTCTAATGTGGCAATGTAAGGAGGGGTCTCATAATGAGATTCTGCAAATGGTAAAATCCTGGAAAAGAAACATTTATTCATTATTCTTTGAATACAATTCATATTTTTCTTTGCAAGGACAGGTGATTCCAATCTTATCTAAGAATCTATCTTTATGACCATGTGTACAAAGCATATATGATTTGGCTCCTTGGTGATTTTGTCACCCAACTTAACTTTGCAAAAAAATATATTCCATCAGAATTATCTATGATCATGGTAACACTCAAACATATTGGTTGAAAAATAACACTCTATGAAAAAGGCTTAATTTCAGAAAGACTAAGCGAACTGGTCATCACCCAAGCACTTGAAATTTTATATTTGCCTTATACGATGTTTACCCTTCTCTAAGATTTTGCTTGGGGTGAACAGTTATTGTAAAAAAACAAAAATCCTACCTGAGTACATTGTGTGCATCTACAATGCTGTCCTGCTCCACATCTGTGTCTGAGATCAGACTCCAATCAAATGCAACACCCTCTAAACTACTGAACACATTCCCTGAAAGCATTATCATCAACACTTGTATCCAAATCTACTTGTTATTATCAAATGCCTTCTCATTTATATAGGTTGACTTTTTTTTATTACATGAAGAGAACTTTGTCTCTTAACTTAAATTATTAAATAATAATTTGGAAATATCAAATATTTTATAGATCACTAAATGCATACAAAAATAATTAAATGACTTCCGGGATATTTTTATGAATCTGAAGTTATATGTAAACTTATAAATAAGGTATCCATTAAAGATTGACAAAGAAAATATACCTTCATCATCAAGGGCTCGGACAATAAACTGCTCTGGGCTATCTTCCAGATAGAGTTCTCTGGTAGTTGTTTCTACATAGATGGAGTGTATCACATCCACAATCACATCACACCTGAGCTGCTGTCCAGATACTAAAACATATCACAAACAATTACTTTAAATATATGTCATTTTTTACCTCAAAGTGTGGCTCAAACAGTCCCACAAAGCTACAACAGGCTTATTAAATTGATAAAATGTGCACACATGAAACTATGGAAGTTTTAAAGATGGGACTATTTCATCTTGTGGCACTATCTTGTCATGCACAACTGCATGACCATATTCAGTCACATTTATTCATGCATGAGTAAATAGATGTTTGGCACTAACTAGTTACAGGTAAGGTACTGTTCAGGGCACAACAATATATACTTATGGCATATTGTTGTCTTTATCATACAAAATTGGAAATGACTTTTAAAACAAACCTGGGTCTTCTGCAATAACGACTGAGGTCATTCTGTTAGGAGTTTTTGATACAGCAGTGACAACTGCTTTGGAACTGCATGAGGCAGTTGGGTCAGCCAATCCATGATGGTTCACGACAACAACGGTAGCAATCTCTGGACGAGATGAACGCCTAAACATAGTAGAAAAAGAATTACACACCAAAGCGGAAAATAATCCATGTTTATGTTTCATGCAATAATTGGTTGGTTTATGTAATTAAATAATACATTTGACAATTTGAATGTCTTGAACATGGATACAAATAATACTTGTGGAGTAATCAGTGAAGTTTGCCCCTTTGATAACTTTGCTCTTCGTTAATTGGCCAGAGATTAAAGGGATTAAGCACCGATTTTGAAAAAAATGTTTAAAATTCACATATTGGTGATAAATGTAATTTGTCTTTCATGTCTATAAACTTTTTGAAAAATGCATCCCCATCTTTGTCTGTAAAACCTATTTGAACAAGACCCTAATATATAGGCCCCTAATGAAAGCACACTCCTGTCTTGGTGTAATTTTTATGTGGAGTGTCATCATAGAGGGACTGAAAGGTAAAATGACGTCGTAAGAGCATGGCAATATGCTTATGATGTCATGAAATGTATTGTCTTTTGAATAGTACCAAAATGACGTCAAACAGTGCTACCCTACTTTGAGCCTCAAGTGAGGTCAAATAAAGTTCACGTTACCCGTGTTTACCCGTTGCCTGCACCCATGGGCTGAGAAAATCTTATACAGACTGTGCAACTTCTATATCTTGTAGCAATTTTTCTTGTTGCTTGATGTCAGACTTTAATACGTCATGGTGTTGATATGTATATATATACTGTTGCAAAACCAAGAAAACAGGATTGGTGCTTAATACCTTTAAAGGTAACAGGATGAAATGAGGGTCTGTAACTTTATTAAAGGAATTTAGGGTCAAATGGTATTTGAGTGGGTACAGAGTTCTCAGAACCAACATTTTCTGGTGACCAACTTCACCTGTCCACTGCAAGTTATGTTGTATTCTTGCACCTGACCAGTTACCAGTGGTGAATTAAAGTTCCAATATATGATTTTAATGGGGCAACACTATGGCAATATTTGTTATAGTCAAACACTTGTCTGTGCGAACACTTTCCAGTCGTTCTGTAAATTTCATACCACCACATCAAAGACAAACCATACTCAAAGTCAAATGTATCCCCAAATTGACCCACACCTTTCTTTTTTGAACTCTTTTTATTATCAGATATTTTTTATTAGCAATGCTAAAATACTATCAAATCATCTCTAATTCAAAAGGTAATATTTGTCAAACCCCATTTCTTGCTATCGGATATCCATTGCCATCAGGCAAAAAAGGACCACCCATGTTTCAAATGTAATTAACATTCAAAAATATTTCATTCAATAATGAAACGTTTTTTTAGTGATATATATGCATGTACTACAATTAAATACATTGAACATAACTTTGCACATGCAATATTGCTAAGAAATTGCACATCACTACAGCAATGCTCAGACAGTTCAGTGAATGGTTACAGTACATATTCACATAAAAAATTCCCTTTAATAGCCTTCTGACATTGTCTCTTTTAACTTGCATCATTATTTTTAGCTTTTCTAAGATGGAATGTTTAAATAAATCATCTTTGCTTCTGTATAAATTATTATATTTTATATTTTCTGTGTTTGTGACAAGCAATAGGCCAAATGCCGATCTCCATGTTGCTCTTTTTCCTCGTGAAAAGTACACTCCAGAACTGTACAATTTTACTGGAACCAGAACTGTACTTGTGCCCGACCAGTTTTCCGTCGCTACCAATTACCGCCGATTACAGCGGCCAAGCTGGAGAGGACCCTTGAAGCCGCTGGAAGTCACGGTCTACTTCATCGGCGGAAACTGCTTGCTGACGAGTACAACTCCTCTATATTTTATCTGGAGTATGGTATGAGTACAACTTTCTGTTAGAATTCATTGACATCATGAGGATGAAGTACACAAGCTTTATGACACTCTAGCCATTGTGGCTGGCAAAACAAGAGTTCACTAGGGCTGAACTACCTGCCTGTCACTAACCGGATGTGGGGCCTGATTCAGCAATGCTCACCATCTTCTTTCACATATCACCTCTTAACGGTGCCGGTATCTTACTTACCACTTTAAACAACCTTCGTTGACCTCCAGTGTAAAATTTGTTGAGATAAATGAATAATATGGAAGAAGAACCTTTGGCACATTTAGTCTTGTTGCTGTTATTTCCGTAAATAACACAAATATACACAATAATTTCCACATGGTCGGCACAATTTTGGAAGTTGCCGCCATTGCAAAGGAAGTGAATAAATACTCTCGAAGCACTTGCCGGTTATTACGTCCAAACAAACAAAAACATTTGACGTATGATCATCTTCATGCAAAATGCAAGATACAAGAAAGGAATATAAATAAAATCTATAATAACTGTCTTGTTATAGTCTGGTAAAGATGACCATATATCTCAAAATTACAAAATTTCTGTACTGAAAGTGGCAGATATTTTCGAGATAGGAACCCGTATGTAAACCGCCATCTTGTGTATTTGGACTTCCTGGACCAAGTTGTTTACGATGGAAATGTAGTGATATTGTGTCCCTCTGCGGATTTAATATGTCTTGAAACACTCTATTTTATTGAGACCAAGTTATGCGTGTATCTAGTAAACTAGTTTGATGTTGGTACACATCACCAAATGAAATATCCTCAGCAATTTAGAACATCTTGCAAACTGTGAACTTCAAACGGGTTTTTGGAGGACAGTTTTGACACTTGTTGATAGCTCACAGAAGGCGTTAGAGCACGTTTACTCATCCTCATCAGCTGAAAGATTAATGAAATTTGGAAAATTATCCATCAGTGAAGATGGCGGTAGATTTTGATCCAGAAGACAAGAGCAGGTATGTTTACTGAACACACTCAATTGACTAGTCCATGCAGGTTGTCTGTCACTAGCATTGCTAGTGTCAGTGTCAGTCTGGTTCACACGGTACCTTCCCACCCGCCCCAACATTGTCACCCATTATTTACATTTGTCTGTTAAGAATTTTAGAGATATATTCCAAAACTATAATATGTAATACTTACTCGGGAAGTGCTGTTACAGATCCATAGTGAAAGAAAGCTTGACAGCAGTGTGCTGTTGTGCAGTTCTGGAGTTTTACATTTCTGGTTCCGCTAAATCTGGTGTGCACTTTTGAATGGAAAAAAGAACTACATGGAGATTGAGAATGGGCCAATTGCAGATCAGTCTTAAATATGACATCAAGTCATAACAACTTGAGGGCTAAAACATATTTTTTTAAAATAGCTCCTCAGTAACCAATTTGCAAACATTGACACATTCAAACTTCAGGCATGTCACACCAAAAAAATGGCAAGGTGGGCCATACATATTTTGTGTCTGTTTTTTTAGTTAGGGTCATCCAGGGAAGGGCCAATACATATTTTTTTTTTACTTTATAGCAAACTTGTCAGAAATTAAAGAAAAGAAAATCAGAAGCTAAAGCAAGCAAAAAAATTTTTTTTAAAATTTGAAATAGTAATTGCTAAAAGGTGGGGAATTGGGGAAGTTGTGGTTGTTTATCTTGAAAAACTTGAAGGAATGTATCCCAAACAAAAAAGAAATGATGCTCCACATATAAGATGGATTAGATTGCAACAAATGAAACAAAATTTAAATAAACACAACAAAAATGAAATAATTATTACATACTGATAGGTTAGTTCAAACTATCTTTGTTCATCTTTTAAAAACATTTAATTTGGCATGTGCACAATTTTTTTTAGTACAAATGTATGCAATGTTCTGTCTTTTTAGTCTCGATTATGTAGCCTCATCTAGTATCACCCAGGCACTTAAGTAAATCATTGATCAGACTAGTAGATTGTTATTCATGTTCTAATAGTCTAATTTACACAATTTTAACTAAGTCTACTAAGAATTCCATGCTCATTTGATGGGGAAGTATTTCCAAGCAGTGTGAACAGATAATTTCTCTCGTTGATGGGCAAAGACAATGTCATCATGTTGAACTTTCTATTTTGTATGTAATTACATCATCAAGCACTGCTTTTACTTTGCTTACATGATATGGGAATCTATTAATACACAATAGCGCATGTATGTATATGCAAATTGAGAGTCTTATTCATGATTCAAGATGAACACTCCACAGTGGTGTCAATTGTTGGCCATTTTCACAAACGATTCACAACTCACAGGAAATGATAACACTTTCCCCATGCACATACTGACCAAAGAGTAATACAGATGCTTGTTGGCAGTGGATCTCATAAGTGGGACCATTTGCCAAAAACATGTAGGAATATACACATGCAGAATAGAGTATCCCCAAATTGGGAGTTTTGACATGTGGGCTTGTTGGAACACTTCAATTGTCAAATATAATGAGCACAGAAAAGTCTGATTACCACCCACAGGACAACACAGATAATCCAATTTTGATAACCCCACAATTGGCAGAGGAGCTTAATAAGTTTTAATAGCATTATTTGGTCTATGAAACCTTTTTAAAAGATCTTTTTTTCTGATAAAAGCCTTTATTTCAGTTATCAGTACCTTTATTTTCACAGAACTTTGATTTGTTGAGTTGCCAAGACTTATTAAAAGCTGTCCTAATGAAGCAAAACGGAGGCTTCTATTCTTAACAAAAGTTCGATTTTCAAGTTGTAACACAAGATCTTTAACTTTACAACTTTGAAGAAGAATAGAATTTCAACCCTTGCATTGTGAACTTGTGTGATCTTCACATAGAATCTGTGTGATGAATACATTTTTGTTGAAAATGATGATTTTAAAACCAAGAAAAAACTCACAGTAGATTGTTTATATCAAGTGTGCAATTTTTCATGTTTTGTATTAGTTTGACCTGTTCACCTGTGCACTTATGTACTAGTGACCTTGACTAAATGTGGCTGGGAATTATTTTACCAACCTTAAATAGTAGGCAGTTGGTATTTGATATATATGATGACCTAAAGATGGAAAAGTTCAGGGCTATATTTGTTTGATCTTTAACCGGGGTGCAGTGACCTTGAATTTGAACAACTGGACATGCATAATCGACTTTGATTTTAATGTAAATCATCATGATATTGTAAAACTTACTTTGAACTTTCATAACATAATTCCAAACACTTTTATGTTGAACTTTGTATTTTTTTAATAAAAATAAAAATCTGATTTTGGTTTACAGTTGGTACTTCGGACCATTGAATCGATCAGAAACCAATGACATATTATTGGCAGAGAGAGACAGTGGAGTGTTTCTAGTCAGGGACAGCAAGTCCATCAAAGGAGATTTTGTTTTATGTGTCAGGTAAGTTTTTTTATACATTGCTATCTATCTTTCATAATAACATATTTATCCAAGATGGAGATAAAGAGGCACTGTAATTGTCATTGCTTGTCCCAACCTTGGAACACTCTTCTTGCTTAATGTCAGGTTGTGTCACAATGTTTGGTTCAACTATTTGCTACCATTTGATTTACTTTTATATACTTAGGAATGAGGAGGTATTTCAATAATAAATGCTTTGGCACTGGAAAAATATTTTCAGGCTAAACATTGGTGTAATTTGGCCGCAAATAAGTCTGTTGTTACCTTCATATATTGCTTAAGTTTCATGCTAACATAAATGCAGACTGATAATGTTACGAATTATGACATCTTGTGAAGTTAATCTTGAGCACCATAGATATTCAGTTCGATAGATAATGTTTGGAATTACAAAATGGAATTCAATAAAAGTGTTTCAAATGTCCCATTTATATACTTAGGAATGAGGAGGTATTTCAATAATAAATGCTTTGGCACTGGAAAAATATTTTCAGGCTAAACATTGGTGTAATTTGGCCGCAAATAAGTCTGTTGTTACCTTCATATATTGCTTAAGTTTCATGCTAACATAAATGCAGACTGATAATGTTACGAATTATGACATCTTGTGAAGTTAATCTTGAGCACCATAGATATTCAGTTCGATAGATAATGTTTGGAATTACAAAATGGAATTCAATAAAAGTGTTTCAAATGTCCCAAACAGTGTAGTTTTAAGATGAGTGGCCTGTGAGATATGTTTAACGCAATGGTGCAAAATTGTTTCTGTATGCCAAGTTCTGGTTTTGAAAAAAAACAGCAAATAAACCCACTTGCTTTTTTATTTTTTAACTTACTTTTTAAAATTTTTTGTTCTCCTAAATTAATTCTTAAATTACCACGTCCTGATTTCACAACATTAATCATTAATTTTATTTATCAAATTTATATAGAAATTGAATAAAGAATACTAGTTGAAGCGTTTTTGAATATCAAAATGCAAATAATTATTGCCATGATACTATCTTTTGAATAAATAAACATGATTAATATTGCTTTTGTTTGAATGATGAAGAGAGGACAGCAAAGTGAGTCATTACATCATTAACAAGATTCAAGTTGGAGGAAGCACACGTTATCGTATAGGGGACCAGGAATTTCCAGACCTTCCTAGTCTCCTTAATTTCTACAAAACACATTATCTAGACACCACATCACTCATCAGACCGGTAAGTTGAATGCACAAGCTGCTCGTGTACCTTACCTTAAGCAGTATACCATCAGACTTCAAATAGATTGGGTCTTAGTAGACTTAAAGGGATAAAGCACCAATTCTACAATTCGGAGAAATTGAAAGCTTAGCCACGTATGAACATCATGACAAATTAAAATTATAATAGAGTAATAAGATATGTTGCTATGAGACATAGCAGTTGCACTCCCAGCAGAGGTCTGTCTGAGCCATAAGCTGCACGTGACGGGTAAACACGGGTAGCGTTAACTTTGTTTGACCTCAATTGAGGCTCAAAGTAGGGTAGCACTGTTTGACGTCATTCTGGCACTATTCAAAGGACAATAACTTTGATGACGTCATAAGCATGTTGCCATATTCTTATGACGTCATTTTACCTTTCAGTGCCTCTATGGTGGTCACACTCCACATAAAAATGACGCCAAGAAAGAAGTGTGCTTTCATAAAGGGGCAATAGATTAGGGTCTTGTTAAAATAGAATTAACAGACAAACATGGGGATGCATCATAATAATAGTAATACTCATGATTTGCAGGCACCCAGAGAAAGATATATTGCAAAATTTGACTTCCCAGGAAAGGTAAGATTAATTCCATGGTACTTTGTAATTTATGAAATTTAGGTCAGTAAAATGATAATTTGAGTAAATTAGAGTTAAATTTAATCAATTTTAAGTTATAACATAGCTGATTTGGTTCTAATAAATACTTAGTTCAACATTATTTGGATTCAATTTCAATAACATAATAAAGGTATTGAATTTATATTAAAAGTTTATTTTTTGTTTGTTTAGGACCCCACTGATTTGCCCTTTAAGAAGGGTGAAGTATTAACAATATTAACCAAGGATGAAGAGCAGTGGTGGACAGCCAAGAATTCTCGTGGAGACACTGGACTTGTACCCAAACCATATATAGACAAAGTAAGATATTCTGTTTCAGGAAATCATTAATTATTAATTGTCATTCTGTACTCTTTAGATAATAGTTATCACATAAGGGACTCATTGACTGATCTCAAGTAGAGTTTTATCCTTCACTGAGTTTCATTTTGCAATATTGAATGACATTACACATTTTATAACATTTACTATTGCTATAATGGATTTTGTATGAATATTTTTGCCTATTAAGTATGATGCTGAGTTAGAGAGAAGGTTGCTGAACAGTGGTGGGGCAGCATCGCACGCACAACATCATGCCCCAGAATACCGTGACCCTAACAGTATGAACAACATTGTACGACCACCCCCCTCAGCCCAGAATGGACAGGTAACAGCCCTGCAATCTACCATATTATTCCAATTATATCTTATCAAGAAATATTAAATATTTCATTTTCTAAATATCCTTTGGCAGGATTTGGATGTCTCAAAATCCCTTGGCCACGAAATATTAGGACAGACATGCATTGAATAACTATTCAGAGCAATATAAACAGTTATATCAACCTCAAAATCTGTTGCAATAATCATTCATAATCATTGTCTATATCACCAACACCTGTTATATTTTTTTAGGTTAGAAAATTGCCAGCCAAGGCAAGAGTAATACAACAGAGAATTCCTAATGCGTATGATAAGACAGCATTACGCTTGGAGGTAAGTATCTTTTTCTTTGTGTAGATTCACATACAATCAGTCCTGAGGTATTAGCAAAATCTATTTCTGTAAATAAAATAAATAAAAGTATATACAATCAAGTTAAGTGTGGACAATTTATTGCTCACATGAATGTAAATCCAATATATTAAGCTCTGGAGGATCTGGCTAAAAGTTACAGGCAATGGAAAGATTCCTGATTGTTTACGAATTTCATATTTTTTTTGTTTGTTTTGCAATATGCAAGCCAAATCAGATATAGCTGAATATATGCATGAGAATGTTTACAATTTTGATGGTATGAATGTAATTGTCAGGTCGGCGATGAAGTGCTGGTGACAGCCATGAACATCAATGGACAGTGGGAAGGAGAGATCAACGGCAAGACTGGCAACTTTCCATTCACACATGTGAAATTTATTGACACAGACAATCCTGATGATGATCAGGACTAGACATACAGAATGCATGGACAGGTGTGATGAGCTGTCTGTAGGGGATCAATTACTGGGATCAGCTGCAACATATTCACAACTCAAACAATTCATATGAGCCACTTTATTTGAAGTTCAGTTTTGTCAAACAGAACTGAAGTAAACATTTTTGTCACCAAGCATACAGGCAGGTAAAGTGTGGCAAGTTGGAGCAGTCATTAAGGCTTCCAGAAGTTGTCATGAGATGTTTATCATTGACTGGATTATGTTGACTCTATAGTGAAGAGGACACTTGTCTGCTGAAATCCATTATTCTTGTTCATACCAAATGGGCATGAATATATAAAGCTGATAGTGAATTTATCTTACATATTTGTGATGAACAGTAAAATAATTGCTGAAATTCTCTAACAAGTAGCACTGGATTGTCTACAGAAAACACAAATAAAAATAGCCAACATGACCATGATAACATTATGTTGTATAACAACAGGTCAGATATAGAACACATGCGACAAAGGACTTTGCTCTCTTCAGGCCTTTGTAGAAATAGCTTCATGCTAACATGTATGTTTTGTTTCATAGTCACAATTATGCCAAAACATTGGTTTCCTTCCAAATCCTATTGCCAGGGAAAGAAGGGGAGGATCAGATTAATCTTAACTGCTAGGTTCTGAAAATCATGTCAAGTTTGGAATTGTAGTTTAAAAAAGAGAGTTGGTGTTATGAAGCTCATTACAATTTTAATGAATATTAATACCACACAAATTAAAAATCAAACTCATTGTTCTGCCCTTCAAATTAAAATGCCAATGCTGATAATCATGATGATGTTAATTAAAGTGTAGATAATATATATATTTTATCAGGTATTGAAAGAAAAGAATCATGGTGTTTTATATTGGTCAAACAGTCACATTTTGTTCAAGAGTATAAAGACACTGCCATGATTATGGCAAAGTTCAAATCCATGTGAAATTCTATAATAGCACATTGTATATTGTAACATAAGAGAAGATGTTAATATATATTATCTATATATATACATGTATATGCTTTTAACATGAGATATGTTTTCTATAGTGTCATTTGCTCCAGTTTCTACTGAACTGTCAAATTAAGTATTTTGTGCTTTTGATACAGATGTTACAGTGCCAATAGTTCCGATATATTTAGCAGGTTAGTATTACAGGTAGTTCCATGAATCATTGTCGGCAGGTTTGGTCATTTCTGTTCAGCTAAGCTAACTATGCTCATTGAGTTATAACCTTTAGAGATTCTTGCCTTTGGTATCATGAGTGAGCAGAAGCATCCAGAATTCCCATTATGATTCAACAGATTGGGACCATACTCTGGTATGCCTTAATGAAACTATTAATCACTAGTCTGGAATGTGCCAATAGTTGTCTTGCAGCCACTGGATGCAATACCGCCTACACCATGATGGGCAAATTAAGTTTTCTTGAGAAGAAATGCATCTCTTCTTCAGCAAACGTGGACCACTGTAAAAATGAGATCCAGGCCTGCCACTTTGGCCTCAACATTCATACCCACCTATTAGAATTGGATAAAGTATTGACTAAGGTGTGCTTGTAGGCAATGTGAATGAGATTGTACAGTCAGTCCTATGTTGCAGAATGTTTTAAATTATGTTGTGACATGTGTACATGTGCTTCCTACTCTGCGTTTACTATCCGTTTACAAACTCTTAATAATCTAAGCAATGTGTACAAAGAAGCACAAAATAAATTTGACCCATACCTTTTTGAAGGATTCATCCTAAGCAAAATATACTCATTTTTTTATGGTCAAATGTAAAGGTTTTCTCGTACATTTTTCCTTTTGTAGTTAACTGGCCAAAAGAGCTGATTTGTCTGCATTTCTCCAAAATATATACAGATTCTAAAACTAGTCCCTATCTAATTTACTACTAGATATCTTTGGCACCAGGGAGTTGATTAAAGAAATAAATATGCTTTGCAAAAAAAAATTTGCTTTAAATTTGTGCTGTTATCAATGTTAACACCATATTTTCGGTGGTATTGCCAAAAATGTCACATTAACATTGTCAGACTAAATGACAATAACATGGTAGCCTCAATCCCAGGACAACATGGGCATTAATGAAGTAAATAGTCTGAAATGAGTTTCTTTTATATGGCAGCCCTTGTATTAAATCTAAGAGGTCCTGCCATTGGATGACATTGGATGTGGCACCACATACAAGTACACATGGACAAATGAAGCCATGTAAGTTTAGTATGACAAAATGGAGTCGCACATTGACCATATTTCATTAACTTGCATTTATGATCAAATTGATGATTGGCTTTAACTGAATTAGTAATTGGTAAAAAATAATGAGTGTTTAGCATGTCTTAGGACAAAAGATTTTATACTAAGTTTCAATTTATGTAAGGTAATTGAGTTTACTTATATTCATGTATAGTCATCACATCAACTCCACATTTCTGCTTTTGATAACAGCACATCTTCCATATATTTTGCTATCTATTTCACATATCAAACTTTTTCTTGCTATAAAGATTTAATGAAGTATTTTGTGTAAAAGTAGCATAGTAAATAAAAAGTAAATGCAGCTATGTGTTTCACAGAATAATGATATATTCCAGTCCCAATTTGAAAAGTGTTATTACAAGAACTTCAGTAAATATGGTGGGGTGCACAGTGACTGGCAGCATCATGTAGATGTATTACTCCCGACAGCATGCACTGTGCTCAACCATAGTGTATGGACCTATCTCTGGAAATGATGGCATACCCATGACTTTTGTACGGCATTTAGATTTTTGCAATTTAAATAAAAAAGTTCACCCAGCTTATTATGTATTTCATTGCATCTTATTCTCGTATTTAAACTGGATAATATAGTTGTAAAATACAATCCTCTAAAATTGTGTAAATGGAAACAACTTATTTTGCTGTCCAGATATAAGCTTAAAGGAATGGCTATATTCTGTGCCTGTGTCAGTGCACTCCACTTTACTGACTTCCTATACCAGAGAGCACATCTGATTGCATGCTGATTTTGTGCTGTTTGGTTGCAATGCCAGGTGTTCCGGGCCTATTCATCGTCTCCAGTAGGGAGTTTTGCTACACAGCACTGTATGAATATCTTGTATGGAGCTAGCCATGATTGTAAATAAACTCCTAACCATAAAGAGTTGTGTTCCCTTGTTCATTTATTTAGTACTGCACGTAAAGGTATTGTGCGGTAATCCTATTATTTGGTTTATTGAATGAATATGTACAAATGAAAAGCATGACATCTTTAAAGAGATACTTTCTAGTAAATTAGTGCCGATGACGTCATCGTGCGGGATTTAATTCACATGAAACTAAAGATGCAATTATCTTCAATTTTCATAAAAGAAGTCATAGCTTTGCTAATAATGGTCTGATTGCTGTTTACACAAAAATAACACATTTTTTATGTTTTGATGATGACAGTCAATTTTTTCTACCACGTGCATTTAAAACAGCCAGTTTTCTCCCCAAAACATGTTTCCCTTGTGCAGTCATGCAAACAGAGCCCACAGATCGATGTGCATCTGTTTCTAAGACATCTCTATTTTGGTTGTATTGTTTGTTTACTAATTACTACAAAAGTTTGTCAGAGAAGTGAAAGTTTCCCTTTAATATGTCATTAGGACAAAAAGACTCAGGATTTGCGATATAGACAGAGGTCTGAGCTACACACAACTGGTAAACAGCGTGAATTTGTTTTGATCTCAGAAGAGGCTGAAAGTAGTTTAGCACTGTTTGACATCATTCATTTACCCAGTAAAATACAATGCCTTTGATAAAGTAGGTCTTCAGCCAGAAGATCATTGCACCTTTCATACCTCTTAGACACTTTTCCAGAGGTACTTGGTGGGAGCCAAACTTTCAAAAAGAGCAATATCAAAAGGAAGCTATTAATTAAGACCCTGTTCAAACAGGATTGACAGACACTTAATATGGAATCTATCAATTTTAAAAAGTAAATGGTCATGAAATGGAACTCCTTCAGTCACTCTGCAGAAACTCTAAATTCTAATTTAAAATATAATTTATTGAGGTACTGAAGCCAATGACAATATGTGTGGTGTTATAAAAGGCACACAGTAAGCTGTGTTGTTATCTGTATTCAGGCCACTGGCATGGGGATGGGGAAGGAATCTTGATATTTAACAGGGTCTATGAATTAGATAAGAGAGCAGAATGTCAGTGCACTTAACAGCATAATTCATTGGGTCAGATGTCAACTAGTGCAATGTATTTAGTACTAAATCTGGCTTCAGCCATATTAATAATAATCCTGTGATGTCTGTATGCACACCGAGTTTAGGTACCAATCACAGCAGTTGAGTCAATGGTGGGAGACAATGGCAATCATGTCAACCAATCAGAGAGCAGCTAAAAGACAATTACCTGCAAGAAGTGTCCATAGTAACAATGGCGGGAAGCGGTGATTCACATGTCTACATTCCAACATCGCAGAGATGGCCTTCTCAGAATGAATGACCAAGACAAATAATAACTCAGAAAAAATGTCAATTGACAACAGGGTCATTTGGCAGCTATAGATTGTCCAGTGTATACTATTTTTGTTGACACCACAGATTATTACAGTACCGATTGTGACATTTATCACAAGGTATCTAGTTTGTTTTATTTTTGGATCAATGTTCTTAATTGTTAATACTTTTGTTTGGATTTTGTTCATACTGTGTCATATTTTTATTTACAAAATTAAACATTAAACCCTTCCCTGTATTCTTTGAGCTTTGGCTCCTAAGAGCATATGGTTCATTAGAGATGGTAACAGTCAACTGTTTTATACACTCCATAGATTTGTTAATTTGGCTTTTAATAATGTAAAACATTAAGAAATGAAGATATTCCACCCAAAAAATACAAAACAAATTGCCATTTCAAAATTTATCATCCCCTTCGTTTGGTTTTCATACTATTATCTTTTCAGTTTCTGTCCAAACAGCAATGTGTAATGCATCTCCATGTTTTCACTCAATTAAGTGCCGATTTTCTCAGACATAGATAATTTGCATTTATATAATGACAGGCTATTATGGACAGATGGGAGAATTTTTGCAGAATGGCAGACCAATTGCACACAAGGGTTTTGAGAGATTATGTCTATGTACAAATAGCTGTATATATTTTGGGAAATCCTACAATGTCTCTCATGTGATTTGCTTCTGAAAATGACATTTTCTTTCAATGTTTCCACTTAGGTTCCTACATTGGTGTATAATACATTCTGTGTGATTTTATATAAACAGACGTAAAGCTGTGGCCACAGGTCTTCTAAATAAATAATATCATATTACCAAGGCTTTCAATTAAATATTTATTGCATTTCACAGGTACATATTTTTTTTAACAAAAGTAATTGCTTCCCAAATAAGTATTTTTCACTAGGTAGAATTTCAAAGCAGCACATTTTAAGGAAAATGAGCACAAGTTTTTTCAATATATATCAGACAGCAGAATGTACAGCAACCTGCAATCTCAGCTCGGGAAGCATATCTTGTAAACAAGAACCCATGCATTATTACTTATTGACCTGGCACCTGGTTTTACCAAATCAACTGATACAGAACCATAGCAAGTCATCAACATTTGAATGATTTCAGACTGAGAACTGATTAAAAAAATGATGACTGATAACATGACAGCAAATATGATTGAATAATTACAATGTTCAATAAAAACAAACAAATTGCACAAGTTTAAAGGCAGTTTTGAAAACTTTGGCCAATGGCCTGAGAGCTATGCTGATCATTGTTTTTTTTGTAATGTTTGTGAAGTTTCTAGAAGTTGCTTCATTGAATCCTTTTCAAGTACACACTTGAGCAGATGATAATTTTGACCAATCAAAATACATGTTACATATTACATTTAACCCCCACTTGTTATCTTGATTCGCATTAACTTATATTTGTCAAAACTATTTGACATCTTCGTGATAGCTATTAGATTTTTGAAAAAAATCATAACAAAATGGAAAAAGATCTGAGCCAAATGGAAAATAGATAGAATTGGTCTCCTGAGAATACAACACCATTGTCAGCATAGCTAAAAAACATTCTGTCACGATCCTGTTTAACACTACATTATAGTATAAGCACATCATGACTTATGTGTATCACATTACGATGGGTGCTTCATCTTTCAATAATTGCTTTTATATTCACTATTCACACACATGGGATTATTAAATTATGAGCATTAAAAACTTTGATTTTTTTTAATTGTTATAAAATGCTTACAAGATTTTTTAGTCCTTGTAATCAAACTTCAGTTATGTTTTTCTTCAATCTTTTTTATCATTTACATTTGGCAGATTTTACTTTTTATCTTGAACCATCTCAGTCAGCAATGATTATGTATATCGCTCAGCTTATCATCACAATTTGACATTTTAGGATTCACACCTCTCCTATATACTCTCTTATACACTCATATATACTCACACTGATATCCAATGATAATACTGGTGCTAATAGGCAGCTGCTATAGCCACACCTTTATAAATCTCAATAACTCTTACTATGGACCACCAATCATTTCCAGCAATTGGTAAGTAATAGATAAGGAAATACACAACTGTACATTGACATCATATATTCTTAATTGGCTAGACATAATATGTAGATTATTATGAATAAATGCTTTTATATCTTTCTCTTTTTCAACCTATTAAGTTATGAACATCAATTAAATGAGATAAATAATGAAATAATATGGTAAAGACAAAATTAAAACAACCATCTAAGAAACATGATGAGCAGAAGTTATTCAGTATCTGTGCTAAAATATTTACATTAAAATAGGCCAGGACAATTTAATTTTCTGTTTCATGGACATGTCTAAATTGATGGTCCAAAAAGATCAGAGCCAGGAGCTTTAATATTAATTAGATCTTTTACAAATATAAAAATTCATGTGAGGTCATTATTTATGACAGAGTGATTTTTTCTTACATTTGGCATTATGTTATGTACAATTCATTTTGTTGTAGACAGAAGTTGACAATTTTTCTTGGACTCAGGTTAGGACCCATGACAAAAAATAAAGTTAAATATCTGTCATAGATGTTATGTTCACTCCACTTTTTTGATAGTAGGAGCAATGCTGAAGATTGCCAAACTTCAGCAGATGATGAGCAATGCTTCACTGGACTAAATATCCAAACATATTGGATCTAGTAGAAAAATATATAAATATTTATGTTATCTCAAGTTTGTTATCTGTGTTGACTCTGTCATATGTGATTCATTGTGACATCTGGGAATAACATCTGGGAGTTCCATATACACCTTATCACTGCAGGCAGCATAGGCTCAGAATTCAAGCAATTCAATGTGTAAGTCTACAATATCATAGTGAATACTGAGAAATATCCTACAACATCATTATGTTTATTACTGCTACCAAGTAATTTCCACAAGCATCACAATGTTTAATCCTGCTACTGGGCAGTTTTCCACCTGATTTCCACGCTATTGCTCCTACAAGGCTGTCTTCCATCTTTCCCTGTAGTTATTATTGCTACTGGGTAATCTTCCCTATGCCTCATGGGATATTTCTGCTCGGGGACCATGTCCCACAGTCTCAACAGCTACTGATGCAATCTGGCAATGTTGCTGGAGATCAAATGTTTGATATCACATATTTGTCTGCAAAAAACAGAACGTTTTACAAACTCATGTCAAAACAAGACATACATATTTGAAAATTCTATCATTTAAGATCTGTTCACAACTGGGCTTTATTGTCTGAGATTTAAGCTGTGTTTCCATATGTGCAGTGCGTCATGCGGCGCGTCATGCAGTGCGTCATGCAGCTCGTCAATTTCTTTTACGCACACCATGCTGAACAATGCAGGTGTTTCCATGTATGCGTATTGCTGTCCGTAATGACGTCCGTAAGCAAATTGACGCATATCCTTTCGCATAGGGTAGCGAATGAAAATCTGACGCATAGAGTGACGCATAGGTTTCCCATAGGTTGCAAGTCTAATTTTGGCGCCAAATTAGAAGTTTGACCATAAAAACATCACAAAACTGACACATACATGTGAACACCGCATGACGCTCTGCATTACGGAATGCATATATGGAAACACAGCCTTAATGTTAAGAGGGTTGTGAAAGCCCACATGTTATATGCTGCATTCAATGGCTGCAGATGAACTAAGTGACACTTTCTCTCTGAAACAGATGAGCTAACAATCTTCTGGAATGTACTTGGTAAATATCTCCTTACAAATAAACCACGAAGATCACAAAAGTGTTTCTTATCCAGGAAATTATAATTACTTTCAAGATATCTAGATGGTTGGCAGATCAGTCGCTGTCTTCTTCAGTTCTACTCTTGTGTTCACGCTCTACCTGCTCCTGAATCTGCTGCCATTTTTGGACTAATGACGGGAAATTCCTCTTCTTCAGGGCCAGTCCTGCATTTATTCCCTTCTGTAAATGCAACATGAACCACAGTATTATACATCAGAAGCTGAATAAAAGGATTAAATTTATTTAAAACCTTTTTCAAAAAAAAAAAAAAAGTGTTTCTTTGTAAGATTAATTTGATAACATGTTATCGCATATTTATTTGACAAGGTCAGATTAACATTGAGGATATTTATTCCAGTTTGTCATCAATAAAGTGAAAATAGTCCAATTGGCCTTTGAGTGTAATTTTGAAGTTTGACTTTGAAGTTAGACTTTAGTTCAGTTCAGTTATACATTCATTGTTGTTATCATACCATATTTTGTGCCTAAGGTCAATCCATGCAATCCAGATGGCCCACATGCTATGATATGTATTGTACTTACTTTTTCCTTTTTCTTTTTCTTTTCTTTGATGTTGGAGGAAGGTGTTGGTGTAGGACTAGATGTTCCTGACACCTCTGCTTGAGCTGAGAGTCCCGGATGTGGAGGAGAAGGACAAGGAGTGCTGTTCTCTGATGAAGGTTGCCCCACTGGACCTGGTGCTGCCGCCACTGGCACTGGAGCCATGACTGATGCTGCTGCCACAGGAGGCGATGGAGGGCGGGCAGTTTGCACAGGATATACAGGGGGCGCTACAATGGATGCTGGGTTATTAAGCACAGGCCCAGCAGTGATGGTATGGTCTATTGGCAATGTGGCAGTGGGCAAAAAGGAGTGGTCAGTTGAGCTGTCATCTTGGCCCATCATTGTATCCGATATTTCCATATTTACAGTTGGTGGGGACAGTGGTGGGGGTGTGGTACCAGGCGGGGGTGGGGGTGGACTGCCTGGTGGTGGTGGGGGTGGCTGGTGGAATAGTGCAGCAGCTGTCAGACCCAGTGAGGAGGCAGATGTCTGGCTGGGGTCAGGGTGTGGTGGTGGCGGGGGTGGTACTGGCTCTGTCCCAGGGGGTGGAGGCTCATCGCCCGGGGGAGGAGGGGGAGGGGGATTTGACGCTGCTAAACTCACAGATTCTGAATAACCCAATGGTTTCTCAGGAGCTACAAAAGTAGTTATATAAAAGTAGAATAAGTATATAGATAATATAATGACATAATCTGAGTTAGTCTTCAGATTGTATGAGATATTTTCTGCATGTAGAGCATCTTAATGCAGATACTTCATATGCTATAAACTGGGCATTTGGAGATTTGAGGATGTGTTACTTACGAGGCGGTGGAGGTGGTGGATGGTAAGCTGCTGAAGCTATGGCATTATGATAATCTACATTTGTCTGCTTTCTATCTGTATCTTCTAGGCTTGCTGCTATCCTTGGCACGTCCTCCTCCACAGGTAAGTCTAGTCTGGGCCTCCGTGTGTTCTCCCGTGGTGGTGGTGGGTGATCAGGAGGCTTGGGAGATTTGGGTGGCACCAAAGGTTCATCTGGATAATCCCACTGAGTCTCACCACTCACATTATTGAAGTAGAAGTACCGCCTGTAGCTCCTGCAAACACCACCCGGAAGTGGGGAAACAAAACACACTGATTAACATCCATTCAATGATGCATAAACAGCTAACACCTGACTCCCACGGGTCAAGGTCTCACTGTTAACCTGCAAAGTAAGGTACACAGCAACTATACAAACACAACAGAACAATAAACAGTGGGTATCCTTGTTACCTCTTGTTTCTTTTTGAAATAATAATAAGTTCAAGAAAAAAAACATATTTGATTTTGAAACAAGAAATAGCAACAGATCCCGGAGTCACCACCAGGAAGTTATTTGGCAATTTTGTTCTGAACCTTATTTACATGGTGCAAAGTATAAAAAAATTGTTATGATATTATCATGAAGTTAAAAGTTTAAAAAAAATGATTGCCAGGTACTTCTGGTGGTAACAAAATCTTCAATAAAATGCCCAGCTATTCAGAGAAAAGCTCTGGGCATTAAAAGGACTGTTCGTCACTTTTTTTGGCATACCTTTATATCCACGCTCAACATTTCTCTGATATATAATACTGATATTCAAAGCATACAAAAGTAACAAAACCTATAGAGAACTTTAGGTTTGCAACCCTGCTCATGTAATTTTCTTTTCATAAATAGAATAGTTTGTGTAAATGTGACTCTTGCCACTAATATCTTGTTCCAAATAAAACATGTTAGAAACTTAAAGGTCTCTATTTATGTTGACATTATATTTGCCACTTTCAAAGAGAATATTTCATAATTTTGTCAAATAAGTGGCTGTTGAGCAAGGAGAATGGAAGGTCTTTGATGCTTCACTCACCACTGTGTAGTCTATCTTCTTCTGTGATTCCCCTCTACCAGACATGTTGAGGTCTGCGACTTTCCTTATGTTGTATCATTTTCACAGCATGGCACACACATATTTATTTATACAAGCAACTAGGGCACTAGTTACTTTCTATAAAATTATGGTTATCAGATGTTTCTCTACTATATTTTGCAATTCTGATTTACTCTTTCTTAATAGAAGTCTCTTTTTGCTGCTTTCCATCAGATCCTTCTCATCAAGGAATCATCTCAAAAGTTTAATGAGAAAAATTTTGTACTGAGTCATTGTAGTGAAACTACACTTATTTTCAAGTAACAGATTCCTGAATTAGCCATTTACAAAATGTCATTTGACCAATTACAGCTGAGACACAGAGGTCAAGGTCAAGCCACTGAAATTGAGGCTGGGGGTTATGAGGATTCCCCTGGTGGCAGCAAGGAGCAACAATCAAAGTCTCGTACCTGTCCCAGTGGCAGGACCAGCCAGGTGGCGCTGCACTAGCTTCGTATTGCTCCAGCTGCAGGTCTGCCTCATGTAACTTGGTCAGCAGATATGACGTTGTCAGCCCACCTTCCTTCCAGTCATTTAGTCGTGTCTGAAATGATAGCATTTAATCATAAGTATCTGCTCATAAAATTCGGATAAAAAACAATCTTATAAAAAAATGATTGGAATTTTGTAACTCTAGACCAACTACTACAAGTTGTAAGTCTTAAGCACAATCTGATAAAACATTATATATCCAACTCACCTCAATTTCTATATACAAAATCTGCAATTTTGAAAGTCCCTTTCTTGTTAATTCAAGAAATTCAAACTTGTCTGTGACAAGATCGGCCAATTCCGCTACTTCTGCCTGTAAAACCAGAGGAAATGGTTGTTATAGAAGTTTCTGTATATTCACAAACAATACTTCTTATACTTTCTTTATCTCTACCATCAATTACAATATGACAGTTTTCTTACTTTTAATTTGACTTCGTCTTTATCCAGCTTTTTCTTGGTGATGATTGTCTCCTCTGATTTCGCCTTGGTCTGTATACTGTCTTGGTGGAGATCTGTTACAGTTTCCTGCTTCACTTCTGGAACCAAACAATATAACATTACATCAGCACCATTACAGAAGCTATAATAATAAGAGTCACATCCATCCATCAAATAATTTATTTCATATTCTTATAGTAATTAGAAATGGACAAAAGATTTTCCTGCAAAATGTCTTTAGCTTGAGATGGATAATTGGTGACATAATTGGGGTTCAGGTAAAAAGATAGAAATACACAAGAATGATGATGTTCAGACCTTTGTCATTTTTAGACCTCTTTGGTAAAGAATTAATCTCCTCTTGATGGCTAGCTTTCCTTTTCATCGTAGCTTCTTCATTCTGTCTTTCTTCATCCTCTTCCATCTGAAGAAGTTCAGCCTAAAATCACATTTTCCACTGGTTACAATGCATCAATAATCATATGACACATTAATTTGGTTTGATGTATGTTTTATACACATCAGCAAAGAATACCTATTGAATAAAATTACTGTAATCATCATAACAAAAAGAAACAGTCCGCATATAATATGAAATATCAATGTTACTTATTTAAATTGAAATATATTTGATTATGGGCATAACTAGTAATTAGTATTTATATATATATCTTTACCTTCTTCCTTTCTAGGGCGAGCTCAAGCTGTCTGTCAATATCATCCAGGTCATCCAGGTCCATGTCATCGTCGTCCCTGTCCTCAGCTCTGGCTTCCTCATCTGGCTTACTTTCTTCTGTAGCACCCATATCACCATTTCCAATATGTCCCCCATCCCCAAGCTTAGTGATTAAGTCTGTGCTCTCCAGTGTTTTTGACTTTTCAATATCATCTCCATTTCTCACAACATCCACATTCTGCGGACTAACAAATTTCACAAAGTTATCATATTTGGGTGTTATGCGTTTTGCCTCTGTAGCCTCTTCTGAAGGCATCTGTGGTCCATATGACAGCTGTGGTCCTTCAGCTGGCAGCTGTGGTCCCATCTGTACAGGAGGTGATGTTCTATTTTCAGCAGGAGGGAGAGCTGGCCCATAAGGTTCTGCCTCACACTTGACAGCCTCACCAGGAGGAGGGTATATAGCTAATTCCTCGACCTTTTCACCATTTACCTCTCTGAAAACAATAACAATTTGATAAAAGAAGAGCATACAAGATTTTAAAATATATTTCTTCCTTTGCCTAATAATTTCTACAAGCAAAACTCTTTCTTTCCATCTAATTCACTTACTTAAGCTTCTTTGTCTTTCTTGTTTTTTGCTTTTTGGGTTGTATAAGTTTGATCTTAGCCTGATATATGGCCAATTTATCTTCATATTCCTTCTGTAATAGTAGATACTGAGAATATTCGGATGGAATCTCCCAAGTCACTTCATTTGTATCTGTATTCCAGTAGTAGTAGCACTGAGTACCATCATCTAAACAGTGCTGCCAACCAGTCCTTGGTGCTAAAATATAAGCAAAATGAGGGTCATAAATAATTCAAATACTAAAAATCACAATACAAAAGATAAGAAGAGAATATATAAGCTTTTAAAGAAAACAAACTAACCTTGTGGTTCTTGAAGGTCAAGTTGTTCATCATCACTACTATCTGAGTTACTGTCTGTTTCCTCAGTGTTGGGTGGCAAGGGTGGTGGTGGTGCTGCAGCAGTCTCAGATAAAGGAACTCCGTCTATATCACTCTCTGTTGATATGGAATTAATTTCCTGAAAAGAAACATAAAAATCATCAAATATCATATTGACAGTCTGGAGCCAGAAGAGTGCACACAGATGTTTGGTTAGTAGCTGTGGATTCAATATAATTTAACTTCTTACTGAACTGTAGCCTTCTCCAAGAAAAAAATAAATAGATGTCTGGAGAGAATTCTCAATGAATAATTGTGAGGTGTTTGTGGGGTAATTACTGAAATATTTTATCAAATGACAAAGTTATTAATCATCTTCTGACATGTCTATATCTTTAAAACAAATCTATTGATACTCAAAATGTTTCTACTGTGACATTTTTTTGGGTGTTATTTCAGTTTAGTCAGGTTAGTCAGTTTCATCTGCTGTTCACTATATTTGAATTAATGAATTAATGATGGTGCTTAAACATTAAAATGTGTTATAACCACCCCAGTCTATAATGCAAGTTTCAATATTTCAACAAATTAATATCAGATTGAGATGATTATTTCTGAATGCCATGCATCGAAACCTAACAGTATCGATAATTAGTGTGCTCAATAAAATTTACAGTTGAACCAAATGAAATTTGAAGATTTTATGCCAAGGGCAAATTATCTATTTTGTTTTATGAAAATAGTCAAAAACAACAATTTCTACTGCTTCCACTTCCTCTTGAAGCCAATTTTCCTCAACCTCCACCACAAGTTTTAGCTAAAATAACAAATTCTCTAAAAATTCTAAATTTTCAACAATAACCTGCTTAAAAATACTTGATATTGATTTGCAAAATATTAATGTGTTGTTCCTCTGTTAAAAAAAGTAGTGATTTCCCACAATGTACAGGAAAACAGAGAAGAAAAAAAGAATAAATAAAGTTCAAAAAATGGGAAAATATACACTGAGCATCCTGTTGTCATTCAATCCTTGCACATTTTCAGTGACTCTATCAGTTAATACTAAATAAGCTGAAACCCACCTTTAACTTCACTCATGTCTTCAAGATATACAAATAAATTTATTGATGCTCCAGATATAAAATTCTGAGTGTAACAAAAATCTGACAAAAATCTTATCTAATCGACTTTTTACATTTTTCACAAATTTACTCACAGCTAAAAAGCTTGCTAACTTGTCGTCCAAGGGAGGCTCTGGTGCTTTTCCATTGTCTCCATTCTGCTTTGCTGGTGGTGCTAAAAAACATTAATGATCAAGCTTTTACAATCAAAACATCATCCCTTAGCAATACCACTTACATCATAAATCAACACACAAAAAGAATTCCACATTATACATTTACAATGAGAAGTTAATATAAAGATCTAACTGACATTTATAAAAAGGTTTTGTTGTGTTTATGACATGATTATGTGATTATATGTAGATAAATAAAGTACCAGTTTGTGGAGGCATCATCATGTTGGCCACAGAAGCTGCTGCTGATATTGTGGGTCTCTGCTCCTCTTGGGGATCCTCCTCATCAGACTCCCCATATGATGCCATTAAGCCCCCCAGAGCTCCTGGTCCAGATTTCCCTCCTCCGTTACTGTCATGATTGTCATTGTTTTTTGCTGCCTGTTGGAATGCAGAAGTGTATGTGTCTCCTCGTTTGAAGTCATTCAACTGCAGCACGGTCCTCCTCCCAAAACCCCGACCACGTTTTCCCATCTTACCGTACATCTTTTATAATTTAGCAAGGTTAACAATACTCTAGAAAGTAGAATAACATAAACAGATTAGATGGGGTATTACAATATTCTAGTTATGTTAAGATGAATAAATCTGTGAGTGAGTTTGATTTTTTTATATTCAAATAGAACTTAGATCATGTTTATCATGTTACACAGATTTTCAAAATATTTATATTGAAGACTGTAACTTAACATCATAACAATGTTTGCCAAAAATACAGGACATCTGATAACACCAGCAATCTTGTGCTCTCTATGGAGGCATTAAATAAAAAGAATGTAAATGTCTCTTGTATGACTGAATTCCACTTTGTTTGTATAACTCAATGTAACCCCAATCATTTTGCCTGCAGTTACAAATTAAATTACACAGCAAAATAAAACTCCTGCAGTCACTTTTATCTAATGAAGAGTCATTTCTTTCATGATTACTGCTAAGATAACTCTTCTTCTGCTAAGAAACTTTTCTATATAATTAAATGTAACTGCAGTCCCTTCATAAATTACTTTTGGAGAACACTGCATCACAAAAACTGCAGCAATAACTTTCATCTACTGTGAGGCCATTTCTGTCAAGAGTCAGGATATGATAACTGGTCCTTGGCAAATATCCAACAATTTATACAACCAGGCAAGTACTGTCTAGTACTGAGAAGTGTGCTGTGTTGATGTTATCTTGACTTCTTATGTTTTCAGATCCAAGGATATGAATTTCAGGGCAGCATGACATGAACATCAGCTCTACTTTTTATTTAAATTTTAGTATTGGGTATGAACTGAGATTTGATTTGAACTGAGAGCAAAACTATTATTGTTGCTCTCGGATTTGCATGAGATATTCACCAAAAAAAGCGAATGTTGGATGCACATAGCAAATCAAATTTAATTTGAAAATGTTCTAATGAAGTGTGGTCTCATTCGAAAAAAAGTATTATTTTAATAGCAACTTGTATATTGACTGACTCGATAAGACTTATCACACCCGGTGAACATCTTAATAATGGGTTTATATAGAATATAGTACGAGAACAGAATATGACAGGTACACATGAACATGAATACAGTGTACAAACTGCATTGTCAGTCTGGACAGTATACATACAATAGAAGACTTTAAATGTTATTCCGAACTTCATTTCTATATTTCGAAAGTGCAATGATATCTTATTATCACAATACACAACAGCAATAATATCATTAAAACCAATACACTGAAGAAAACTACATTTTAAGAAAAGCAATCTCACCTCTGCTAACTAAAGCCGGCCATTTTGATTGAAGCCACTTTCTGTATTATGCTAACTTGGATTTCATTGGCTGAATATGTAATCATGGACCAATGAAATGGCCGGTAACATCTTATTTCCGGAAAAGCTGTCAAAATCAAGCAAGGTGTTGGCCAAGGAGGACATTACTATTTCATTGTAGGATTTATTGGAGTGAATTGTGGAAAATTAATGTGGTAGATAGAGTATTGCTTGGAAAAGGGTGAAGAAAATGGATGAAGCTTCTTTAAAAATACTTCACAATGGCTCAGAAGACGACATTTGTCGGATCTTGAAGGATTTCAATGCCAAGGTTTGTAATGTTTTTATTCTGGTGTTGTCAATTTTGTTCTAAGAAGTCTTTTAGTCTCTTGTGATGGTATGCATTTTCACGCAAGAATATGCTAGGCACGATACTGTTGTGGTCTAGTCTGTAATGATCACGATCGTTAAAAAATCTTGGGATTGTTCTTCGGAAAGGCAACATTTTGAATCTCTGCCGGTACATTCTGATGGCAGTGATGCTGCATAAATTGCAGTATCAATAATAGAATAAATGTTCAGGTACAAGAATAGTTTTCAACAGAACATGCAACTATGTTATCCTGAGAAAAAGTGGTGATCTAACCTTCTCAATAAAACAAAAATTTCAATAGCTTGTCTATCAGGAGTCAGGAGCTTTTTCACCAGGAGCTTTTTCACCAGTGATGTCTTCAGCCTTCAGGTGGTGTATTTTAAGTAAGAGAAGTAATTTCTGACAGGCATATTTTTTTTTATTAATTACAGGTTGTAAGACTTCCTCGTGGGGTTAACATCCAGGTTGCATTGTGTACTAGACAGACCATAAGATGTCCTTGTGGGGTTAATATCCAGGTTGTATTGTGTACTAGACAGACTGTAAGACGTCTTTGTGGGGTTAACATCCAGGTTGCATTGTGTACTAGACAGACCATAAGATGTCCTTGTGGGGTTAATATCCAGGTTGTATTGTGTACTAGACAGACTGTAAGACGTCTTTGTGGGGTTAATATCCAGGTTGTATTGTGTACTAGATATATTGTGAGACTTCCTTGTGGGGTCAATGTGCAGGTTGTATTGTGTAGATGACACAGATGGACTGCAGAATTCCCTTCTAAATCACGGCTAACATACTAACATTACCTACATGCCATATTAGTCAACAAACAGTGAAACAAAAAGAAATCCATTGAAATACAACTTCCCTTTGGCTCATATTATGGATTTTGCAATTGATTAAACAACATTGAAATGAAATGAGTCATGAATATGTCCAGGCCATCACAAAAGTTTCAAATGTTTTATCATAAAGCTTGTGTCTCACAAGTCTGATTGTATGCATTTACCCTCACCAATAACAAGACTGATTACTTAACATTTTGCCTGATTCTGATACAAACATGGACTGTACTTATCCAAGATGTCATGACAATTCATCAATTCTTAACATATATCCGCAAACAACACTCACTCTTGTATTGAGTGAATCAGTTCAACACATTATTATACCAGAAACAAAAATATTCATGATCTTCGAAATGTGGAGTTGTCAAAATTTGACCATGCCAGCTATTATATAAATCAACAATAAGAAAATCTTGTCACAAAATTCAAGTGATATTTCAACACCCCTATGCTGAATTAATTTGGCTGATCACCCACACCAAATTAATTTCTTTGTTCAGTTTAACATCTGAACACTCAAAACTATTATTTCAAAGAGTATCATAATTTTACTGTTCAAAATATCAAGCCAATGCTACTTAAAATAATTGACATGTGATTCAGAATAAATGCTTAGAGTACCCATTGTGGGTTCTCCCAGTTCAGTTGAATGAAATGTCATCATAGTAACCAAGATAAGTCAATGCTGATGGAGGAAAATCTCACTATTTGGTTCAGGTGAAAAGATTTCGCTAATCCATTGGTCTCATGGCATCCCTCCACTGGAAAAAAAAAGATAATGATTTTACCTGAAGTCAATATATTTGAAGCCCAACAGGAAAATTAACGTATTACCTAATGACGTCAGGTGGCACCCCCACTGTACATGATTAACACAGCAAAACCAAAGCTTATGATCTGAGACAACTTCCCTTTCTGTTAGAGCCATTGCCTTGAGGTAACAAAGATGTGCAATTTCCATAAATGTACTGAGGTTTGTCTCATACACGTGAGATGAGATCGTGCCCGCATATTTGTGGGAATTTCAGGAATTAATTACTGGTAAAAAAATGTGAGTAAATAGTTATACTCATGCTAATACTTTCCACATATTTGATTATTTGTGCAGAAAGGGCTTGGAAGTTTGAATAAAAACTTTTTTAATGAATGTTGCATTGTCTGAACAAAGGCAAGCTTTCTTGTTGTAATACTCTTGTTGTAATATTCACTTTAGATAAACAGGCCATGCCAATTAACTTGTCATTACTTGTGAAATGGGCATCAAATGTCAAGTCTGCAACATAAATGTATTTGTCTATATTAATATTGTTATTCTCAGTCAGACCATAGGACACCAAATTACAGTAATATTGAATGGTAGGGATCAATTGGGTCTGAATGAATATATAGTCTGTAGAAAAAAGCCTGACCTTTACTTAGCATTTATTTTCCATGACAAGATCAACCCAAAAGATATCAGTGATGCAATGGTTTCCATAACAACCATTCAGTGTCCTAATTAAACACAAATCAATGGTTTTTATGGTCTATGGATGCAGCTCTGGAGAGTTTGAATTGTCTCATTAATTATCCTGTAATGAAGACTTCAGTCTGAAACAACTGATTATAACACATGATTAAAAGGAATTTGCAAAATAATGGAACTTTCAAAAGGTCTTGTAATCCTGCAGAGACTAAGGACTCTGGCCATATGCATTGTGAGAGAATAAAGACAATAATATCATGCATTTCTATTAAATATATATGTGTTCAAACCAGAGACATTATACCAAAATAGTCTGACAGCGATGTTCCCAGATCAAATAACCCAGTAACCTACAAAGCAAAATTTAATGCTTTCCTCGAGAAAGGGCCTTGATCATAGACATATATTTAATGCTTTTAGGTGTTGATCATAGACATATATTTAGGTGTTGATCATAGACATATATTTAATGCTTTTAGGTGTTGAAAAGCCAAAGTAGTATACCTGTTGAAAAGCCAAATGTTTATACAGTCTTTTTTACATGGAAAGTGAAACTTTTGAGAATGGATTTTTGTACCAACATGACATGAATTGTCACTGACCAAGCAGGTGGTGTGAGGAGGGTACCAGAGGAGCAAAAAGTGACTTTTGAGAGCACTTTCTATCTCTTGTTTGGACTAATATATTTTATGGTTGAGTGAACTTGTTTACTGGTCACTATAGGCAACACTGGCTGTCTGGCCACTTGTGACCTGGATAATAACCCAATCAACTGAGACCACCACAACAACATGGGCACATGTGCAAAGTGCAATAAGACAAGAGTGAAGGCTGGCAGTACAATCTGTGCTGCTTGCAACAAGAAGGACAGCATGGGTGCTGCATCAGAGACTGGAGACATCATATTGGTGAGTGAGCCATTGATGTATGCCCAATACCACAGGGAAGGTTCCAGCAAAGACAGTATTATAAAAGTCATGGCAGGCTTCTATACCTTAGAGCTACTGCAGGAGGGAAAGGGTCAGCTTTGGTCCAAGTTTGAGGATACACTTCCCCCTATGCAGGCTAGGAATACATCCTGCAATAGGACTGATAAAGAAGCCTTGTGTGAGGATATACTCAAGGCCTTGGGAGTAATTGAGGAGCAAGAAGTGAAGCTTCTTTGTGTTGCCAGAGACTGGAAACTGATACCCAAATGCCATCCAGAGGGGGTGTCAGAGATTGCCCTCAGTGAGAAGATAGCAGCCCTGGAGGGGAAATTTAAAGTAATGCAGGACACTCTTGGTGCAGTTAAGGCTGAGGGTGTAGAGAACAGTCAGAGGATTGAAAATGTGGAGACTGACTCCAAACTTCATGGGCAGCTGATCCAACAAGTGATGAGTAAGAGCAAGCTCAGTGATAGTGAGTACCCATCACTGGCCAATGTGGTTGCCAGTGGCAGTAATGTGCCACAAAAGCCGCAGGCAGATCGCAGCAGCAGCAGTGGTAGGAGTGGTGCAGACCAGGGCCCGGGGCGTTTGCCAGGCAGGAGGAAAGGGCCTGGCCAGAGGGCTGGTCCTGCCCCACTCAAGACCATCATCCAGCAGCAGGGGTCGCCGCGTGCTGTCTCCAGCAGAGGGCAGCAGGAGCCTACGCCGGTGACATCTGGTGGGGAACAAGAAGAGGGCTTCAACATTCCAGCTCATCAGAGAAAGAGGAACCGGAAGCAGATGCAGCGGGAACAGAACAGTCAGCGTAAGGGCACCATAGTTGGCCAAGGAGAGGCAACTGGTGTGACAGTAGTGCCCCCTCCTGATCGCGATTTCTTCATATGGAGGGTTCACAAGCAAGACAGTGCACAGGAGGTTGGTGACTATATTAAGAAGAAGGGCATTATGTACCGTGAACTCACCCAGACAAATGATGAAATGTCACGCTTCAACTCATTTAAGCTGACAATATCCAAAGATGACATGGACAAAGTAAAAGACCCATTGTTCTGGCCAAAAGGCTGGAATGTGCGCAGGTGGTATGAAAGACCAGCCAGAGCAGCAAACAGGGATGTAACACAGGGACCAGGAGAGAATGAGGATAGGCCTACCCCCGGTACTGGAGATGAGACCAGGCCGGAGGCAGAAGCAGAATCTCAAAATGAACAGGACTAAAATTCAGTATGTCTCAGTCTCAATCTAGTACCCAGCTGACTGTGGTCAGCTACAACTGTAAACATTTTAAAGATAAGGGACCAAAGTTTGATTTTATTTGTGATATTGCCAAAATATGTGACATTTTATTTTTGCAGGAACATTGTCTATATGAAAGCCAGCTCACAAAAATGTGTAAATTGGGCATGGCAATGACAGGTAAAAGCTCAATGGATGAACATGTTGACCGAAATGGACGACCCTATGGGGGATGTGCAATTTTGTGGAATTCTACTCTGAAAGCCAAAGTTGATGAGATAAAGTGTAACAATGCTCGATTATGTGGTATCATGATCCACTTTGATAATAAGTGTGCATTAATGTGTTTAAATGCATATATGCCATGTGATGGGAGAGCTGAGGATGACAAGTTTGCTGAGTATATGGAGGTACAGAGTGAGGTGGAACAGTTGATACACACTCATAACCCGTCTCATGTATTGTATGGTGGTGATATGAACACAGATCTCAGTAGAGACAGTCCACATTCAATTGCCATGAAAAGTTTTATTGAAGACTTTAATATGACTGTTGCCATTGATACACCAATTGCTGATGTGCCCTACACTTATGTTAGTCCTGGTGGGTTCAAGTCAAGAATAGATCATATGTTAGTGTCCACAGCATTGGGACAAACTATACATGAGTGCTCAATTATTGACAATATGTTATTTTCAGATCATGTTCCATTGAAGGTCAAATTTGATTTTAATATTGAACATTTGTCATGTAATGAGCGTGAATGTGTTCCAAGGGTTGCATGGCATAAAGCCTCTGCTGAGCAAATTGTTCAATACCAAACTGATCTTGAATGTAAGCTAAATAATATATGCTATGATAAAGATGTATTTCAGTGCAGGGACAATCGCTGCAAGCAGCACATAGATAATCTCTGTAAATTATATCATGATATTATACATGCATGTATTGAGGCTTCTAGTTGTATACCGTCAGTGGTGCCCCCTGATGAGCCCGCTGGTGGCAGGAGAAAGGTGCCAGGATGGTCCCAGCATGTGGAACACCTCAAACGTGAGGCGCTGTTCTGGCATAGACAGTGGCGCGCTCTAGGACAGCCCCATCAGGGGGAGGTAACAGAAATGCGCAGAATCACTAGGGCTCAGTATCACAGAGCAGTGAGACAAGTAATGAAACAAGCTGACACTATCCGCATGACCAATATGGCTGAAGCTATAACTGAGAATTGATCAAGGGATCTGTTTGCAGAGGTTGGTAGAATTAAGGGAAGGAATAAATTCATACCCTCCAGTATTGATGGTGTTGTGGGTGATGAAAATATTTCGCAACTATTCTGTGATAAATATGATAACTTGTATAACAGTGTGCCATATAATGATAATGATATGTGCAGTTTGCAAATTGAAATTGATAAACGTATTACCAATGATGTAATGTTTAATGTAAATGTTGATGATGTTTTAAAAGGAGTTAAGCAGCTAAAGTTAGGGAAGTCTGATGGAGAGGAAGGTCTTAACTCCGACCATATAATACATGGCCCTAGGGTGCTCTATGTCTTATTGACATTGGTGTTCAACAGTATGTTAACTCATGGGTATAGTCCTGAATCAATGTTAATTGGTACTATGGTGCCCATACCAAAAAACAAGAAGCAGTTGCTTTGTACGTCTGACAATTTCAGGGCAATCACCCTGAGCAGTATCATTGCTAAATTGTTTGATATGATAATTATTATTAAAGAGCAGGATGCACTAATTACATCCAATCTGCAATTTGGTTTTAAACAAAATTTGTCCACAACACATTGTACATATGTATTGCAGGAAACAATCAATCACTACAATGCAAATGGCAATAATGTGTATGTACTCTTACTTGATGCCTCTAAGGCCTTTGACAGAGTGAATTACTGTAAGCTTTTTAATGAACTTTTAAAAAGGGATATGTCACCATTAGTTTTAAGATTATTGTTGTACATGTATACAAAACAAAGACTCCAGGTAAAATGGGGTAGCAGTGTATCTTCTAGTTTTGGAGCATGCAATGGAGTTAAACAAGGTGCTATTCTTTCCCCAATTCTGTTTTCCGTGTACATGGACGGCTTATTCGGTAGATTGGAGGAGAGTGGTGCCGGTTGTTACATGGGTAATCACTATGTTGGTGGTCTTGGGTATGCTGATGACATGGCTCTGGCTACCCCCACATTATCAGCACTGAACACATTAGTCAAGATTAGTGAAGACTATGCTGATGAATATGATGTTATGTTTAATGGTGCTAAAAGTCAATTTCTGATATTCAGAGGACGTGAATGTAAACCAGATAACAGACATATAATTGTAAATGATGTGGTGCTACAAAGTGTACAGAAAGCTGTTCATCTGGGTCATCATATTAGTTCAAATGACAAAGGTTCTATGGCTATTGATGCTATTGCCAAATTTTGGAGAAGTTTTAATATATTGATGGCAGACTTTGGTCAAATATATTCTTTTATATTGTGTAAACTGTTCAAACAATATTGTTGTACTTTTTATGGTGCTCCTCTGTGGTCACTCCAAAGTAAAGAAGTGAAAAAATTATGTGTGGCTTGGAGAAAAGCTCTAAGGAAAGTATGGAAATTATCGCCTCTCACACATTGTGATGTGGTGGCTCTACTGTCCAACAGTGTGCCACTTGAGTTGAGTTTGAGGCAGAGGTTTATGAAATTTATACAGAAGGCCATGGATCACAAATCGCCGGTACTGAGTAGTGTGGCTAAAATTGCTATTCTAAATCCATGGTCGAACAGTTCTATTAATTATTGTGATATAGTTTTTAATTATAATATTGATATGAGATGTATGCCACAATGCATTGGTCAGCAATGGCACTCAGGTGTAAATGAAACATTGATGTGCAATATAAGTGTTCTGAATGAGATGATTAAAATTAGAGATGGTTTTAGAGTATGTGATATTTTAAGTCATGACGATGTAATTGATGTAATTTATGATATAACTGTCAATTAATGTTTGTAAACACACTTTCCATTGTAAATAGTTCCCAAATTGCCATGTTTTTATGTGCGAAATAAAGATATTATTATTATATACCTTGCATTCTATTAGCAAGGCCAGACTCCCCCTGAGATTTGAACTAGGCATCACTGGGTCTCAAGGTAAATGCTCATATAATTTTGGCCTGTAATATGCTGGAATCTGAATCTGTACATTGGACATTGGATAGTAGAATTCAATTGATGTTGTTGTTCTCATGTATACTATTGGCCAAAAGCCTCACTGCAATTAGAAACAAACATAGGGATATTGGACATCCTTGTCTGACTCCCCTATTAGCTTGAAACCATTCTTATGCCTCTCCATTATCTGTATTGTTATATGATGTTTTAATATAAGTGAAAACCTTCTTTTAAATATGAGTGAAAAAAATTGAATGCCTCCAGACTTTTATTAAGAAATTTCCAATTTATAGTCTGCACTGATCCTGTAAAAAATACAGACATTATACTGGATGCTGTAAAATACACCAAGAATACACCACATGTTGTAACATAGCCCTACATTACACATGGTGCTGAGTTGCACACCTACCGTACATGTATACTACACTAATGCTGTAGTTTACACCGAGAATACACTGGTGCTGTAATATACGCCAAGAATGGATGAAGTAATATAAACAGACATGATACTGATTACTGAATGCTGTAATATGCACCAAGAATACACTGGATGCTGTAATATATACAGACATTACATTGGTTGCTGTAATATATACAGATATTAAATTAGATGCTGTAATATACACCAAAATACACTAGATGTTGTGATATATACCTGGACTGGACACTGTAACATACACCAACATTACATTGGATGTTTTACCTGTACCTGTACACTGTTGTTGGAATCAGCACCTGTACACTGACACTGGAATCTGCACCTGTACCTGTACACTGACACTGGAATCTGCACCTATACATGTACACTGACACTAGAATCTGCACCTGTAAACTGATGATGGGATCTGTATGTGTACACTGATGCTAGAATCTGTATGTGTACACTGATGCTAGAATCTGCACCTGCACCTGTACACTGACATTGGAATCTGCACCTGCAATGTACTCTGAAGCTGGAATCTGCACCTGTAGACAGATTTTGGAATCTGCACCTGCACACTAATGCTGGCATCTGCACCTGCACCTGTACACTGACATTGGAATCTGCACCTGTAAATGTACACTGAAGCTGGAATCTGCACCTGTAGACAAATGCTGGAATCTGCACCTGCCACTAGAGGCTGCACCTGTAAATGAACACTGATGCTGGACTCTGCACCTGGACATAGATGCTGGAATTTGCATCTTTATACTGGGTACTGGAATGTACATCAACAAATGAGATTCAGAATGCAGATAGTATTTGGTTTCAACTTCAGCATGACCTTATAGTTTTATAGCATAACAGTTTCATTGCATACATTCAGATTGTGGTTTTTATTTATTGGCACATTTAGAAGTAATGGAGGTATTGGATTCATGTAAAATAAAGAACGATTTTGGTTTCATTGTTCAATCTTGATGTATGGTGTGTTATCCGTGTTAGATAATGTTACTTTACTTTAGTAGGGTGGGGCTTCTGTGTATACACAATCCTGCCATCTCTGTCCCCATTATCACATCATCTTCGTTTTTGTGTCAAAGAGATTTTTAATGAATGTTGATAATGAGGAGACAGAGAGTACAAGAGACACAGCTAGCCACCCAGATCTGTAATCAGCCCCATCCAATCCAATCATCAGGGAAGCCACTCCAAGGCCCTCGTTGCCATGGCAACAAATAGGTGACATTCAGATCCAATTGTGTGATTTGACTGAAGCTCCCAGTGTAAGAAAATATCATTTCTTGTTGAGACCAATGGGAAATAGTCACTGCATACAATTGGCAAACCCTTGATGTTCAGCTGCCCACAACTATATATATATATAGCTCTGAATACTGTTCTGCATAATCTGAGAGCAATAATAGTTATATTGCTCTCAGGCATAATTCAGTGCTAATTGAATACTGCTAAAAGTAATCCAACGCAATATATGAAATACGATTGACCATAACCCTTTGCTTTCTCTTGACTCTGCTCACTGCAACAAGTGCTCAGTATAGGAGCTGCTGAACACAACCAAGTGTGGATACAGTCTGCTAGCAAACTGAATGATAGTGTTTGATTACAGGCAGCATCCAGCTTGATTCCATTCTGTGCCACACCAGAGCTCCACAGGGCACAAACAATGATGGAAGTTTCATTCTGTACCATATGGAAAAATAATAATAATAGAATTACAGTGTGACAAGCTAATTGACAAATATATGAATTTAATTAGATATATATTTTTTAATGGAGAACCCTGCTTATATATTGTTTTTCCCAATAAATTTTATATTGCCCCATTTGATTTCTACACCTACAAGGCAACTTTCTTTATGAAAAGACCACATGGTGGATATATTGTGTTTATTTAATAAGATTTTTTTCCAGACTGTATCATCTGACACATTGATTTTGTAATTTCAATACTCATATTCATTAATTTATTTGCAGAACGTGAAATCATTTGCATTTCCAGAACTAGATAAGGAGTCAAAACAGGTTAGTTAATTTTAGAAATATGTTAATCCATTGCTTACTGACAGAAGAATGCTAAATTGTTAATTATTAGATGTTAATTAGTTTATTCAGGAAATATCAGTTCAGTTTTGTGTGTGTGTGGAATCAGTTTTGTGTCTGGAATAAATCATTGTGTAACTTTGCAGAAGCTGATTGAGTCTGTGTTAGGTCAGCTGGAGAAGAAAAACTCTCTGCCATGTTATGCTCTCTGCCTCGAGACTATCCGCATCCTCAGCCGAGAGAAAAGTGGACTGGAAACCATGACAACAGAACATGCTCTCAAACTGATGGTGCAACATGCCGGCCTGGACATTAGTATGCTGGACAAAGTGGAGAATATGGGAGATGCAGATTGTAAAGGTATGCCACCAAGGCGTTAGGGAATAAACAATGATGAGGATACAGATTGTAAAGGCACTAGGGAATAAACAATGATCAAGGTACATATTGCAAAGGCACTAGGGGATAAAGAATGATCAGGGTACAGATTGTAAAGGCACTATGGGATAAACAATGATCAGGGTACAGATTGTAAAGGCACTAGGGGATAAACAATGATCAGGATACAGATTGTAAAGGCACTATGGGATAAACAATGATCAGGGTACAGATTGTAAAGGCACTAGGGGATAAACAATGATCAGGGTACAGATTGTAAAGGCACTAGGGGATAAACAATGATCAGGGTACATATTGTAAAGGCACTAGGGGATAAACAATGATCAGGATACAGATTGTAAAGGCACTAGGGGATAAACAATGATCAGGGTACATATTGTAAAGGCACTAGTGGATAAACATTGATCAGGATACAGATTGTAAAGGCACTATGGGATAAACAATGATCAGGGTACAGATTGTAAAGGCACTAGGGGATAAACGATGATCAGGGTACGGATTGTAAAGGCACTAGGGGATAAACAATGATGGGATGCAGGTTGTAAATGTAGGTCACAAAGACTTAAGGGGAAATAATAGTGAATGAATATATAGTGTCTTAACATGTAAAGTCAAGTTTAGTTTGAATGCACAACCAATACTTATTGCAAGCAAAATATATGTAAGGTTGAATGCTGGCCCAGAGATATGATTTAATTGTTGACATTACATTAAAGGGGTGTGTCTGTCTGGAATAAAATGATTGCTCATAAAAAATATGATGGCCACAAGATCTGTAAGTCCATAAATCACACATTGGTGAACTAAATCAGTAAGTGTAATGGAGGGCAACAGTGACACATCAGCCCAGTTAAGAAAAGTTGATAAGGTGTGAAATAATCCCATGACATTTATTATGGTCCAGATATATTGACATTGCATTATATATGAAGATAATATGCTGTTTATTTTAGTGATGGTGGAGGCCCAGAAGTGTCTATGTAACATTGTGTTCAACAGTCCCACCGCACAGAGGATATGCAGGTAATATCTTAGTCTTCCCTTTACATTTGAATACAGGTACATAAATAAAACTACCAGGCTATTTGCATAGAACATTATATGTCCCAATTTACTCCTGAAGGGATTGTTTGTGTATAGACATTTAGGAAATAAAAGGAGATCGCAAATGATTCTGAGCAATGAACCCTGTTTGTATATTAGGATAATAATTATTATAGTACTTGTACCCAATATGTTATCATCTTTGACAACTGTATTTTCCTGAGGATTGGTTGGTTATTTGTGCTTTTTGTTTCAGTGGTAATGGATGTGTGGAAGGAATAGTACACAGACTCAAGACTTATAAAGAACCCATAGTTGTACAAGAAATCAAAGTAAAACCTGATTTTATATTTTATGTTTTAATGATAATTTTAACCTACTTGTGCATGTTATTAATTACTTGTTTTGTTTTCAACTAATGTGCATAAATACTCATACAAATATCTTATTCAACTCAACAGAATACATTTGATAATTTAAGAACATCAATTTTAGCTCACATAACACTAATGTAAATTATTTAATCTGGTTAGGACCAAATAATTATACACTTACATTAGTTTTAGATATTTTTTTTGTTTTCTCCAAAATACATAAATAAATATAGATAACAACTGACAATGGTATGAATAAGTTTAACTATTTAAAACATGAGTTCTTTGTTTTTCAGTTTTTTGACATGCGGATATTGTTCCTGCTGACAGCGTTATGTGCAGACATCAGGTAATACAGCTTTTTGACTAAGAAATAAAAAAATGTATTCCTTTAATGAATTTTGGGCAAAATTGATATTCAAACCACTTATTTATTTAAACTATATTTCTATTATATCTAAAAAATATTTTTTAACTGTTTGAAGTTATGCAAACTAGCATATCATTAAGAAATTTATATTTGGGTTTTTAGCAGTCTCTCTGTGATTTATTTCATTCAGTTCAATTTATGACCTAACAATAAGCCACCACTGTTTGTGGCTCAGAATCACTGCATTAATTTATGATATATTTTTTATAATTCCAGACCTAAATTACGACAGGATCTGCATGGTCTGACGTACCTGATTGAGGTGATGGATCTGACACTGAGAGATGCTGAGGAGCGAGACATGCCACTCTCTGACCCAGATATTGATCTCTCATGTGAAATCCTCAAAATCCTCTTCAATCTCACAGTATCACTAGACAAAAATAATCTAGATGAGGTACATTTACTTTTCACAAACTCCTTATACTGATATTTTAAATATAATCATTTATAAAAACAGTGAGGTTCTGGTATGAGTGACCTTGAGTCACTTTTCAAAGTCACACAATTATATTTCTTGTGAATATGAAATGAGTGACATTGATATTTCATGGTAAAAAAGCTGAAAAAATTTGAGAATGCATGATCTTCCATAGAAAAGCGATGTGGGGGCAACTCATTCAACTACTAAACTGATTAGTAAACGTTATTTTTACCAATTTGGTTGCTTTCTAATTGCAGAACAGTGTAATTACATAAAAATGCATTTATAAAGCAATCTACAGGCACTTGCAGGTAATTTATCTAACATTACCAAAAAAGCCCAGGTTAGTTTAAGTTGTTATTGAGGCTGTAGCATATTGAGTGTTTTTTTGCAGGAGGAGGATGCTCATTTCATGAGACTAGTCAGTGTTCTCCACGACCTCCTCATCTGTAGATGTGCCACCAAAGAAAAACAGGAAGAACTACACAGGTAACTCAAATTAATCAATAGAAGACTGCTCTTAAATAGGTTTAAATTTTTGCTTTTTTTATAAATTGGACCTGCCTTTATCACTGATATATTTTAATTTGATTTTATTACACACACATACCAAACCTCTTTGATAATTCTTTGAAAAACATAAGATTGATTTTGGTCACAAAATTAAGGTATGTTAAGAATTTATATTCTCTAAGATTTGCAGAGTAATCATCACAATTTTATAAACTCTGGTTTGGTTTAGTTCACCATTATTGAAACGAATCATTCATGATGCAACATATACTTGTTTTATTTTCAGTCACACAGTGAACCTACTTACAAACATGCCTGCAGACAGCTATGAGGAGTTACTCACACCTATGAACGAGGGCGCTGTTGGAGGTATGGATAACAAGGATGTGGAGTACGATGGCAAGAACATGGAGGCAATTGTTGCTTTGCTGGATTTCCTGGATAAACGTATTGACCAGGTAACCAAGATAATAGATAGATCATAACATTGTATTAAAATCATTGTTTAAATATTTTTTTAAACTGAGATATATTTAGAATTTTGGATATCTGGTTCTTTTGTATCAATTGATATGTCATGTTTCTGGGATAAGCATTGATATTTCACTTGATTGTCATGCACTGCTGCAAAAAAGGAGAATGCTTTTTTAATGGTTACTTATATATTTTTGCATATAACATGCTTTGTTGCTAGATTTAGTATAAATTCTGCTTGTTTGCAGCCTCAGCGGAGTTTGAAGGAGAGCTTGACGCCAATCTTACACTGCTTATGCGAGTGTTGCCGTGCCAACAGATTTATACGAAAGTTTTGCCGAGTGAAAGTACTACCCTATCTGAGAGGGGAGGTTAGACAGCTGCCTGAGGAGGGAGATTCTCTCAGGAACAAGTCAGTGTCTTTCTATGACTCTCAGCAAAATGTTTTGAATTTTCTCCATAATATTTTATCATAATAGAGTACAATGCATACTTGATAAAACTTTGAAGAGAGAATGACATTAAAGTAAATTGTTTAAATTACAATATACCATTTTGATAGTAAAGTTGACTTTCTAGCATTTTATATTTCAGATTATGTCGATTGCTAACTAACCCTGCTGCCCATGTAAAAGACCTAGCAGCTGACTTCTTATTTGTTCTCTGTAAGGAAAGTGGTATGTAGTCCAAGAAAATTATTTTCAGTCTAAATTGCATTATCTGTCAAGCTATTTTGGTGTTTAAGTGTTTGGTGGATGTTAAGGGAAGGATATGAATGCACCTCTATGAATGCATCTCTATGAAGTGACAAGGAGGTTTCCACTTGCACAAAGGGTTTTTCATATAAATGTTTGATCAGTAAACAACAGATCACTCTTATATGTGACTACTACTTATTTATTTTTTTTAATGTCATTCTTCAGTTAAAGTTAAAATGATCTTCGAACGTTTGGGTACTAAGTTTGTCCAAAATTTGAAACTCATAAAAGGAGCGTATTATGATATTAAGCCGAATAGAAGAAATTAAGAGCAAAGATTTTGCAAATATGACCTATGAATGTTGTGTGTTGCAGTGGCAAGGTTTGTGAAGTACACAGGGTATGGGAATGCAGCGGGACTGCTGGCTCAGAGGGGCCTCATGTGCGGGGGAAGAGGAGCACACTACTCCAGCGAGTCGGAAGATTCAGAAACCGAGGAATTTGCCATGCTTAAACCACTGTAAGTTAATTCAGCTCAGAAACTGAGGCATTTGCCTTGCTTAAGCCACTATAAGTTACTTCAACTCAGAAACTGAGGCATTTGCCAAGCCTTAAGTACTGTAAGTTAATTCAACTCAGGAACTGAGGACTTTGCCATGTCTAAACTACTGTAATTTAATTCAACTCAGAAACTGAAAAGTTTGCCATGCCTAAACCACTGAAAGTAAATTCAACTCAGGAACTGAAGAATTTGCCATGCTTAAACCACCATAGGTTAACAATTCAATGATATTCTTGTATTGAACATACAATGGCCTCCCTTTTCTCATATGATTTTTCTATATAATTCACATTAATTTAAAGAAAGGTAAGATTTGGTGTCATGGTCTCCTTATACAAACAATCTTTCTCTCTAAATTTTCATATAACATTTGGCACTCAAATCTATGATCAAACCAAAAAAACCAAAAACAATTCTGTGAGGATAGAACAGAAGCAAATATATAACCAGTTCGAAAATCAAGCATGAGTTCAGATAACCTAAAACCTAGTTTTAACATTAAATTTGATCAATTCAATATATTGAAGAACAATTATATGTTGATTTTGTATGTTGATATTGTTAGAGTGAATGCTGTGACAGGGAGATGGGAGGAGGAAAAGCCTAACCCTATGGAGGGCATGACAGAGGAGCAGAAGGAGTACGAGGCCATACAGCTCGTCAACACACTAGACAAACTCTCAAGGTAAAAAGCAAACTTGGGAAATTGCCGAAAATGCAATAAAAATCTTCTCCTGTAATCTCATATTATAGTCCAAAATTAGAACACATTTGCCAAGGAGTCATTTATAATGTTACTGTTGCAACAAGGCATATTGTATACAACATGTCAGTGCCATTATTGTCAAAGCCATAAAACCATTTAATCTTAGGACAGATGCTTTTTTTGGCCAAATTTACATCAAACAGTTATATAGACTGTTCACCCCACCACGACACAATGTCTTTTGCACTTTAATTTCTATACAGGGTGGAACACCTTAGAATCTCTGATTGCCATTTAATTTATTTTCAAAATTGTTATCCTTCCAAAATATATTTTACAAATCTTCTTGTTCTAACTTCACAGACGTTTTATGATTATTTTCATAAAAACTATTTCCCTGCCAATACAGAAAGATAGACAGTTCAACTGTTGGGATATTACTGAATGCTTCATCCTTTTCCTTTGTGGTGGAGATAATCCAAAAGAGCTTCTCATAATGACATTAATGTTCTGTAATTCTACTTGATCAATGTGTATTTCTTTATAATTACAGAAGTGGCATTATCCAGCCAGCACAGATTGGACCAGATGGCAAGCCACAGACTGTGGATCATATTCTGGAGTTGATGGAGAATCTGGATGCCACAGGGTCAGCTGCTGCTGCTGCAGCTAAACCTCGGGATCCCATGGATGATGTGGATGATTAACTTTGTTCTCAGACTTTTGCTACACTTTCTGATCTTTATGTTAATTACATCTTTTTCCTTACACTCTGGGTACTTGCCATGGTTACCACGGTGATGTAGGACACTGGTTGTATCAGACTTGATACACAATCTGGGTCAGATCAGGTCAGCATTTGTGTCAGGTCAAGCCAGGTTACAGCAGTTCCATACCGGTTTAGAACTGCATCAGCTAGTCTGATTAATGTCTGTGCAACTTGAACAACTGTATGAATTATTTATTAAGTGTTGTCATTCAACATATCACAGTAATCTAGGTTAATCAACTTAAATTGAGAAGAAAATGCTTGTAGCTTATGTGACCAGGGACCTTATGGCATGCATGTAGATGCTCACTATATGAATGATAAGAGTAATGTATCATGTATACTCCAAAATAAATCAATTAGAACAAGTATTAAATTTTCAAAATGTTGTAAGACATGTCAGGTTTGATGGTTCAGATGGTATATAAACTGGCTTAAAAAGAAATGCAAGTGTAATTAAATATCCCATTATATCTGGCATGAAATATCTCATAATGATTAAAAAAAAAACACATATTCAAATAAATACCAATGAATTTCCTTTTTAACAAAAGAAAGTATCCAATAAAACAAAATGATCATTAATTATATGATTGGACAATATTTTTTAGGTTATGTGACCAGGGAAGTTATGGCATGCATAAAGATGTTCATTATATGAAAGATAAGAATAACATATCATGTTCATTCCAAATTAAATCAACTGAAACAAGTATCAAATTATTGAAATATTTTAAGACATGACAGGTAAGACATGACAGGTTTGAAATATCTCATAAAAATTATGTGTTAAAAAAAATACCAATGAATTTCTTTTTTATCAAAACAAAATATACAACAAAACAAAATAATCACTTATTAAATAATGGGACAATTTTTTTTTAGCTTATGTGACCAGGGATGTTATGACGTACATGTAGATGCTCACTTTGTGAAAGATTAGAGTAAAGTATCATGTTCATTCCAAAATAATGAAAACCATTACCAATGAATTTCCTTTTTAACAAAACAAAATATATAACAAAACAAAATAATCATTAATTAAATGCTGGAACAATTTTATTCCAATAGAAATTACCCAGTGCTAGAATAGCCACAAAGAGTCCAAAGAAATGACTTATGGACGTGTTCAAGATATCAGCTATTTTATGATAAAATGGTTATTGTTTAAGTAAATGAAATGTATGTGTTTTGGTTTGTACCATGTCCCATTGTGAAATATCTATATGATTATATAAGGACTGGCTTGAATTAGGAGCTATGAAGGAAATGTGATTTGTAAATAATTTCATGAATTAGATAGGTAATTTCTACATGTGTAGTGTTATAATGTGGCTGATTGTTCAAGCAAGGTATCACAAGTCGGCTTAGGTCACATGACATCTTTCCTATTGTATATGGCTGAATCTGGTCTCTCTCCAGTTATTATGTACACCCTATGACCGGGAGCAGAAAAGTCTCAGCAAATAATACCTCTGCCTTCTGGAATTATTATTAGCAAGGGTTTTTTTGTGAGAGAAAGGGAAATGCTTTTTTAAAAAATTATTCTTGCTCTGGATTTTCATGCAGGATTTTTATGGTTTCTTATGGAAATTGGCAGAATTTAGCAAATTTATCAATATATCAGAGAGATTGAGCTATTTTATGGAGCTTGTCTAATCCTTCCTGCAGTAGGATGCCTTAATTACTGGGATGAGACCATCTGGAACTAGGACTGATTTTGGAAAAGGAATATCTGACTTTCCAGAATGTTAACTTCTCATTTATACTTGAGCTATAGAAGACTGGCCATACAGTGACACTTCAATTTAAATATTGGTGGTAAAATATGTATATCACCGTAGACAATTTTATTAAGACTTAATATTGCTAGAATTACATTTTCTGCAATCATTTGATATCTATGTTATAATAATTGTTCACTGCAATATGATTTTCAACAGGTTTAAAGGGTACTTTTATTATTATCCATACCTTGTAAATTCCCACTGAGATTTTAATATTGCTGATGATACCCTTTCATGAAAATCACATGCCAGTGAATTGTGGAATTATGCTGTAATGAATAGGAAACATGCAACAATTGTGTGATATTTGGAACTATTTCCATGCAGATCACGTAAAAGCTGTTGGTATATTTATGGAGAACTATTTTCTGAGCGATAAGGTCATTGCAGAACACCCCTTGATTAGAACTTGTATTCATACCTATGTGTAATATACGATTTGTATTTCATACATCCTTGTAACAATGGTTTAATTTGATTGTGTAATTATATTGGCTTGCCACTTTCATTTGTTCAATGGTTCCTTTGGCCATGATGTTAATTAAATAAACATTCCTTAAATATAAGTGTTCATCAAAAATGTTACCGTCGACAAAACACAAAGATATCACAAAGCAAAATAACCTAATTTAGAAACCCTAGAAACAGGATAGATAAGACTGGAGGCAGTGAAATGTAAACCTGTGAGAGTTGTGTCAGATAACTCTGAGTATCAGGGGTGGAAAATATTTGGAAATTCAAAGATTGATTATAATTAAGAAAAACATCCCAGTGTTCCCTGAAAGATGCCATTTTGGCAGTCATCCATCCAACCCCTCTACAATTTTGTTTCTAATTTGACTTTTATCATAAAATAGTATTGATTTATTTATGAGAATAAACTGTCATACTTGGGATTCAAAGAGACCACAAAGTTGTTTTAATCTTGCCAAAATTATTAAACAACTGATTTTATTATGGTAGATATATTTTGTGTACAAAATATTTACTCCTAAATGCTATGAACTGTGCTAGGATCTCCTTTGGGCAGCAGTTTACACTGGCCATGAAGATCACGAGTGGACCAACCCATGTTTTCAGATCAATTAATCACTCTTTGTTATCCTGAAGTGAACTTTTCAAACTCTTTCATACAGAAGAAATGCTTTAATGATTTGGATAATCAATATAAATAAATCGAAATGAGAATTACATGAAATGCAGTTTTCTTTAAAAATTACAAAAATGGGTGCTTCTCTTTGACTTTCTGGCCAGTTTTCATCATTGAGTATTCATTTGTGTGAGTCTATTAGCAGTCACACTATAGATGCCCAGTGATGCAGCCTGGGCTTGATGATGGGAACAAATATACCCACATATTATAGACTTATTATGTAATATGTGTTCCTCAGTCTGTTACCTTGCATAAAAAATGGGTAAAAAAGGACCAAAATAGGCTGAGAACTTGGTCTTTTGGAAACATGTCTACAAACTGCTGATGACACAGGTGGCTTCAGCAATTAAGATGTGAGAAAAGTCAACAGAGATAATATTGTCGAGTTAATTTAATTAAACCAAGCAAGGAAAGTTAAATTCCTTAAATGTTTTAATTATGTTTTTATGGAGTACTTGTATTTTATGATTTACTTTATACAGAGTAAACCGTTGACAAGAGTAGAGAGGCTCATTTTGCAGGATGGATGCAAGGCTGCCTCATTCAAAATCCAATATTTTACAGTATTGCAATATTTTACAGTATTGTCTTGAAAATAGATAGGTATTTAAGCAACAAGAAAATATATTGTCTATCTTGCAATTTAAGAAGCCTTCTATATTAATGCACCAAGCAGATGACAGTGTGAAACAGTAAAAGTATGTTTTGAATTACATGGCTTATCAAAAATATATATTTTACATGTTCATCTGCAAATATTTAGTAATGATCTCTTTGGCCGCAGACATCCAAATTATATTTTGTTTCAAGCATATGTTATAAATATTGCAGTTTTTACTGTCCAGTGTAATTTTTTGGTTGAGGACCTATCAGTAATAGCTTGTTTATAAGATTGTTGAAGTGTTGGGTAAGCTTCTTGTATAATTGTATAATACATAAAATAGAATAAACCAGCATTTTTATTAAATGGTCTGAGTAGCCAAATATATTCAATAATGAGAGTATGTTTAGAATAAATCAAACGTAAGTCAAGTCCCCAAATATTATTACTTCACCATATTTTGTTAAAAGAATGTATGAGTATTGTGCAATATTGTTATATTTATATGACCACATACAGTGGTCAGGTGTTGTCAAAGTGATCATTCATAGCTATCTGCTGCAACAACATGCTATAATTCACACATACTATTTAATTGGAAATAATAAAAACAGTTTAAAAATAATGTCGGCGTTTTTAATAGTATTGAACTAAATTATGATGAATGGTATGGGATAAATCTTCTCTTAATTGAAGCTTTTCTAATGAGAAGAATCAGTGTGCCAGTCATTTTCTCTGAACAATTTTTTCCAAGCTAAAAATATAACTTTAAAAAATGAGATTAAGATCAATGATGGATTCTAAGGAATGTAAAGTTCAAAGATTGGGGATGTTTGTCACAGATTGGCCAGAGAGGACATGTATTAATGATTCAATTCAATTAAATCCAATACTTTATTTGAGACAGATCAGTAAAAGTTGCATTTTGGCGAGGACCAGCACATCTCACATTATTACATCATGTTGTCATTGGTATACATTTTTTCTGGTTGGAAAATTGTTAAAAATCTCAATTTTTGATACATAGTTTGTCCATGATATTTTTCAGCAATGCAGATACAAGGAAGCAGAGAACCATTTGAAATAACAAAAAAACAACATCTAACTTATTAGATTGTAACGAATGCAATATTGAACATTTGAAAATGGATGTCATTGATATTCCATTGATATCCCTTTTCCCTTTTATTCCAAATTACAGATTTGTCTGTAATAAATACATTTATGACATCCATCATCTTAGTCGCCACTTTTATGCAGATGATTTGCTGAAACATTTTGGGAAATTGATGGTACAGATGATGAAACTGCACATTCCAAGAATCTAAAACACTCTGTTTTTACCTATCAAAGCCCTATTATAATTTGTTGATGTGATGATCAGTTCACAGCTTTTCTGTGTAATTTTTCCCATTTCCTTACAATTGTGCCATATTGTATCCCGTCATGCACATACAGTGAGGAAAAATATGTTGGATCAAAATATCATTAAGCCTCATTCAAATCCAGGATGGCAGAGTAAAGGAAATGTTACTTTTAAGATCACAGAGGTTTACAAATGTTTCAAATTATGAATCAAAGACAGGAAGAAGTAGTCTTGTGTCAGACACTTTATCCATTCTAGTGTGTCCTGTGGTTTATTTATTTATTTATTTATTTATTTATTTATTTATTTATTTATTTATTTATTTATTTATTTATTTATTTATTTATTTATTTATTTATTTATTTATTTATTTATTTATTTATTTATTTATTTATTTATTTATTTATTTATTTATTTATTTATTTATTTATTTATTTATTTATTTATTTATTTATTTATTTATTTATTTATTTATTTATTTATTTATTTATTTATTTATTTATTTATTTATTTATTTATTTATTTATTTATTTATTTATTTATTCATTCATTCATTCATTCATTCATTCATTTATCGTTCGTTCGTTCAATCAATCAATCAATCAATCAATCAATCAATCAATCAATTTAATTGTTTATTTATTGTTTTCTTTCGGAGACGTCCTGTTTGCAACGTTTGTTCGGTCGGGGACGTCTCGTTGTTTTAATGCACGCGGTTGAAATACGGTTGCCCTTCACAACGTCACGTCACGTGTTGTCCCATAACAACGCCACACAACAGCGTTCCGCACGTGTTTACGAAATATAGAGGTAAGAAATACTTTGAGATGTTATTTACAGTGCGATGTTTTATTAATTTCTGATTAAAATACCATAAAATTAAATAAGATGGTTTTAGCTTCTTTCACCTTGATAAGTACGGCATTCGTGTATAAATTAAGAGCAGTAGTAAGCCGATGGCGGTGAACGATTCTTGTCAAATTCTTGAAAATCAAATGATATTCAGTCACGAGCGAGTACACATCATTCAGTCTATAAAAGTCAAATACCAGACTAAATACTTTGTGTATTTTCAGAAATATAGTCGATTTTACGATGTGTCCTGTAAGGACCCCATTGAGGGTCGATGTCAGGTCGAGATACTTCACAGAAGTCATTACCCGTCGCACCAGAGTCCAGGTATGTACACTCCTCAAATTATGACAATATTACACGAACTACATGTACAGTGACCGGCAACTGTCCGAAACCGGCAGATTAAACTCGGACATTTTTAACTCGGTCAAATATCGAGTAAAACTGTTCTGTACTATACCCAAAGCCATCGATAAAATAGACATGAAATCCACTGTTTCTAGAAACACCATGCACTGACCATAATATTGAAGTTTCCCCAGTAAATAAACTCGACCTCCGGCGATTGACTGTTGCAGTTTTGACCCATGTCACTATCGTTCCCAGTCATAATGTCTAAAAATACAAATCCCTGTCAATTCTGTAGTGTTTTTTCTCCAGTTTTTTACCCGATATTAAACCTGACAACGTGAAATGACATTTAGAAGAGTCCAAGTGATGACGTCATGGAAACACCAAGGGAGAAATTTCGTATGACGTCAGAAGGACCACAACGTTGTGGAGCTTACAGACTGTTGCTGTCACTCCCGTAAATAAACTGACCCACTTTCACCTGATTGCGCAAACTCGTAAACAATGGCGAAACGATGCCGAGATGAAGAAATAACAAAGAAATATTTTCAAACAGGGCTGTCATCATATGTTTACTTAAAGGGAACATAATTGTTTGATTGTTAGTTGCCGGAACTCGAGTTTTTCAAGAGTCGTGAGCTAAATTGGATGGTCAGTGCGTGGTGTTTCTGGAAACAGTAGATTTCAAGTCTTTTTTGACGATGTCTTTGGGTATAATTGCAATTGAGCTGAATATAGTGCCTCACACATCATCTTGTTATTCCTATTCCTTTCAAAACGTTCAAAGTGTTTATTTG